>WEKY01059214.1:66540-91625 GCA_013390045.1 Picathartes gymnocephalus
GGAGGATTCGCATCTCCTCGGGTCGTGAAGCACGTTCTTATCCTCTCGGTGTAAGAGACTCATTCCGGCTTTACACATTTTTTGAGGAACTGGGGGACGCTGGTTTACAGACTGAGAAGATCCCAAGCAAAACTTGAGGCGTGTGGGGGAGAAGGAAGGAGAAGGGTTTAGGGACTTCAAGCAATGCAATGCCAGGGAACATTAAATTAGAGCACATAACTATTAAAAATGCATGGAGATGGAGTATTTAAAATTCCTTCATGACATATAATATTAATCCGTTTTATGTAAAATTCATACCTGTAACTTAATTTGGTCCATTAATGCACTAGATCACGTATTAGTAGATGTACCATGTTTTAAATATGATGCTGGAAATGTCCAGAGTTCTGTACTTTGAGACAGAGCATTAAAATTAACAGACATACACTCCTGAGTCCTGCTTAAGTCATCTTGTGGCAGATTGTAACCTTTTAATTTAATAATGCAGTGTTGAAACTTCCTGTTAATTCCTGCTAAGGAGTAAGAGCCACTGCGTATTTGAATGGGACGCCGGCGTAAGAAACTTGGCGCCCGATCCTACAGATGCTGCAGCAGTGCAAGCTCTCCGTGAGTGAAGTAGGGCAGATAACTCGGGCAAAGGACTGAAGGAAGGAGTAAAGGCTGCAGGATCTGCCCCTAAGCTTGTAAGTCAAACCCAACAGAAGGGAAGAAATCCATAATGGTGATTAATGATTACATGTCCCCTCAAAGCTTAGTCACAACGGGTGATATATAAAGGATACAGTGGGAAGCTGTCAAACCCAGAACTTGAATGAGGGGTGAGGCTGGATCATCTGAAGCGTATAATGAAGCACACTTGCATTCTCTCTCACCTCTTAAAAACACGTTTTGAGGCTCTGCTTACAAATACACACACCTTTGGTTTTCTTTATTTTGTCCCAAATTACCAGTGCCATCCATGGCAGGCTCCTCTCAGCTCAAAATCCAAGTGTGTCGTGTAAATCTTTGAGGTGTAAATCTACGCTGAGGTCTGAATTTGTATGCTACATCATGACGATGTGATGGGAAGATGTATTTCCATTAGCTATGGGCTGGATGATCGCAATTCTGTTGTAGTAATTGCTTTTATTCAGTGAAACTCCTTGCAGTTTCCTTGCAGGCAGAGGCCTTAAAGCATATATTAAGGTTACTTTGTCTGTTTTCTGGAGTCCTGGCAATATGGACAGATTCCATATGCTGTCTAGAAAAAAAAAAAAAACATTTTAAATGACGGTGAAAATGCAGGCTCAAATATTTCTGGTGCCATTTAATTAAAATCTGCATGAAACTAGATACCCTGTAATATTGGGCTGTTCTGTTTGTATTGAATCCCCTGGGAGCTCCTCTGATCTCACTGGAAATCTCCGGAAAACCCCAGTATGTAACTGGTTCCCCTCTAGCTCTCCCAGAGCTAATCTGGACAGATTAATTCCGTACACGCAGACAAACACATACATACACACACCCTGGAGCAGCAAATCCACTGAGACCGCACTGGTTCTTGAAGATGACTCAGTAATTCTGTAAACTCATGAAGAACCATGAAATGCCCCAAACCTCTTTTTCCATCAGGCTACTTCCAGCGCAGAGGGTACAAAGGAAAATCCAAGGGTCTGCAAGTGTTGGAAGTTGTAGGAGGATTGCACACTTTTGTGTAGCTAATGTATCACATTAGGGAGAGGGAAAAACGGCCCTCCCCTTCAACTATGGTATAAATATTCAGGGTTTTCCTCTAGTAACTCCCTTTGATACTCATGAAGCTGATACATGCTAGTCCGACATGCTCGGCTGAACAATACGCACCAACTCCCTGTCAACAACAGGTCTGCTTTTGCTCTCGTTGAAGTCAATGGCGGTTTTGTCATTGACTTAAGCAGGACCAGGTTATGTTGGCTGCTTTGTATGAGATTTAGATTGGATGTGCTTAGTAAATTGCTTTAGAAATGGGCTGGAAAATGCAGAATATTATCCATCTAGGTTCGCATAGTAAAACTCTTCATACCTAAAGAGGCTTGTACACAAGAAAGAGGAACAGTGGCTATTGTTCATGCTTTTGTCCTATGAATGCAGTATTTTTCATGACATGAGTATACGGAGATTAACACTTCTGGTTTTCACCAGACCAAGTTTGGACTTTTAAATAAAATCTGTGCATCTTTAAACATGTGGACCCTTTCTGGCTAGCTGGAGGAGTTTGTCTTGGCTGGGTTTTCCCGTACTCTCTTCCCACATGCAGAATCAAGATTCATTTCCATTGTAAGAAACTCTTGCAATATTACCACAAGATCCTTGATAATGCTTGAATGGACCAGTTTCGTCTATTAAAAGAGAAGCAATGAGTTGAGATCACATCATAGGTGTTCTCTGAAGATTACAAAAGTTGCTTTTGATTCAAACCCAAAGTAAAACAAGTTGAAAATGAAAATGTAATGACTGGCCTTGTATGCCCTGTGTCATGAAGATAATCCCATTGAATTTAACGAGAATGAGTAACGTATTCTGAATTTGTCAGCACAAGTCTGAGTATATGAATATGCCATTGACTCCAGGTGAAAAAATAAGCCCAAGACATTGATGCTGTCTCTTGAGTCATGTCACCAGGGAAGGGGGACAGTCCTTCCAAGTGCAGAATGTGTGACATTTCCTCTGACAGCACTTTGGATCCACAGATGTTTGTGCATGGTATGATGCCACTGAACCAACCGCACCGCATTAGCTAAAATAGTCTCTGGACAGATAAAATTTGAAGGGAACACATTCAGGTATGCAGGGGAAGCAGGCAATCAACGTGGTTCCTTACACAAGGTTACTTGCTATACCTACCTTAAGAGGGCATGAAATGCACACAAATGCTCAATGCATTTTTATTCTTAAGCAGGTTATGAAACAGTGGTTGAGTCAATTGATGAGCTTGGGGCACACTGTGTCACAGCAGTGCAGTAAAATCCCCATCTTTCCTCTGCTAGAGGCTGGTAACTGGTGTGACAAGTTTCATTCTGGTGGGCATAAAGATACATGATACTGAGACCCCTGTTCCCCATTCCTCTTGACTTCAGCAAGCAGCCAGAAGACTCAGGATCTCGGAGGAGCTGCTCAACACCTAGAAGGGCTGATCATTAAAAAAGCATTATAAATCTCTGAATGGTTTATGGTTTATGAGGGAAATAGCAATTGATTCCTCAGTGGTGCCATTACTCTCCACTATTGCTATCATTCAAAAGGCAATAATGTTGGTTATTTACCTTCAATTAAAATATCTAGTTAGTTGTGATGTCATTTAAAATAGCAGTGTAATGTGTTTAGTGCTCCCTTATCAAGCACCATAGACAAACTCCTCTTGGCAACAGGCGATAGTGATATGAAATGAAAAATTGGGCGGGGGAGTGCGATGGAGGAAAAACTATGTAAATCTTTTACTGGATTATTATTCCTACATGCCTGTGTGTCCCTTTGGACAACAGACACGAGGTGAGACTGCAGGCTCCTTTGCAGTGACACCCCATGGATCCTCCAAATGGGTCAGGGAAGATCCATTGGGTGTTCAAGGAGTACAGAGAAGTCACTTCAGTCTACAAAGTGTACCAATGGACTGAAATCCATCGGTCTTCTGGTACCACTCCTCACCAGGGATAATTCATCACCAAAGCTTTTGATCACCAAAACTCAACACAACTCAAACAACACGATCTGTCTTCAGTACTGTTGTTCCTATATTCCTCAAACCCAAAATCTAAATACAACTCATACATTTCAGTAAACATGATTTTTTTTTCTCATTTTCTAGTTGTGTTCATTACAGAAATTTCTTCTCAATAGGAAAACCTAAAAGATTCTCAAGACCTTCAATTTCTCAGTGCCCCCTTGCACGAAGTTGAATATAAAATAAAAAGAAAAATGGTTGTTGATTGCTCACAATAGCTATTCACAAACAAAAGAGAATTTTATTTTTGCATGTTCATGTAGTTGTCCAGGTTAGAGCACCCTTCTTATGACTGGAGCGTACTCCTGCCCACTACTTTATTCTTTCCTTCAAGTTTGTATGCTACAAGAAAGTGATATAACAACAAACATTATGGAGAGATGAGGAACAGAATTTAAAAAGCCCTTCCCCATGGCTTGATGGTCATGTACACTCTTTTTTACACAAACGTGGAAATAAATGCATAAAGAAATATTTTACCTCAGTTAGTGGAGAGAACCAAAAAAAATACTGTGATGAGGTTCATGTCTGCGAGAGTTTCTTGCTGTGCTGTCTTCAGCATGGCTGTGTTGTGGGAATTTGTTCAAACCCACCTCGTCCCTTTGAGAGTCTGCAGCAACAGAAAACATTGCTATGTTACTGACAGGCGCCCTGGCATTTGCTAGTGGTTGTATGTCAGCTGAAGGCTAATGTCATTTAAGAAGGTTGCTTTGTTCAGGTGACCAGAAACACTGGGTTTGTCGGGTAATGTCAGATTTCTGCATTGACTAAAGCAAGCTTGTGGCAAGAAAGATAACTCATGTTGACAACCTTCTGCAGTGTGGTCCAAATATAAGCAATCAAGATGCTTATTCTGGGGAAGGGGAAAATAATTTAGGAGTATTTGGAGGAGCTTCCTGAGGAACACTCCATTAAACTGAGTTACATAGTAACAGATTGAATTTAGAGTCTTAACTTTAATTTTATTTTGTGTAGATTTAGATCAGATTTATGTGCAATGTCATGCCCTTTGTTTGTAGACAGAAATCCTCAGCCAATCTGCCCGAAAACTGATGGTATGATACCGCCTCATACTATTTTTGGGTTTGCTATGAGTTTACATTAAGAGGTCTATAATCACACAAATAATGCAGCCTACAGAGACAATGAGCAAATCGACCTAAATTAAATAAGTATCTAGAAGTCTACATGCTCATCTGCATATGTTATCATTACACCAGTAATACTGGTATTTATTTGCAGGGGATCTGAAGAGCTTCATCAGCAAAAGCAGTCTAAGTTCACAGCCCAGAAAAAAACCCTCAATAGCAATATTTTGCACTAATACAACATTTTACATTTTGAAAGCTAATACTAACATGTTTGTTATTTGTTCTCCATGAGTGTCTTAAGGAATTCTTCAAAATATTTTACATTAAAAGAAGAAATCACCTCTTTTTCCTTGACTGTGAAGACAATCTTACCCAGAGTGCAAGGACATCCAAGGCAGATGGAGAGACCTTCGCTTCCTCTGTGTTGATGCAAATGCATTGATGTGTTCAACTGTAGTCAGCTAGTTCCCAAAGTACTTTTGTGGGCCAGTGTCACTCTCAGACATAACCTGCTTGCCAAATACTAATTTCCAGTTCTGCATTTTGTTTCATGCTAGTGACAGCCTGACAAATATGTACACACTATAGAAAACGGTGTTTGCTGGATTTGGTTCAAGTCAAATTAGTGCCATCACTGCAGACAGAAGTTAGAAAGAACTATAAATTCAAGTCTGGTGTTTGTGTTTGTGGGGGGGAAGCTTCTCAATGCATCTTCAAATCCCTTGACTGCAACTATTTATGAGCCACACCATGTACTTCCCATACCTGCTGAAATCTTTGTAGTCTTGTTATCTATTTATTTACCTGCTACAGAGTTCCTGTTGCCATAACACGTGCGGATCTACCAAGGCCTTAGTAACAGAAGCAAAAGGCTCTTCCTCACTCTCCTGTTCCATCTTGGAGAAGAAATGTTAGAACAGCAGGAAATTACTTATAGGATGATAGCACCAGTTCAATTTGCTTATGTACTTGTGTGTGTTTGAAAAAGCAGTCTGCTCAAAAGGTGAGTTTTGTATTAATTTGTACCAGGTTGCTTCCTGTGATCATTCTTTATAGCCTGCGTGGCTTCTGAGAAAGTTGTCACTCAAGAAAACAAGAGACCTCAGCTTTTATTGACAGAAAACAGCTCTTGCAGGATTTCATGTTTAGAGAGCGTGAATAAACCATCGACAGGTAATGTCTCCTTTAGAGGCAGACAGGGTCACATCACGACTTTAATTTCATCAATAGTATATACTAAAATGACCTTATATATTTATTAGGACAACAGGATTGTCTAACAAAAACCACTGTGTAGCACTGTGAATTTAAATCAAGATATACATTGCAGACTGCAAATGGCTGGAGATGTAGAAAAAAGAAAGATGGGTGTAGGGAGAATATTGGACAGTGATCCATGAAGTGCAATTCTTCACAGTTAAATATATTCTATGACTTACTAATTTTCCCTTAGAAGAAATGGGAATGAATGTTATTTTCCATTTTCAAGTAATTGTATAGCAATTCTTCATGGTTTTGCTTCTTGTGCAGGGGGCAAACTAAGCAAAAGTATTTTAAAGACATATTCAAAATTGCTGTTAAAAATGCTTCAATATGCAAATTTCTTATAGTTTCACTTTGTTTTCTTTAAGCTAAATGATGTGCATATATAAGAATATTTTGGGTAATCACACAGCTTATGTTAAGTAAATATTTCAAGTTATCCTTGATACCAGTATGTTTCTACATATTTACCTTGAAGTGTTAATGACATTTATATTGGTAATTTTTACTCCACTACTGTGCTCTTTCAATATTTTAAAGAACTGATAAAATTTTATTCAAGCAAACCTCTTGATTTACCTCAATGGAGAAATTGACTTGAAAAGCAGCACAAATCCTTGCTTATATCGTAAGTTTGTCTTGAAGTTAATGAGCTTATTTGCCTGAGTAGGGATATGGATATAGGGACTGCTCAAGTGAGGAGAAGTTTCACAACTGGATGCAAAGTCATTAGCTTACTTCAAACCAGCCTCTTGAAATAGTTGCTGAACGCTGAGCGCCTGAGAACTGGTTCTCAAAATAATATTTTGTAAAACGTGAAAATGAATATGCAAAAGAGTAAGAAAAATGGAAACTTTAGGCACAAATGTTTAATTAAAAGACACTGTAGTTAGTGGTGATGATTATTCAAAGCAAATTTTATGTCCCCACGGCATTGTACCCAACGTCCATTGCAGTCTTTTTCCACTGGGAGTAAGAGACTCCTTATAGACAAAAAGAGTTTTCTTGTGCCCCCCGGGAACTTCTTAACATACACAATACATCAATCTTTTTTGCAGTATGTGCAGTATGGTATGAATTATTAGAAATACATTAATAGAATATTATGTATTTGTAATATTAGCATGAGGTATGATTTATTTACAACCCTGCATCTCAGCTTCTTTTTTTTTGTCCCCTCTGTATCTTCTTTCTCCTGAACTGTCTTACGCTTGCAGCATCAGGATTCTCTATGGTGTTTAATGTTTTAGTAAGGTGGCATTCTCTCCTTTCACTCTTTAGGGTACTGTTTCATCCTCATCTGTTGACAGATGCATGCTTTTACCTCTTACCTCTGCATCTCACAAAAGGTACTCCACCAAGCATGTGAGCAACCAAATGGGGGTGTGGGAGTGTGTGTGGGTGTGTGGGTGTGTGTGTGTCCCTCCTTCCTCCATTGCTTCAGACAGGAGCTGAGGTAGTTACAGCCCATAAAAAGCTATGCCAGATGAAACTTAACTGGCATTGCATAAAGAGGACACACAATGGGCAGGCACTGGATAAAACATTTATTTTCAGTTGTTATTGATGACCTCTCAGAAGTTGCTCGTGGCTCTACTTCGGCCTGTCACTTGTGAGGTAAAGGGTCATCAATAACTTATGGAAATAAATGTCTTACTGAGAGTCTGGCTACTGCAAGTCCAGTATATTGTCTCACATACAGACATGAAGGCACAGAAAATACAAATCACAGAGAAACCAATTTTGATATTAGCTTCTGTCCTTCTATCTTTAGAAAAATGTGGCTTTTTAGATTGTGTTTCTTTTCCATTTTCTCTTTTCTCTTCTTTTCTTTTCTTTCTTTTCTTTTCTTTTCTTTTCTTTTCTTTTCTTTTCTTTTCTTTTCTTTTCTTTTCTTTTCTTTTCTTTTCTTTTCTTTTCTTTTCTTTTCTTTTCTTTTCTTTTTTTCCTCTCTCTCATCTTCTATTTCTTTCTGGTATTTGATAAAGATATACCCCTAATTTATTTATAAAGGTAGGTCTCCAGAACAAGGCAGCATTACTGAGCTGGCTTACCAGTTCCTCTGTACACATGATTACATTCATAATTGATAGAATGGTCTATAGTGTTGGGGCTAAAACAAACTTAAGGTCAAATCTCTGGGAGAGCAAATCTTGCCATTATTCTTGATGAGAAATAAATACGTGCAGGAACTAAAAACTGTGGAGTTGAAAGGGAATAAAACCGAATGCATAAGGGCATTTTGAACAATTCATTCCAAAGTGAAAGTGCTTTTTCTTAGTTTTTCTTCATTGCCTTGATCTTCCTAAAACTGTTGTTGGGGCAGGTTAATGACTGACCTTTGAGGGAACCACATACCAGGCTTTGTTCCCTAGCAGTCAGGATCTTGCAGAGGCTTGAAATCTTTGAGGGAGAGAATAGGATTAAACTGCTATATGAAGCCCAGTGCAGGTGATGATCAATGGGAGCAGAGAAGTGAGTTTCTCAGGACACTCTTCCCCACCAGCTGGAATTTATTTCCTTTACTGCGAAGTTACCTGATGGAGACGGCTGACTGCCAGTGATTGTTGTCAGATTAATTTCTCTTAACCAGTCATCAAAAGCATTCGGTGTTAAAATCCCAAAAAGATTTTAAAGGTTACCGGTCATTTAAGATCTAAACATCATATCAAGCAGTTAAAATCAGAAAGAATTAACTTGAGCCTCACACTAAAATCATATTTACATAAACTCAGCTTACTTGCCACCCTCCAGTTTTCAAGGTGTCCAGCAAAGTAAAGACGAGTGCTTGATCCTGCAACATGTGTGTGCACTGAGTAACCTCTGATAAACTGCTGTTTGCACTGTGAGTCCTTCGTACCTGCCTGTCCCAATGCCCAGCTCCACACCCATGAATGAAGCCATTGGTCCTCATATGCTACCCTGACTGCAAGGTCCCTTTGCATGCAGACTTTTGGAGGGGATTAGCTGTCACCTTGTCTGCAGACCGAATCTGCGCTGCTTGAATCTGTGTAAAAATCCATTGTCACTGTGAGGACTGAGCTGCTGGTGGGACGCGTGGGTCCCCTCCCCACGCTCCCTGCTCGCCGCACTCCCGGGCCCGTGTGCGGAGACGCTGCCGCTCCCCACGTGTCCCCCTTCCTGCTGCCGCTCTTGCTCCTTCGGGTGTCTGAGCCTTCGCTGCGACAAGGTTCAGATGAAGGGGTCTGCAAGCTGATGGGTGACGTTTCAGCAACGGTTTCTGCTGCCTTTCGAGGCTTCTGTATGGCTGCACGCGGTTGTTATTATTCCTAAAGGTTTGGAGTCAACCTCCTTTAGTTCCCTTAGAACTAACGCACAAACCAGTTTATTAACGGGAGAATTAAAACAAGCAGAGTTTCAACGAAAAGCATTGCAAGCGCCCCACCTGCCTGGCCTCAAATAGCTACTCAGCAAAAGCCAAGCGAAGCAAAAAGCAAAACTGTAATTTGAGTTGCTCTAAGATTGCACTGATAGGGGAACCTGATGTCACATCTCCAAAGCCTGGAAGAGCTCCTATGCATGCAGGCTCTGAGGCCCACAGCTAGAGGTGCTGTGTGCTGAAGATGAGATAAAATACAGAGGAGCTGTAGTTTCAGACCCCTGATGATCGAGGGACCATTTCATTCCTTGAAAAAAAAAAACAACCAAAAATCTGCACTCTGCAACAGTTTAATGTCTATAGGGAGAGACATTTGTGTTTAAACCCAACTTGCATCTCCTGCTGAGTCACAAAAAGAGCTACGCTGGCTTTTGCTTAGGAGTCTTTGTCCTGAACTCTCCGAAACTAATGTAAAGAGGGGATCTATGTAAACACCTTACATTAAGGAACAATCAGATTTTCCCACTGTGGGCCCAAGACACACCATTAGGAATGTATCCTGTCGTGAAGAACTGCAGTCAGAAAGTAATGAAGGATTTCACGGGCGAAGTAAACTTCCATTGCTAATTTGACGGGATATTTTACCGAAACTGGCCAAATTATCAATATAATCGAGTATTCTGTAGTGTGGGAATCTCGCTGGTGAAAGCAGTGGGAAACTTCGAGGCTGAATGTGGGAAGTTTGTGAGCGTTGGCAGGGATTGTAAACCTTGCTGGCGCGCAGTGAAAAGCCCCTCATTCCTGCAGGAAAGAAGTTTTCTAAAGTGCCTGCAAATGAATTGAGGCTGGAAACAGAGACATCTCCATTCAAACAATGGGGAGCTGGCAAGGACCGAGCGCAACACCCGGCCCCCACGGCCAGCGGGGGCCGAGCCGGGAGCGGCCCGTGGAAATGCTGCCTTCCCACCGCCGGCCCGGGACAGCGCTTGGGGAAGGGGGGAACACCCGCGCGGACGCGGCTGCGGGCTGGGGGCTGCGGGGCGATTCCCGCCGCGTCCCGCTCCCACCGCCCGGCTCCCTCCGCCCCTCCCGGCCGCTGCCTTGGCCCGGGCGGCCCAGACTGGCCGGCGCCGGGCCCGTGACATCACCCATTCACACTGCGGCCCAGCTGGCGCCGCCGGGGCGGTCGCCGCGGCAACGCGGACGCCGATCCCCGGCCAATGACTTCCAGCTGCCCGCCCGCGGGAGCGCGCCCGGCGCGCCCCCGCCCCGCCGCGCATCCCCGCTCTCCCCATCCCCTGCTCTTGGAACCCTTTACCTCCCCCACCGCGCTCCGCAGGTATTTTACCCGAGGCCTACGCAATGGGCAGTGCTGGGGGACCACAGCCGCCCCGGGGGTGGGAGTCTCGGAAAGCTCGTGTGCTCTAAAAGAATTCCACATTCACCTTAAACATATATATATATATATACACACACACGATTACTGATTTTGCTGATCTCTACCGTATTCTCCCTAGGTGCTTTTCTTTTTCCCTCACAGCTGAAGAAAACAGATTCCTGTAGCCTCTCCCATGCGGGCTTCTGTTCTGACTTTTCGTTCTGATGCTCCTGTCCGCACGCCTGTAGTTGTGTGGTACCCTTTTTGAGGCGGTGGGAGAAGGATTGCACGGAAACGGCATACGGGACTGCCGTGTGCTGAGTACTTCTGGAAACTGTTTTCTCTCTAGCTGCCCAAGCGTGAAACATTTTTTTACCCCAGTATTGTGGTCCATTACATGAAAATCTTGATACAGAGTATTTTGAACGCTTAAAAGGCTGTAGTCTTTCTAAGCTCGTCTGAAAAACTTAAAATGTTCAATGTCTCTGTGGAAGAGCTAGGTCTGATATCAAACTTTGCAAATATCCTGTTTTATTGACCTAATAGATATGCTTCTATGCTTTGTGTTTGCTAAGAAAACTTTTGAACTTGACTAAAAATTGCAGCAGAAGCAGCAGGAGACAAATAAAATAAACCTACAGTGGAACATTAAAATATTTTGTGACTTTTGAGCCAATTATGTGATTTTATATAGATACCTTTTTTCTTTTTTTTTTTTTTAGATGTGATTGAGGAACTTCTCATGCTGCAGTTTGATACTGCTGCAGATTTGCCCTGTGCGATTTCCCAAAGTCCCAAAGGGGCCCTGAGTCAAATGAAGGATTAGAAGTGAGAGAGCTTCCCAGGTTTTCTGTACAACCCCCTGGCAGGTAGCTTACACCAGTTCCTTTGAGAATGAATAGCTACTGCCTATTGCCTTGCAGTTTGTTGATTCACAGTTCCTACAGGAAACCATCTGTAAATATTAGCCTGTGTAATTTGTAGTGATATTAAACAAAGTGATGAGAATCCTACTTAAGAAAAAAATTGATAGCTTTCCATATGGTTCCAAAAAGCTTAATACTGATACTAGTTAGCACAGTGTAAGAACAGCACAGTTCTGACTCAATTTATCCATAAAAATGAAGGCTTAGTGAAACATTAATTTTCCAAAATTACAGAATGTTTTAATGTGATTGTAATTGCCCCTTTGTGCTTTTAATTTATTACCATTGTTATAACGAATTATAACTCATTGTAACCAAGAGCTTTAGATGTGAAAAAGCCAGGCTGGTATGTTGGCACCTTGTTATAAAGATAGTCTCTGTATAATGCAATCACAGTATATCCATTCTGATTCACGTGGAGTAACTTATGCTGATTTGGGGTTTTCTTTTGCATCCGTGTTGTGATGCTGTTATGTCTCAGGCTCAGTCTTTCACATCTTCGCATCTTACCTTTCTATAATGTGTTTTCCTGGAGAGTTGCACTTAGATTCAAGACAGCTGGAAGAGCTCAATGTTGCGCAAAGGAGGCACAGCAAACTCTCGTAAGTGATGCTGGGGAGGGGAGCCCTGTGGAAACTCTGATGTGAGCTAAGGACTGTGTTGCAATGGTGTCTGATCAGCAGTTCCTCAGGAGCCACAGTGACTCAGAACACCTAGCACTGTGTGTGTGCCAGGACACACTCCAGCAGCGTTCCTACCCTATGGGACCGAAGCGTTGAGCCTTGCTGAAACACATTCATACCTGTTTGGGTGTGTCTGCGCTGTGCTCCTGTTATCAGGAGTGCTGAGGAGCCCAGTGCAGCAGGTGTCTGCACAGAGGTCTGATGCTGCATGGTGCTGAGTGGGAGGTACTGATCCAGCCTGAGCACGGAGCCTGCATGCTGTGCTCCACAGTGCGCAGAGATGAGCTCAGCAACAGTCCTGCATCTGGGCTGGATTTGTGCTGTGCCCCACCAAAGCCCAGACTGAGTTCAGTCTGAGGTTAATAGCCCTAACTCCATCCCAAAGCCTCTCAAATCCATCTGGACTTTGCTACCTAGCTCTCCTGGGAGCACAGCATAGAGATAATTGGGCAAGCTCTACAAGATGCATTCATATTCTGTGCTACATGGAAGTACTTGTATGGATGTGAACCTTGCAGTGGTCTGGGCTGCAGCCTTAGCTAATGAACTCAATCAGACCTGAATTGGCTCTGCACAGAGCTCATCCCAGTGTCTCTGTTGCTTCAGCATTCTTGATCTACAATGCATCACCTGTGGCATGTCACTAAAAGCACTAAGAAGAAAATTTGTAGAGAGAGACTCAGTAGCATAAAGGGATTGTGTTTAAGACTAGGTCCATACCCTGGCACTTTACCATTATTTTTTCTTATGGGAAAGGGAACAGATCCATAGGAACATGGGATTTGCTATAAGAAAAACTGACTGTAGTACTAAACTTCAGCTGTGCTTGTATGTTCCCTTTTTCAGTATTTGTAATAGTCAGATATTTGTGTTCTCTTCCACTGCATGCTACAGTTCTAATCTAGCAAAGTGCTTAAATTATGTTCTTTAGAGCTTTACTGGATCAGGGCCATTTTCAGTATTTCCAGAAAGTAAGGGCTAAAACATTCTCTGAAATCTTTGGCTAGAGATTGTCTAATATTATTCCTCACCCATAAGGATCTTATCTTCACTCTCCCATAGGAACTGAAATAGCAAATGTCATGTATGCAGCCTTGGCAGACAGTTTTGAACTTGGAGGACTTCTTCTTGGTGAAGTAGTGTGGGCCAACATGCCTGAGACATGTTCAAAGCTTTTTATCCTTCCTCATCCATTTGAAATACAAACATATAATTCCCAGTTTCCAAAACAGGGCTAGACATATATTGTGATTGTGGCAGTGACTCGATAAGGAAGTATGGGAAGCATAGTCTTCACTTGACTGTATAGAATGTGCTTTATCTAAGAAGGAAAGAATCCCTTGGTGTAAAAATAAAAGAAATAATTGTATTGAAAATTTTTCATGTGCTAGGAACTGTTTATTGATTCATAAGCA
Organism: Picathartes gymnocephalus; assembly: GCA_013390045.1. Taxonomy (NCBI): domain Eukaryota; kingdom Metazoa; phylum Chordata; class Aves; order Passeriformes; family Picathartidae; genus Picathartes; species Picathartes gymnocephalus. Next base: position 80,379 of record WEKY01059214.1, read on the forward strand.
GTTTTTGACACACTTTCCTTGTCACTACTACAAAATGGTTACCTTGGTATATCAATGACAGATACCTAAGTTAGAAATTTCTCTTCATCTTCGAGGTTTTTTTTGCATTAGTGGGCCTCATGGCTCTTGCTTCTGATAACTGGAATGTATTCAAACATACTGTCTTACTCTGAACCATTTTTTCTCTCCATTTTTGCTTAGAAGCCAAAGGATGCTAGGGTGCCAGTAAGTTGAAAGTTATTATTGCTTTTTGTTGGGTTACATTATCATGAACCCTCTATGCCCATTCGAGAAGGTAGAGGGCTAAAGAATGTATTTTCCAGCAGCCTGTGCTATGAGCTATAGCATAGAGGAAGACGCTTCAGTGGAGTGTTCACAGAGAGAACATAACTCCACGAAGGATGATGAGTTGAGGTCTTGGCTGTGCTTCCCACGTCAGGCCGACTGACAAATTCCAAGAACCCTGTATGAACCTCTTCCCTAGCAGATCATCGGGACGTTTTCAGTTTTTGAGACCCAGGTCACCTGTATAGTAGTGTGGGATCTGTCTTTCTCGTGGAAGACACAATAGTGTCAGTTCTGAGTCTCTTACTGTGGTTTATTAAAAATATAATTGCTTCAGATTTTTCGGAATGCAGAAGCTTGTCAGATGTGCGTGTAGTGACTTGGGACAGTTGTGTGCAGTGCAACAAGCATACAGCTGTCAGGTTTGACTTCACATGGTCTGTGTGAAGTTTTGTCAGGTGGTCTTAGAGCAAAGATAATGCAGGAGAGAACCTGTGAAATAGGAAAAAAATTAGATTTCTCTTTATTTTTGAATGACGTTTATTCCAGGCTTTAGACTGGGATAAGAAATGAAAAACAACACGTTTTCATTACATGTCATTGCATCCCTAGAGTTGCCCAATAAGTGGGCCTGGCCATGAGAGGGCTCATATTAAGTTTATGAACTGTGTTAATTAAATTAAAAAATGTTTTTGAATACTATAATTACTTATTTATTTAATTAATTATTACTATTATTAATTACAATGTAACTAAGATTAATTTGTGGAAAAAAATTCCGATTACTAAATCAGCTACATTGCTCTGGAATGAATAGCAACAGGAAACTAAGATTTCAATTCTAAGCTGGAAATTCCAGTCTATTTATTGAACAACATTTTCATATTCCTTTTCAATAAGGTGGCCTGTCCACCTAACTAAAGCTCGTATGTTAGTTTCAGCAGTTTGAAATGATACATCATGGCTATAGAGTTCCCTTCTCATGTCCTTCCTGCTGTTTGTCCTATGGGGTTCACACAGGCCTTCTTTCTCCCACTTCATGAACAACCCTGCAAATACAGTCAAAGCTAGTAATAGTCCATGTGGCTCGGAAATTATGGAAAATGGCTGCTGATATTCATAGGGCTCCTTGGAGGAAGAGCCAAGTTTCTTCTGCTGGGTCTTTGTATGTTTCACCACTCCTGACATTCATCCTATCCAGTTAGCACACCATTGGATATCTGTCTTGGCTCTTCACCTGTGGAGTACAACCAGCTGGAGGTTCCCCTAGCAACAGAATTCCATTCAGGCTGTTCACAATGGAAGCATGGAAGCATTAGCAGCTGGAGGTTCCCTCTGGTGTTACACTCCTGTCCAGGTCTGTCAACAAGTGGCTCTATTGGTTGGAAGTTCCTACCTTGGTGGCCAAGATAGGGGTTGATGGCAATATGAAAGTACTGGCCAAGGCTGGGGAGAGAGGAGACTGCCCTCGGTAATGTGACAAAAGAGCTCCATAGGAAGGGTGAGCCCATTCTGTTGAATATATTCTGAGTTAGAAACTCAGCCCTCCAAGATAAGTTTCCACTTCCTTTGGTCTGTCACAGCATACAACACCCTTGAATGCTGTGTTGCAGCACAATTCTATCAAGTTCAACAAGACTCAGGGCGAGGTGCAGCACCTGGGTCACAACAACCCCAGGCAGTGCTGCGGGCTGGGGGCAGAGTGGCTGGAAAGCTGCCCAGTGAAAAAGGACCTGGGGGTGCTGATTGACAGTGCCTGAACAAGAGCCAGCGTGTGCCCACATGGCCAAGAAGGCCAATGGCATCCTGGCCTGTATCAGCAATGATGTGGCCAGCAGGACCAGGGCAGTGATTGTCCCCCTGTACTCGGCACTGGTGAGGGCACACCTCAAGTGCTGTGTTCAGTTCTGGGCCCCTCACCACAACAAAGACATTGAGGGGCTGCAGCGTGCCCAGAGAAAGGCAGTGGAGCTAGGGAAGGGTCTGGAGCACAAGTCTGATGATGAGTGACTGAGGGATCTGGGGGTGTTTAGCCTGGAGAAAAGGAGGCTCAGGGGAGACCTTATTTCTCTCTACAACTGCCTGAAAGGAGGGTGTAGCCAGGTGGGGGTCAGTCTTATCTCCCAAGTAGCGAGAGACAGGATGAGAAGTGGCCTCAAGTTGCATCAGTGGAGATTTAGACTGGATATTAGGAAAAATTTGTTTGCGGAAAGGGTGGTCAGGCATTGGAACAAGCTGTCCATGTAATGGACATCACCATCCCTAGAAATGTTCCAAAAAAAATGTGGATGTGGGACTTAGGGACGTGGTTTCGTGGTGAATATGGTGGTGCTGGGTTAACAGTTGAACGCAATCATCATATAGGTCTTTTCCAGCCTAAAGAATTCTATGATTCTAAGTCAATAAACCCCATCACTGCTGTACAGGAAGCAGGGACAGACAAAACCAAGTCCCCCAGACACCTGCTGGCCTACCCAACAGTACCTATGGGCACAGCGTCTGGACACTGATCTGCATTATAGATTGCCAACATTTCTCAGGATTTGTCTTAGGTGAAATCCTGAGAGAAAAAACTATTGAATGGTTGATGAAGCCAGCAGGTAGGGAAGAACTCTGTATAACACTGGGGCAGAGGCTGACTTGGTTATCCTAAAGGGCATCCTGCTGGACCATGAGGAAGTGCAGCCTCAGCAGCAGAGCCCAGCTAATAACTAGGGTCCTGTCTTGACAGAGCCGTAGCTACTCCTGTGGCCAAGGTAATTGGCTCCTCACTTAAATGTTGAGGCTATTAACAGTTTTCCTATTTGAGACAGGAGAAAGAGTAGATAATTTTTTTTCACAGTACAGCTTATTTTATTTAGTAGGGGTTTTGTTTGTTTTCTGTTCTCCCTTCAGGGAATAACAGAGACTTTTCTTTCAACCCTGAGGGATCTAATAGCATATATACAGACTTTGTTTTTGTTTGGCCAACCCATGCTGAACTGTTTTTTAGGAATCGCCATTTCCAGTGCAGATTTAATGTACTGAAGTTAAAAGTGTGTAGCTGGTTATCTTAATATGTGACAAATGCTGTGCATGTATTCTCTAGTGGACCCTTCTCCTTCCCCTTCTTCCCCCCTTCCCCATTTCTGTTTTCCTCTAGAGGACACTTCAGAAGGGTGGTTATGGCAGATGTTTTGAGGTTAATAACCGTTGAGAAAGTAGGCCTACCCATAGTGCTTAATTTTGAATAGATTTGTCCTTAAATGTGACCTTGCACACAGATCACTTGTAAAATCAGGACCTTCATGTAGAACTTGCTCCAGATTTTCATGAAGATTTTAGCTGTCTGAAGGTAAGTTTCATTTTTCTAACCATTAAAGTAAAAACCGTATTTAACATTTCAAAGAACTTTGTTAGCTTCCTTTCAGATGTGGCAGCTGTGATTTCAGGTTGAGTGACAGATAAATGTAGTTGATGCAGAGGGTCATCTGATCAGAATTATAAGCTCTCAGAAGAAGACAAGACTAAGCATTGTGTGTTACAGGAGGCATCTCAACTTTTAATCTAGCTTTTGTATAGGTTTCTCCAAGACAGTTTGTTCTTAAGACTGGAGAAGGAACAGAGAAATATTCTTTTTCCTTGGAGTTGTAATTAATTTTGATCAATTAAAGACTTTACATTGGCCAGGCTGCCCTCTTCAAATACCTTATTTGATAAGGGAAAGATCCTTCCTTGCTTCTGTGAGTGTATTTTCTAAAAACTGGACAGAATTCTTATTTCAGTAGATGGCAAAATTCTGGTTAAGGTCATTAAGATAAGGTAAGCTTAGAAATCTGCTTTTGTCTAGAAACTCTTGCCTCCTTAGGAGCCAAATAATTGCAGTCTGAAACTGCAAAGAAGAAAGAAACTGGAATTTGTGTTTGTCTGCATATACATATACTTCTAAAGGACACCACTTTATGGTATTTTTCTCTTAATTTCCCCCAAAACTTTTTGCTTGTTTGGTTATGCAGCATTGTCTCTGTTTCAGAAAACAGATTTCACAGTGGTCATCCATGTATTTTAGATAAGCAAACCTGTTCTAATGAATGTTTTGAATATGAATTCCTACTCATGTAATTATGATTTATTAGATATTAATCTATAGTTATGCATTAGAAATCTTTAATGACTCATTTTCTTTCTAAAGCTTGTGGGAGAAAATAGCTGCACTTAAACACTTACAGGAAGTAATTCAGAAATTAGATTTACTCATAAAATGATATTAATTGTCCATGAGCTCTTGGCACAAATTTAATGTAAAACTGAGAACCTGTAAGTTGGGGTCAATTAGGGGTGATTTTGAAAATAGCTTATTTAGTTGTTTTGGCCAACTACAGCTCACTTAGTTGTGTCCTGTGGTCGTTATTCAATTCAGCACCCTAAAGTCTGTCCTAATAGCAAAGCATCCATTGTCTTCAACAGTGGAAGGACTGGTGAAAGTACCAGGAGTAAAGCGCACATTTACTACTCTGCATTTTTTTGTACTGCAGACTCTAAACATAAGAAGAGTGTATTTATGTGAGTTACATATATGTGTGCTTACACTGTACATGTCTATATATAATACACTAAATGTGTAGTCACATTCTGAAAATATTTATCCTGTATCTTTTTTCCTTTTAAGCATCCTTTATTGCATTGGTTCAACAAGACCAAGTCACTTGATAGAAATTCTTAATAACTTCAAGCAGAATTTGGATGTTTGTCATTTGATTAAGAATGAAATCTTAAAGTCTTTTTGTTTGTTTGGTTGGTTTTTTTTGGTTGGGGGGGTTGAAGTGGAGGGCTAGGGGGCATATGAAGAGGCATGTCCACCAGAAATTTTTCCACTGCCCTTAGATGTCCCAGCTTTTGACTGGAGTGACCATTCATGAACCATTCATTTGGATATAATGAATTAAACCATGTCCCCCTCTCCTACCACCAGTTTTCACATATCCACACCATATTTCTACTTCTTCCTCCTTTTCTGTCTTTCTTTTCCACAGCTTCTTTTCATCTAAGTTTGCGCTCTAAATGATCCTGACCTAAGGTCTGTAATGGACAGCCTAGCAATTTGCAGACTTAATGGTCATTTTCTTTGATCTCTAAGGAGACAAAAGGAGGACTATGAAATCTTATGAATATCAAAACCAGATATTGTAAATCAGCCCCAATCCTGTTGCTGAACTGAAAATCACTGTAACAGTAAATATGAAATGTGTGACTTAGGTGAGACATGCTACTTAATGTCAGGTTTTGCAGTATTTTTGTGTGGGTTGAGTTTAATTTCTTTTATTTTGGGAACTGAATACTTAAATTGGTAGGAAACCCAGCATTTAGCTTCAGAAGTGGTGAGATATGAGAAGCACTCCTGACGTGAAGTAGGGAAGCTCTGGAAGTTTTAGAACTGTTTTGCCATTGAATGATTGTGTTACAGTAGCAGTGCATGATGACACCGTATTCTTCAGTGCTTTTTAATTCTTTGAATAAAATACCCCTTTTGCACTTACTAACCTCCCTCCCCACTCACTCTAGACCACAGCATTACAGACTGAAGTTCATGTGTATATGTAAGGAAATTTAAGTTCTAATTGTACATATGTACTCCCATGTGAGAAAGGGGGAGTGTTATCAGGAATTCAGGCATGAGTTAGTGTTATCATATATGAATAGGCAAACTGTAAGTACTGTATGAATGACCTTTAAGTCAAATGAGAATTCATTAGGGCTAGCAGCCATGATTTTCAGGAAAAGCATCATAGTGTTGCTGTTAAGATTATTAGCTTCTTTAGAGATTTGTCAGTGTGGATAAATCAAAAAACCTCATGTCATTTGGCATACTAGCAAATGCCAGTGACTCTATGTGGTGGAAACTAAAGGAGATAACCCCAAATCTTATGATACTCTTGCATGCCTCTGCATTATGTTCTGTGAGGATAGAGTGTTTTTCTTTCAATCTTTGCATGTAAGACTGCAAATTCAGAAGAAGGATTTGTATACTTAACACCAGATTTAAATACTTAAAGCTGCACAAAATGATTTCAGTAATGCATGGATCAGCCTACTGACAGGCTACAGAAATCTTGCTTGCTCTACCTGGTGCAGGTCTTAATTGTCTCAGCGTGCTAATCAGTAACAGCAACATGGGAAATGCCTGACAGCTGGGAATCAGCAGTGATTTTTCATTGAGAGAATCATCTTGGCATTTTGTGATGGTTATAAATGGACTACATCTATATGTATATATGATGCTGTAGCTTCTGCTTTTTATACAGATAAAATACATTTTATACAGATGCATTACTGATTTTAGACTCCAGGTTGTTTTCTATCACTCAGTTCAGGGAATTATTGCTTATATATATGCAGCTGTGGAAGAGAAGCAGTCAGGTACTCAACAGTTATGAGGATAGAGTCTAAAATGAGTCACACTGGAATTTGACTATTTCTTATAGAAACTTGTCAAAACATTGGGTTGTAATACAAAGATTGCAGGAATACTTTCTGCACATGTAGAATGTGCTTTTCCTTTTGTTAATTTTCAAAGAAGTAGAATTAAAAAATATGGACACAGTGATCTTAACTTTTTCTTTAGATCAGGAAATGTAATATTTTGTTCAAACATTTTAATAGAACAGTTATTCTTTTGTTTTTAAATAAAATTTTCAAGTGAATTAACTGCTTGTGACAGGTGCATTTTGAACAGTTGTAGAGAATTAAGTCCTTTTCTACTACTTCATATAACAGTGTCAGTCAAAGATTTATTTATCCGTTGTCTTTAGGCATCACAGCTTTCTTTTGGAGTGACCAAAAGTAAAGGAAAGCAGTAACACCAAAATCTCTCTCTCGCTTTTTTTTTTTTTTTTTCCTGAGGTTGGTTATTGTCTGCTAGGATAATTGATGCTTCTTCACCTTGAACTATGCTGAGATTGCTGGCTCACTTCTTGTCCTTGAAGAGCATGGACATGAGAACTTTTGACCTGGGTTAGATTTTGAAGTAATGATCTTGAAGTACTGGGCCAATATTGAGGTGCTATTCTGCTGTTATTTTTGCTGCAATTAGCATCTAAAATACTAAATAAACAGTGTTCTCCTGTTCTTTTCCTCCTGTGTCTGTCATTAACAGTGTACAAAGGTTTAGTGCAATATCCTTTAGTAACAGGAATAGAAAAAGGAAGAAATAGCTACACGCTTATTTAGAAACAAAATCAATTATTACTTTTAAAAACTACCTGCTTTCAATTAAGCGGGAAATTATCTAACCGGTTACTTAATTTGCTCTCGCTGGCAGTCTTTCAACTGCTTTATGCTGAGTGGAGCATGAAATTAAATATGTAACAACTATCCTAATGGTTATGTTTTTCGAAAACCAGCATTTAGAAATGGTATTTTTGCGTAGTTTCAAGAGAAATAATGACACAAAAATAAATTACTACTGCTTCAATGCATTTGGTATTTCAAAGAAAGATATTACTTAATTGTTGGTTCTCTTATTCTGATTAATAACAAAACAATCTTTGGTTTAAGTGATGCAGATCTATACTTGGGAATTGGGTTATTTGTTTAGGTGGTTGTCTTCCCCCCTGCTTTCAGATTGTGTGTAATGGGTGAAATCATTGCTGTTCCTCTCTTGCTGCTTCAAGTGTTAAGATCCACTCCATGAGGAACAATTCTGTGCACAATGTGCCTTTTGGTAAAATTTTTGTAGGAATCTTCAAGAGATTTTTAAGTTTTCTGTTTGGTGCTAGTTGCTGGATCATTCTCAGGATACAGTTTCTCTATCCTGATTAAAATCCTCGCTTTTTTACTGCTTAAGAGTAATTTTCCATGTCAGAGGAAACCCCTTGGAGTTCAATACTGGCTTACACAGATGCCCTTAAAAAAAAACTGGGAACCTGATGCAGAGTGCTTCTGATTGTGTGTTAGGAGAGAGGTGAAGCTGATGGTCCAAGATTAGGTGTGTCAAAGTACTTGAATCATCCAGATCTTCGTGAATATAAGCATCAACCCATCATCCCTCTCCCCAGCCCCAAATTTTCACAAGCATTTACAATGGCAGAATGATCCACAAATTTGCACCATGTAAACTTGGCTATGCTTCCATCCAGGAAATTATATTTAGATTTGAATTTAATGCCTTTGATTTGATTAACTTTGTGACACAAATCCACAGACTTCATTATATTTATCACTGTATAAACTTCACTGTATTTATCACTTTCAGTTTTATTTAGATTTAACAACAGATAAATGATTTACACTATAATCCTGAATTAGAATGAGTGGTTTTTTTAACTATATCAAACAGCTACATGGATCACAAAAGTTTTCTCTTTTTAACAACAGTTAATAAGAAAAATTCCAGTGCCATAATTATGATTTGGGAGGCAGTAACTCACCACATTCCCCAATTACCAGATACAGACTGTTTTGTTCTGTAGTTGGGTTTTAATGCTATCTGGTTTACAAAGAAAATGTGTCATTTTCTAGATTCTCTAATGGACACATTTCTGTTCTCTGGAAAATTGTGAATTTGAGCCTCCGAAGCAGTAAAATCGTTGGTCTTTGTTTTGAGTCTTGACTCAGACTTTCAGTGTCTGCTGTAACTTTTGAAAAAGCTTTGAAATTTGGTAGAAAGTGGTGGTTCTTCCACAAAGCAATCCCACTCTTGGATTGCTGGAGTGATGGTTGTGATAGCAACTGCCTGCATCTTATGAAAATTACTTGGTATTGTTAGTTGGCCATTAGTCTGCCTAGCCGTTCTGTTCTGGTTTTTGAATGAAAAGCACTTTTTAAATTTCCCCAAATAACAAAAATTAATAAAATTAAGCCCTGATTAAGTTGAATCAGAATAAAATAGTATGTCTCTTTTTTCAGTTTTGTTTAGGCCCCTTTACCCCTCTCTGTCATGCGATTGAGTAGCTGTCTCCAATTCCTCCACAATCTATAATGACTTCTGTGTTCCAGCAACAACGTGATGAAAAAAGTGGCAAAAAAACCCCAACCTGAGGAAATGAGCTGAGACATTTGAGGTACTTAGATCAGCATCCCTATATGTCACCCCAATTTTCTCAGAATTCTCCATCCACGCTCTTGAGGAAAAGTCACCTTTCCTTATTCATGTCTTTGGCATCAATTTTCTTCCACCGTAGCCTGCAATGAGAATCAGTGAGCTGAAAACCAGCCTGCTCCCCCTCACTGATGCCTTCCCTGGAAGTTGATGGTGTCCTGTCAGCAGCTCAGCCAGACAGAACCACCGGCGCCATCTTCATTAGGGGAAAAGCTAATATAAACAAATAAAGGCGTTACTGGAGATAGCAGAGTGAGGGGATTACTGAAAAATGCCTTGCAGAGTCAGTTGCTATGCCTTTAGTTTTAAAAATATATAAATGTTATATGAATCTCAAATCCGCTTTTATTTACATAAAATATTTATACACCAAGCAAGACAATTTCACAACTTTAAAATGTATCTTCCTGTTAGATTAATCTTTTCATATGCTAACAACATTACAAGTAAACATTTTCATACTCTCCACTACATGAATGTGGCTAAAAGCTTCCTTGTTATTTTATAGTTACAGCATTTCAAATGTATCTTTTTTTGACGTGGTTAGGCAGCCTGCCAGTTTTATCACTAAATTATAGCAGAGAAAACACTCAGTAGAATTTGATTAGATTTTTTCCTTCTCCCCATGAGTAAGGTGAAGCAAATTTATGTTCAAAATGCGAGCTGGGGTCTAAAGAATTGAATATAGATCTGTATTTGTAGTGTTAAAAATGCAGGCGAGTTTTGTAATGGAAAATAGATCTTGTTTATAGTGCTGCTTTATATTACTGTTGCATTTTGTTCTGCCACTATCTGTAGAATGATAGAAAAATATTAGGCACTACCAAAGGTAAGATTTGTATTTTGGAGAACTAGAGATGAATATGTCCTTGTCTTTGCTACTAGTAAACAATTATATTAATAGAATCATAGAATGGCTCAGGTTGGACGGGACCTTAGAGATGATCTAGTTCCAATCCCTCTGCCGTGGACAGGGACACCGTGCAGTAGACCAGGTTTTCTTAGAGCCCCATCCAATCTGGCCTTGAACACTTCCAGGGATAGGACATCCATGACTTTCCTGGGCAACCTATTCCAGTGCCTCACTGCCTTCATAGTAAAGAATTTTTTCTAATATATATAATCTAAAACTACTCTTTTTCAGTTTGAATCAATTCCGCATTGTTCTGTCACTGCATGCTCTTGTAAAAAGTCACGCTCCATTTTTCCTGTAGGCTCCCTTCAGGTACTGAAGGCCACAATTAGGTCACACCAAGGCCTTCTCTTCTCCAGGCTGAACAAACCCAATCCTCTCAGCCTTTCCTTATAGGAGAGGAGCTCCATACCTGTGATCATCTTGGTGGCCTCCTCTGGACTTGCTCCAATGGATCAATGTTGTTCCTGTGCTGGGGCCCCAGAGCTGATGCAGCTCTACAGGTGGGGTCTCACCAGAGCAGGGCAGAGGGGCAGAATCCCCTCCCTCACCCTGCTGCCCACGCTGCTTTGGATTCAGCCCAGAACATGTTTGGCTTTCTGGGCTGTGAGTGCACATTGCTGGGTCATGTCTGGCCTCTCATCCACCAGCACTCCCAAGTCCTTCTGGGCAGAGCTGCTCTTAATCCATTCATCCCCCAGCCTGTACTGATAAGCGGGATTGCCCCGACCCGTGTGCAGCACCTTCCACTTGATCTTGTTAAATATGAGATTCCTGTGGGCCCACTTTGTGAGCTTGTCTGGGTCCCTCTGGATGACATCCCATCCTTCAGGTATGAAATACCTATAAAGACTGGATTCAGCCCAACCAGTTGCAAGCATTTTCCCAAGGGATCCAATTTACATGCACATTATCTGCAGACTGTACTTCNCACTTTTTAAATTTCCCCAAATAACAAAAATTAATAAAATTA
>WEKY01059223.1:0-71528 GCA_013390045.1 Picathartes gymnocephalus
GTGAAATCACACTGTAGTCTGTTCCTCAGGGACCAGGCTAGGAAAAGTTCTGTTAGAACTGTGGAAATGGGTTTCGTGAATGTGAGACATCAAAAGCATTCAGCTCAGATAATATCCAAGAAACCCAGTAAGGAATTGCGAAAAAAAAAGCAGTTTTGACATAGCCCGTTGTAGCGTGCTGGTTAATTCCTATGTGCAGAGCTCTCGCGTAGGACTGGAAAAAATAGGTCCTGACAGCTATCCAGGTGCACCAGCCTCTCTTGCTCTCCCTCCCCAGTAAAATTCTTAGAACAGCACAACAGGGAGTTATTTGGTTACTACACTCTATAGACCAGGACAAGAACCTATAGGAAATCAACATGAATTTGTATTTGTTGTTAGATCCAACTTTTCAATGATGAGGGTTTTTTTGTTTACAAACAGTCTGCTGAGGTCACTATTGCATAAATAACAAGGATAGTTCTGCTCTCAAAAGCTAGTAATTGGCCAGCAAAAACCATTTGGAAACTTCAAAAGCAATCTGTTCTCTGTGTGAAACGGATTTGTTTCCACTTTACCTACGCATAATGAGTAGTGGTAAAGGGAATTGGCTCAGTTTTGTCCACAAGCAGCTATTCTTGACCTACCTGATATTCAGTAATTGGCCGTAGAATTCAGAGTATCCTTGGAGTCCAGGACATGTTGGATCTCACTGGGCAATGACTGTCTTTTAAACTGCAGGAAAAAGAAGAGGGCTTGTTTGCCTTTCAGATAGGTAACCCAGTGGCAATGGTTTTTTAGCCAGTAACTTGTGACAGCTGTTGGGGACTTTATACCTGGATTGGTCTAACTTTTGCGATTACTTATCAGTTTTAATTTTATGCTTAGAGACCTGGTTGTTCATATCAAAGGGCAATTTACAGTGCCCCTAGGAAGTGCCTGATTCAGCAGTATCTTGGGTACTCACAGTTAATTAATTTGACCCTTAAAAGAATTGTGGTGCTGCACACACATCTTTTACTATGGCAATGCTGCCATCTGATTCAACAACAGCATTTCTACACTATGGCACATTGTTTATGTCTTAAAGCCTTGAAAAGTGGCAAAACTGCAGATGGGCAGGGGTTGAAGTTTCTTGCCTGCTTTTCAAAAGAGAAGCCTATGAGAGTCTAGTAGAAAATACCTCCAATTTATTTTCAACACCTTCTTTGCAACATTTTGATTTTATGTCAGGGAAATGAAATACAAAAATTTTGGGATAGAGTAATACTTCCCTGCACTTCATAAAGAAGCCATCAGAGGATAAGATTCTTGTTCATATTGTTTTTATCACTCTCATGATTGCTTCATTTAGTACTACATCTTTCTCAGTGCCTGTGTTGCTGCACTAATAACATCAGCATGTTGCAGTCACTGCTCCTTCAAAGACTAGTATTAATTGAAGCAATTTATTCTAGCAGAGCTGAAGATGGCCTATTTATACTTTTATATAATGAATTACAGAATACATTTATCTTGCCATGTCCTTTCAGCTCCTTTTTCTGCCAAGTGTGGATTTGCTGCCCCAGACAAGCGTTGCCCAGGCTCAGCACAGTAGAACACAGGTGTTTTACTGGGTTGTGTAAGAGGTCAGAGATGTTCACCAGCTATCACAATATGGAAAGAGGAGCAACCCTGAATTGGTGTCAGTGCTGCTTCATTACCTGCTGGCAAAATAATTTCTCGTTCTGCCACATAATGGAGCAGTATCTTATTTCAGCAAAAAAGATAATTCTCATAATTTATGTCCTTCAACATAATATTAAATGTAATGTATATGAAATATAAAATATATAGTGCTGATCTATTCCCAAGGGGTATAAGAAGTCTGACACTGTATTAATAAAACCCATAGGGTTACAGAAAACTGTTGCTTCAATTCTGCATGAAACTCCTCAGTCATGATTCTGCAGAAAGCAGTATGTGAGAATACCTTAACTTCCTTAATATTAGTAGTATACGGCATAATGTGTCTAATCTTCAATTATGTTGTAGAGCTCTATTATATGTAAAGTAGTTGGCTTTTAATAGTATGGTCATTACATTTAATTGAATTGATCTTTGGCTAACGAAAAACATAAGGGAAAACATTTTGTCTCACATCAAAATATTTGATATTCTCTGCAATGAAGGACCATAAAAAGAGTGGAGCAAGATACTGCTGAGTTATGATAGGTAGGGTCGAAATTGTTAGCTGCAGTGAATGGCAGAATTTGTAGAGCAAGACCTGAATAAATACACAGGCTTCTAGAGAATAAGAATATTAATGCTGAAATACCTCTACCAAAACCTTTGCTGGTAGTCCTCTGTCCTAAACTATCCCCACAGTTTTGGGTTAACTAATGTAGTTTTTCCTCCTCTAGGTTTTCCCTATTTATTATGTAGGATTTATTGTAAATGACATGGAGAAAGAGGCTATATTCTAGGTTCTGGTTACTCTCTAGATAATAGCTGTTAAATACTGTAATTGATCGTGCACTGCAAAAATACACTTCTGATACTAATTTGCACTTTGTTTCAATGCACTGTAATTTTTCAAGTTTTGCATTGGTTTTGAGCTGTTTGAATTAATTTGAATTTTTTATTCCAATTTGTGTAAGTTCTCTGCTTGTTACTATGCAGCTTCTTGCCAAAGTACATTTTGTTGGCACAATTGGAGATTTGTTTTCTTAAATTCTAAATCAGAATTTCCTGGGACTATCTGCGTGGTGGTGACTCCATTAGTGCCGCTTTTCTCCGTTATTTGTGAGCCCGTTTCCTCACATGGTTTGAAGGGCATTGTGCTGCTTCAAGGGCAGACTTCATGTGGCATCTCAGTCCTAGACATTTGCCATTTGTCTCGCTGACTGCTCCGGCGAGCAGTGGTGTATATCTGTTTCCTTAGATATGTCAGTTCAGGTCAGTTGCTCTTTCCTACTCAAATCCCTCCTTCACCGTTCCTGAACTTTCTCTATTTTCTATTCTAGGTCTATGCTCAATTAACTTTATATAAGTGTGGCTCTCGGGACTCAGTGGTGTTACGTAGGCTTGTGAAGTTAACGGTTGTAGGCTGCAACCTCAAATTGCTCCTGTGCACTTCTGACAAAATTCCTCCCTGGCAGAGTTCTAGGAATGGCTTTGTTTCAGGAGTACAGAATGTATCTTTCTACTGGAGATGAAAGTAGCTGAGGTTTTCAAGTATTCCGGAATTATTACATTCTTTGAAAATACTCCAATACCTTTTAACTTTGTGGACAATATGCCCCTGTACCCGCCTTAAAGATGGCAATCAGTCCACTCACCTGAGAAATGGAAAACTGAGGACATCACAGGTTAAACCTTGCACTCTGGGATTTGAATGAAATTATTCCGCATAGGACAAAACCTAATCATGTTTGGCTGGGATCCAGCATTATGTGAAACAATTGTTTGGATCTGGTATCTCTGGTGAATTCAAGAACCACCAGAGTGTTCTTCGATTTCCTTTATATATTGTACTTCCTCACATCCTGGATGTGCTAAGCCCTTCCTGTGAAAAATTGTTTTGCTTAGAAATACTGAAAAAAATCCCTGCCCTTTTATCTATTTCTCATTTAACAGTCTGCATTGAGAATGAATAAATATTTCTAGGAAGCAATTTGTATTTCATGTGAAAGGGTCTCTGTAGATTACAAGAAGTTTGCAGCAATAGTTGTTGCCTTATATCTAGTTTTGTTTCTAATTTTCCCATTTCTTAGTTATCATTATCTTAAATATTCACAGTTGGATCTTTTATCCTTTTTGTATGAACTGAATCCTCCATCACAGTAGCAGTTGTCCTGTTCTCCCTTGATATTCTTCCAGCATGCCTAAATCTTGTTCAGACAGATGCTAAACACAATGTGAGGCTGTACATTCTACTCAGTTGTGTTGTGGCTGCTCTGTTCAGCCTGTGCTGTGAGACGTGGACTCCAGGACCACATTGGTACTTTTGCAGCAGTACTGTTTTACAAGCTCATCATCATTTGCACCTCATTGTCAACCTGCACAATTTGTTCACTAATTTCTGTGTTTGTTTCTTCAGTATCTCAATTTCCCATTTTTCTTTTCCATATGCGTTCACTTCTACTTATGCAAGATGCATATTATTGTTTCATGTTGGAGTTCTTACCACTCCCATTTATTTTTCTCACTGTACCAGTCTGACATATTTTCAGCAGTCCCCAATTTTGAGATATCTTTGCATCTTAGACATTTTAATATTAGCAATTTCCTATTTCCTGTTCCAAAACATTAAAAAAGCTATTAAGTCGAGAAGATCTTAATATTGACTTGCTCTGAGCAATTCAGAACTTTTCTTCTCATCTTGATACATCATTCTTCATTTTTCCATAGAAGCTAATCTCTAAATTATGTGGTATTGTCCTTATTCAGGCAACAAATTACCCTAGGTGAGGGTTCATAAGACCTCGTATGAAATAGCACTAAAATTCAGATACAAGCATACTGTCCTCTTTATTTCAGCTACCTATTAATTCTGCAGTACTATTGAAAAAGCAGTCAAGTTTTTCCAGAATGACTTGGTAATTTTTAGGTCTTGCTACGTCATGCTCATCTTCCTGTGATTCTCTGGAGAAATTTTATTATCATCAATATAGCACCATAAATTTGCAAAAAAAAATTGCACTAAAATTGGAATTAATTGAATTCTTCTTCCAGAAGGTCTTGCATTCTTAAAGACCCATTAAAGCATCAACAGCCACATCTATGTCCTTTGTTGTCCTGGACACAAAACCAGGATTGCCTTGTAGGAGCAGCAATGATGAGGCAGCCTTTCCCTCTCCTCCATTTTCGTAACTTTATGCAGCTTTTCGTGGTCTCCCTGCCCTTCTCTGACCTTTTATCTAGTAGATAAAATGCTTATGGTGCCCCTTAATGGTAAACTGAGCCTCTTGAGTGTTGAACAGGATAGCATGAAATTTTCACCCAAAAGAATGGGGTTTGTGTACCATTTGGGACTTGGTTCTCAATCCTCTGCTTCATAGTTTTAACATGTTTTGGAGTTTTCTGTGGCTATGGCTGCACAGGTATTCCAGTGCAAACGTGTGGAAAAAAGGTACATTTTTATTACAAACAAATGCACAATGTCAGAATAGAATATCCCGATGTAGGCAGCTTGCTGGTATTTCACTGCAACCAGGGTTGGGTTATTCTGGACCACAGAATGAATCTTAAATCAGTTCATCTGATGATCTTGTCCAGTATCTTATCCCTATATTGACTATTAGCTTATGTTTTAGAGTAGAAATATTAGAATATTCCTAATAATTATGTAGCTCTCATGGAAATAAATTGTATCAGTGTTTGGATTTGCTTGCAAGTAAGACATATGATACCTTTTAATTTTCCAAATCCTGTTTTATATTACTGTGGATTACATAAATACCAAAGAGTTTTTTACTACTACGACTACGACTACTACTACTACTACTACTAATTCAAACTATGAGTCCTACTACTACCTTGTTGTGAATGGCAGCAAATTCTGTAGATTACTGTTTTACTACATTTGAAAAGGAATTGTGGACTTAAATGTTTTAAGTGGACTTAAATTTTTTTAGCATTTAAATGAAATTCCTTTTATTCTTTAGAACTGTAACAGAGGAGTGTCCAATTTACTCCATTTATTTAATGGTCCACTCCCTGATTTCATATTTGTTTCCTGTAAACTTTAATCTTCTTGTTTGTATGTTGTTTTATTATCAGGTTCACTTAAAATCTGCTTTTAGCTGTATTGCAAGGCTTGCAAAGGGAAAGTGGCACCAACGTGTAAAATACATGTACATGGTACAAGGACATCATACTTGACATAAACTGTTGACTTCAAGGTTAACAAGCAAGTTCATTGAAATAAAATCTGTTTGAGTCCAACTTTAATCTAAAAGCATTTTTGAACTGTGAATGGCATAGATTAATTGCTTTAACTCCATGGACAGAACAGCTTTCATATTCACAGAAAATGTGCTCTGGTTAATATGGGTGTCTCTGTCTCATGGAGTGAGAACTGCCTGCCTTGCACTCTTCACTCTCCTGTCTCTTAGAAGTTTTTCAGATTTCAAGTAAGGGGTTCCCAAATTTACTTTCTTTGGATAGTGTAACCTTACCTCCAAAGAAGTCGCCCAATCAAAGTTTTTGGGTTTTGATAAAATAGAATATGTATATTTCTTATGTGAATCATATTTTTCCTGAAAAGTAGGTCATGTTTTGGATGGTGTCATACTTAAAATGGTGTTAGATAGCAGTGATGTGCATTATTTGTACAGTAACTATGCATCATAAAGTAAAATAGTGTAGATAATCACATTCAATGCTGTGATAGAAACACTGGACGCTTTATTTGCTAATGTCTGTTTTTAATTCAATTTACTAGTAGTTTGGGATAATTTGCATCTCCATTTGGTTGGGCCTGTGACAGACATTTGTTTTGCTTGTGTTTTCACTAAGTGTCTTTGTTTCATCCTGCATGGCTTCTGGTGGGTGAAAACAATGTTCAAATTGTGATTTTCTCTCTCCACAGCTTTCCTTACAGTTCTAGTTGAAAATGCAGTAAATATTGACAAAAATTGGAAGCACATTTTGAGTCAGAATTTTCCAAAAAATTACCTTTTTCTCTGAATTCCACATTTATTTCCTCTGGGTAGTCTTTACTGGATGATTTCATTTCTGCTGCATGGCTAGAACTAGAGGATTCTCAGCAACAGGGCTGTTTCAGAAAGAGAAGCTAGGAAGCTTTAAGTTGAAAATCTTTCATAAAGTAGCTGATTTCAAAACTTTAACTCATGTAACCAGGTAACTTGGGAATCAAAAAAATCCCACTCAGACTGCCATTAAATACATGTTCCAGAGACCATTGATTTTTTTTTTTTTAAACACATCCTGCAGGTGCTGATTCTTGAAGCAGTTGTTTCTCATAATCAGATCTAAAAGCCCTTTATCTCCTATCAGTTGATGGCTGCACTGTAACCTTTGGCTCTAGATTTCTGGTAGAAAAGTTGTACATATTTCCACAGAGAATGAAACTCCAATGGCCTTAACAGCGGTACTCATGGTGTGTAACCGTGCTGGAAATTAGTTTCTCAGGCACTGATCTTGACAGGTCAGCTGTTACAAATTGATATACATATCTGTAAATACATCAGTCCTATAAACAAAATTCTGTCTGCAAGAAGTGCAAGATAAAATTGGCACAGTTCTTAACAAATGAAGTGTTCCAAAGCACAAGGATGCACAGGGAAAATCCCTTCTGGACATGGTTTTCCTCATGTTCCATTTATGATTTTTATCTCTATAGTTTGCTTTTAAGAGACTGAAAAGTTTGTGCCTCCGTAGAGAACACACTGGAGTACTGTTCTGAAGCAAAATATGCTCCTTCTCCTTGCATTTACCCTGCTGCATAGAAGAATCTTTGTCTGCTCCTTTTGAAAAAAAAAGAATAAATTCATGGGTTTGCACTGTCTTGTCTCCAGTACTTTTTGAAATGCTTCGAGGTAGTGCAGAATATGAAACATGCAGTATTCAAGAAGTGTAAGGCCCTTATATGAAACCAGATTTTGAAAGGTACATGCGTAGGAGAAGAAATTGATATGTCAGTCCACCAATTGTGAAGTAATAACTTGAATGTGTTACTTTTGCCATTTTTAATGACTATTTAATCATCACCTGTAGATTTTGCAAGCCATTTTGGCAACAATCTTGATCATATGCCTAGGACAGGCAAAAAAGGCTTAAACAGTAAGCTTTCTTTACAGATTTGAGACACAATAGATGCTACACATACCTACACTGATCTTTGAAGTCTATTGACCCATGTTGATTTATGTCAAAGGAAAGATCTGTCTGTTTGGTTTGGCAGTAGCAAGGGCTTAGGAACATCTGGAAATATTTCAAAGCAAGCATCTAAATTCAAATTCGAAAGATACCATCACTACAGGTATTTATCTGCCTGTGTTGCTGCAGACACTTCATGTGCAGATGCTCCTCTGTCACTCCAAGCTGCCATCACAGGAGGAAAGTGTTCAATCTGAGATATTTTAGCTTTCAGGAGTGTTATTAGAAAGCTGAAAATTATTCATACATTCTCCTCCTCCATCCTCCAGGTCATCTGGATAAAAGGAGGTGTACCTTAAGTCTTTCCTCTCCTGCATCTCAGCTTTCAAGATCTAGTGACTGTGGAATAATTTTCATCAGTTGTGATAGTTGCGGAATATTCCCTGAATGTCTTGTTCTTTTCTAGTTCCCTGTTTATCAGTTTAATGCAACAAAACAAAAATAAAACTATACAGATCTCTTTCATCACATTTTATTTGTTGATTTGATTCGTGAGGCTTTAGGATAAAACTGAAGTCATAGACATAAATCATGTAAGACATCTAGCCATAGGCATTTTCAGTGAAATAAGTTCTTTCCAAGAAGATTTTGACTTGTTACATGAAAATTAGCTTCTGGCAGGAGGAATCCATATTTCACAAATCTTGGGTTGTGTTTAATTTCCACAGGGCATGCCTTCAGCTAACAACACTGCTTCCAAATATGTGAGCATAGGATTGGTGTTTAAGAGTAGAGCTAAAAAAAAAAAGAAGAAAACAGTTTCTACTTGATACTATTTGTGTCTCTTCTGAACAAAATGACACTGTGAATTCTGTTTGAAGGCAAAGGGAGTGTCTGACTGCTGCTGCTCAGGAACATATTTAGTTTGAATAATCCAAAGGTCACTTAAGACTGACTTTTCTATTGAACCTGTTCTATTGAATTGGGCTCTATTTCTCTTCTGTAAATGCAGTAAAATTGATTTTTAAAATGGTACATTTAATTGAAAAATAAACTATTTAGCTGTCATGTTCCAGGGAGTTACCCCGAAAACATGTATGTGGTACATCTGGTAGGTATG
Organism: Picathartes gymnocephalus; assembly: GCA_013390045.1. Taxonomy (NCBI): domain Eukaryota; kingdom Metazoa; phylum Chordata; class Aves; order Passeriformes; family Picathartidae; genus Picathartes; species Picathartes gymnocephalus. Next base: position 8,924 of record WEKY01059223.1, read on the forward strand.
AGATACTTGTTTGTCAGGAGCCTGGGAGGTCAAGAGGCTGCAATTGTTTTAGAGATGAGGTAGAAGTAAGGCAAGAATAGAGAAAAATGTGAGTTGAGAGAGTTTGACACTGTAGAACCTGTGTCAAGAATTTATGACTGTAGGCGAGCTAAAACACGGTGTAAAATAAGGTTGGTCTTGGTAAACATGGGGCATTATTTGAAAATAGGGATCTGAGCAGAGAGGGAAATCTGGCATAGTAAAACCACACGTTATCCTGAGGACTCTCAGGCAATATAAACCAACTGAAGAGAAATGTCAGAGTGAACTGAGTGAAATAATATGATAAATACTACAGATAATAGAGTGTTTCTATTGCAAATATCTGTGAAAATACATTCAGGCAAGGTACTTGTTTATGTCTGTCCTCTGAACTGCACTAATTCTGATTCTACATTAAAAAAAAGCTGCACACCTCTGAACCTCTCTCTATCAGTTCTGGATTTGGTCAAGCTGCTGTTAAGCCTGTTGTAAATGCTGAGATTCCTGCCTGGCAGTGCTTCAGCCTCTCGGTACTTTCTGTTCCAGTTGGCGACGTGGGACTCTGAGAAAGGGCTGAACGGCAGCCTCCAAGAGCGCCGGCTGGGCAACGACTTACAAGGAGTGACACTCAAAGTGGTGACTGTCTTGGTATGATCCTTCCTGAGTTCAGGAAACAAAATGCTCAAAATAAAAAGGATCTGACTGAATATTTTGGGCACTTCCCGCAGTGTTTTTCCCTATCATTTTCAGTTCTGTATTTTTGGATGATCAGTTACATAAGCAAGGAAGATAGATCATGGCCTTTTATTATTCTATGTGAAGCTGTGTACTGTCAGTGATACAGAGCATTTGTTTGTTTGCTTATGCTGTTCTTCTGCATTGTAATTCCTACCAGGCATAGAACCAGCACAGGGCCTGAGTGCACAGGGGAGCATTCCAGATACCATCCTCCAGCTTGGATAGGCATTTTTCAGCATTTCATGGATTTTAAGATCAGATGGGCCTATTATGATAATCTAATCTTGGCTCTTGTATGCTGCAGGCTGTAAAATTTAATCAAGTGTTTCCTGCATCAGGCTCATAAATTCCCATTGAGATAAACTATGTCTTTTAGAAAGGTGTCAATTTTCCAAAAAGATCATTACGCTTTTGGGACTACTGTCTGTTCGACTCTGGAGTGGTAAAGAGCTCCTGTTAGGCAAGTGCTACATTAGGGGCAAATTGGGGCTTGAGTGCATTCCTGGCACAAGATATTGAAGTCTGCAGATTGCACAATATGTTGTCCTTTTTTTTGTTTTTAATTCTCTTTTTCTGAATCATGGTACAAATAGGCAGTACCTAAGAGTACATATGTACACGAAGGCACTTCCTCAAGCCCCCAGTTTTCTTTCCTCAATTTATGCTGTGGGTGGTGTGAGTAGTGAGCTGATCCCTTCTGTGACCAGGCTACAAAGGCAGCCAACTGCAATGGCCATGCCAACAACATCCCTGGAATTTCACTGAAGGACAGCAGGACACCCATCCCCAGCAGAAAACATACCACAAAATGCTGCATTTCTGTGGTCCCAAAACAGACTTCTTAAATTAAACTCCTCCAGAAACCAGTACCCATGAAGATTATTCTTTGAATTTTCAAAACTTTAAATGTTCACAAAATTGCAGTGGTTTTAGCTTGTGTTTCAGTATGTGCCCTGGATAAAAGATGAGGTGTTGTATATAAAAGATGGCTTTCTAAATCTGGGGGTGAATTTCTTCTGAAGTCTTTGCCTCTTCTCAAGAACTATGGGAAAACCAAGGCTATGGATAGGGCTCAAGTGCTGAGGCACTGGTGTCTGGTTGGGAAGCTTCACAGTATCCCACATGACCTACAATTTTTGCCTCAGAAGGATATGAGTGTCTCAAAATCTGTGCCAAGTTGTCCAGAATTAACTCAGAAAACACCCTTTTGCACAGAGAAGCAACCTAGAAATCTCATTTCAAGTGTCAGTTAAGATATTGTTTTGTTCTCAGGAAGAACCTTTTGTGATGGTGGCAGAGAACATCCTTGGGCAGCCAAAACGATATAAAGGATTTTCCATTGATGTCCTGGATGCACTGGCCAAGAATCTGGGCTTCAAGTATGAGATATATCAAGCTCCTGATGGCAAATACGGACACCAGCTCCAAAATAGCTCCTGGAATGGCATGATTGGAGAACTCATTAACAAGGTACACAGAGAAGAAGCTGCATTTAAAAAAAATTACAGGAGAATGAATTAGGATAAAGGCACCAGTGCAGAATGCTTCTGAGTTATGGATGGTTTGAGTGTGATATAAACGGCAATTTAAGACCCTGTGTACAGGATAGGAACTAGAGAGTCTCTTGCTTTATTTGCTCCCAGCTGCTCTTAACATAAATCATATTGGTGTAAATCTATCTGTTTATGTTGCTATAAGAATAGAGGTCATGTTTGTGTGCGTGAGGGAATGAATATAGGAATTAGAAAAATAAAAGTATTCTCCTTAAAATATTAACTAGTATTTTATTTTTTGTCATTGTGTCTTTGAAACTTTTTTGTAGATGGGACTTTATTTCTGTCATTCTGTGACAATGTGTTTGATAATGATCAATGAGTAATGATAATGAGTTTGACTCCCAAACAGGAAAAGTAGCCCCAGTAATAGAGGATCAGAATTTAAACTGGTCTCAAGATTATTCATTAATTTAAAACAGAGAGGACCAAATTTCTTCATTACAGTATTGCAAATCCGGGAGTAAGTTAATTGAATTCCATTTAAGTAAATGGGTAGAGTTTGTAGGTTAGAATCTCCTAGAGAATGAAATGAGTGTATTTTGTTCAAGTTCTTGCAACCTGACATGGGATGAACGTTACTCAAGAAGAAGAATCAAAGGAATTAATATTCCATGTTGCTGCTTTTTGTAGAAAAGGTTACTCTTCTGCAGTGGAGGTTATTACTGAAAGTGAAAGCTGCCTCATTATCTAGTAAGTAGGTGGCTCAGTATCTGTGAGGAGATGTTTAGGAAGAAATAGGAGTAATTAAAGCAATAGCAAACGTGTATGATAATGGGATGTTCTTGGTTGATGCTAGGGAACATTAAGAATTTTTAACTTATTTTGCATTGACATAAACTGTTTGAATATCATTCAAAAATAAGGTAAGAACTCCTGTTAAATTTCTTTGGAAATTGCTTTCTTTGAAGCAATGAAGTATCTATTATGGTATTTTTAAAATGTTATTTCTGCTACCATTTGTTCCACAAACTCCAAAGGGTTTCAAAGCAAACCTCCCTTGTCTAATATTTGCTTACATTCCCAACATAATTAGAGATAGGAAATGGAATGTATATTCTGGTTTTTTTGAAGGGAACTCTTTTTATTAAGACAGAAAATATTGAAAATCTAATTGAAGCTCTTCAAAAGCTTTGGGAATCTTATTTATTAACTCCTATCTTACCCTTCATCAGGTGTGCATACTCTTTAAGGATTATCTATGTGCAAAACTTACTTGTTTTAAATATTGAAGTCAAAGCAGTTTCAGGAACAAAGTTGCCTTTGTGCACTCTTCCTGTTACAAGCTTTTTCCATCACTTTATTCATTTTAAAAAACAAACAGAATCTTCTCCCCAGTTGTCCTACGAAATCTCTTCATTAATATGGCAAGTTGGCAATTCTGCAGGGAGAAAAGACAAACATTAGCTCTTCCCACCCTGCTATCAAATACACAAGATAAATAAATGGTGTTTCTTTCTTTATTGCTTACAGTGCATCGGGTTATTATGGTTTGGAGTTTTAGGCCTTCTTTGGAAAACAAGTAAGGGATAAAGGTTAAGTAAGCTGCCCTTCTTCCAGAGAGGAGTCAGGGTCATGCTTTCTGTTCTAGTGTACCTTGACAGGTTATGTTTCATTACTCTTCTTTAGACTAGTGCAATTAACTCATGTTTAAATGGTGAAAGTGATTCTGGTTTTATTTTTAGACAATTTATATAAATGTATCTAAACGTTTTTAGTTATAGAAGGAAGGGCATGGAGTCACTTGGTTCTTGAAAAGCTTCTCCTTAAGGCCCACGCTGGCCAAACTCCGGGAGGCAGGGAACGATGTGATGTGCTGCGTTTGTCTTACAGAGAGCAGACCTGGCCATCTCAGCCATCACCATAACACCTGAGCGGGAGAGCGTGGTGGACTTCAGCAAGCGCTACATGGACTATTCCGTGGGGATCTTAATCAAAAAGCCCGAGGAGAAAATCAACATCTTCTCTCTCTTCGCTCCTTTCGACTTCGCGGTGTGGGCCTGCATTGCCGCAGCCATCCCGATCGTCGGGGTGCTGATCTTTGTGCTGAACCGCATCCAGGCGGTGAGGGCGCAGAATGCGGCCCAGCCCAGCCCCTCGGTGTCCTCCACCCTGCACAGTGCCATCTGGGTCGTGTACGGAGCCTTCGTCCAGCAAGGTACCCGCCCGTCCCTCCGCCTCCGCACAGCTCTGCCGGGGGCGAGCCGGGCACGGCGGCTGCGGCCTGCCCAGAGCGGGGCAGAGGTAGAAGAGAAGGCCTCTGTGGGGAGGTAGTGTGTTCTATTAGCTCAGCTGATCAAAAGTGGGGAAGGTAGGCAAGTTTAGGGGTTTGTGTCTTTTTCTATGTCTTTTCTGTCTCTCAGTAAGTCCAGGAAAAGCACCAGCAGGCTTTTCCTCTTTGGCAAAACTGTTACACTAGAAATAAACTACAGAACTGCTTGGTGCAGAATTGCAACACTTCTCCACTTCTGAAACTAGCACCTTTTCAATAGTTTAATGTATAAATAGAAATGTATATGTTTTTGAAATCACATGAGATAGTTCATCTCTTTGTTGTTTGAACTGAGCATGTAACTAACTTTACACTCAGGAATCTCTAGGCATAGGACTAATCCTACTGAATTCAGTAGGACTAATGACACTAACAAAGTTACTTTTGTAACTAATTGTTTACAAAATCTGCCCACACAGTTTCTGTGCCGTATCTATAATGTTAGTTGTAGTTTTGGAAGGCAGGTTTTACTGAATGCTGGCATATGGGTAAGTTGTTAACTTTTTTCTACATTTTTTTTTCATTGTGATTGCAAACTTCTAAAGCTTCAGCTGGAAAATCCATCCTATTGCTATGAAACTTGGTCCCTCACCTCATTAAGGTGGCAGCCCTGATGGGTTTAAGTGCAGTAAGATGTAATCAGCACAAACATATGCTGAAGTAAGTAGAACCAGCTCTATGGTAAGGTTTAGTCTCCAACGATGCTCAAGCATAACTGTGCTTGAAGACTGCTGGAAAGAAATCTTCACATGATTTGATATCTTGTAAGGAGTAACAAGTAGTGACACTAATGCTTCAGTCTTTGCAGATTTAAATATTGCAAAGATAGCACACAAACCATTAGGCAGTTCTGTGGGGCTTTTTTTCCAATTCTAAAAGGGTAATTGAAAACAGAATATTACTATATTTTGAACACTGTAATGATTTAATTCCCGCATATTAGTTGTGCTTCACCATTCAACTTTATTTAGAATATTTTTCATGTTCTTTAGATTTGATCCTCAATAATTCTCAAGGGAAATATTTTGAAAGATGATCTTCTAGAACACTGTCTAGGGCATGGAGAAAATACTTGTGGATTATCAGCCTTAACAGAAGCAGTGCTTTTCCCACAGTGAGAGGGCAGACTGGAGGGGAAGCAGAGAGGATCTCTAACAAAGGTTAACATAACAAGGCACACAGGGTGGCTGTACATGGAAGCTGCTGAGAGACCCTCCTTTTCTCTATTTATTTGTAGGGGGTGAATCCACTGTCAATTCTGTGGCGATGCGCATTGTAATGGGAAGCTGGTGGCTCTTCACCCTTATCGTGTGCTCTTCCTACACGGCGAATTTAGCAGCATTTCTCACTGTATCAAGGATGGATAATCCCATAAGGTAAGAGCCTCTTCTTAACATGAAGCTGGATTCACAGGAAGGTATTAGCCATTTGAGCACTCATTCTTGCAAGAAGGAGATAACTCTCTAATAAAATACTCTGCTTATTTGCAGTGACTGTTTTTCACTCCTCTCCCTCTCTTCACCTTCATTCCAACAGCCCTGAAGCAGTTTTGATGGAGGGGACAATGGCACTTTAATTCTGTGTTTTTCCAGAAGAGAGATCTTTCATGTCCTGCTGGTTGTTTGGTTGCAATTTGTGTGTGTGTGTGTAACTTGAGGTTTTTTTCAGCAAGTTTAAGGTTTTAATTTTTTTTCTCACAAAATGTGGACAAAATTTCCACCTTTACACTGGGAGGGCCATTAGCATTTCACACTCAGTGCTGACAAGGCTGCAGCCTGGTATCTCGTGTGATGTGGTGGTGATGGAGTGGAGCAGTGGCAGTGCAACACAGGCTCTCCTCCTGGAAAGTGCTGAGCCAAGGATTTCAGGTGTTGAAGGGTGACAGTTAACCTGCTGCTCTCATTTGGGATTGCATTGGGAAGACTGGGACTGAACATTTTCGCTCACTTCCTGAAACAGAAGAATTGTGAGAATTTTAAGTGCCAGGTGAGACTGGAACTTGAAAACCACTTTTGCCTTCTCTGTGGTTTCTACATAGAAGGACATAAGTCCATTTCTTCTCAACATGAGTTCAACAGATTCTCCAGTTTTTAGCTTGCCAATGTGTACTTGCAGATACTGTAACGCTTTATGTGGATATAACATCATCATCATCATCATCATTGTAATAAAACCAGGCCAAAACTATAACAGACTTTGGTTTTAAATTTACTTTCTGTTAGTTTGGTCATAATAAATGGGTCTTAACAGTAAGAGAAATAAGTACTCCAAGTAGTTTCTGGAAATAACATGAGAAACTATAGTAGAATAAAACTATGTGTGAGGCCTGGATGTAGTGGGAATAAGGTTAAGCTCAGTGAATAATTTGCTCTTGAAAAGCAAGACACAAATAGCTATCCTGAAAAGTTGAATAATGATATTCTTAAAAATTTCTGATGGTTCTATTTCTTTCATTGCAGAAGAAATTTTCTGTTTGGTCTAGTCAACACTTTTCAAAACTCAGCAAAGTTCAGAGGAGGACAAAAGTTGGAGTGTAATTACGTGAGGAATCTCCAAAAAAAGAGGTTTAAGAGCAGAACTGTGGATTTTTAGAGGAGGCCTTTGAGTCTGAGCTGTTACAACATTTACAAGGGATTTTAAATCCCCTTCTTATTAAAATGAAAGGACCTTGCTAAGAATCTTGAGGAGGAGAGAAGTTATTTTGGTAAAGGAATTGCTCAGGATTGTTTCACAAGTATAGAACTCAGGCGTCCTTCTACTGCTAGAGATGGCAACTTGAGAATAGTAATTAAATGCCTTTCTATACCTAATGGTAGCTGCCACTTCCCAGGTTCCTTTATCACATCCCCTTATACAAGATAAGAATATAGAAGTAAGAAGACATTCTATTGTGGCTTGAAAACATCAGCAGAGTAATTCAGGTGCCAGAATGTAAACGCCAAAAGACATTGAAGTTGCCAGAAGTTCAACTGCCTGTGTTCCACCTACTTGGCTGTAAGGGAAGGGATCTGTATTAGGTGTTGTCAGCCACAATGTGGATTGTTCATATTGCCTGACATGTCAAAAGCCCTGGATGCTGTGGCTTAGGCACCCAGATCATTCCTGAGGTGCCTTCAGAGTGAGGAGGTGGGGTAAAGAAATAGTTTCTCTGGAAACTATTGTTGAACCTTCATCCATGTCTGAGCTATGATTTTCATGTCCTTACTCTTTAGGCAAAACAGCTTATAAAATGATTTGTCAAATTTAGAACAAGTATTTTTTTCTGAGAAAGTAAATTACTGCCTTACATGAATTAATCGTGGCCTTGTGCCTCAGCTCCCAGTTCTAACTGGCTTCACATGATATGATGTTAGGCTGTTTTTGCCTAACTCTGCCACTCAGCTTGCCTGCATTGTCTCTTTCATGAACCCAGAAAGGAATACTTATGTGAAATCCATTTTTCCCTCCCAAAGAGGCACAATGAGCTAGAGCTGAATATTTGCTCACCAGCTGAGAACTACCAAATCCATCTGTGTACACTTCCATTGTTAAGGGAAAACAACCCCCATCCTTTCAGTAAATGCGTGCTGTTATCTCTCCCTCCATAGAGAAGTCCTCTGGTGTTCAGTGCTGCTGGGTCCAAATTGCCAGCAGGAGAGAAATAAGTATTATGGTGCTGCAGTAGCTGCAACATAGTTAAGATTTTCATTACAAGGCTGATTTTCTTCCCAAGCCCTCTCCAAAATGCCTAATAGAAGTTGTTTCAGTATCAAATTTGGCATGTATGGTCTGTGACTAGTGAAATGGAATTATGTTTGATTGAATAACTAGGTGTCAATCAACCCAGTGATCACTGCCTCCACAATTTCACTGCAAAACAAGTGTGTCATAGAAATTATAAACAATATTTATTAGAAGGGGCTTGGTGAGACATTCACTGAAGTGAAGTTGAACTGTTGGAAGGCAGATTTTTAGAATAATTGTGTCAGATGAAAGCCTGCTGATAAGGGAATACTGTTTTTTGCTTTTTTAATCTGGCATCGGCATGTCTCACAAGGCTATTCCACCCTGCTGTGAGTTTCAGAGGCTGCCTGTGGTTCACAGAAAGGTGAAATACCCAGAGTAGGAGGCATGGCAGAAAGCAACTTTGATCTGCCACCTGCATTTGTTTCCTGACAGATACTTTGTAAATCCCAGGCTGGATTTTTTTGTCCAGGTGCATAGGTCCCAAGTAAGAATCGTGTTTGACTTGGAAGGAAAAAGTATTCTTCACCTTGGATTTTCCCAAAACCTCAAGGGCTTCATCTCAAGTGTACTAACAAGAAGAGGCAGTGCCTTTCTGGTCTGGCATGGCAGCATGTGCTTCCTTGCTCCTCATGTGTCCTGTGTGCCCATCATTCATCCTGGTGTGGCACGGTGGTAGGAAGGGTCCAAGCGTGGAGTTTGAGACCCACATGGAAACCTCTATTCCCTCAGGAGATCAAAGTGGACAGGAAATATGGTCTACCTTCCTTGGCTGCCCTCAGTTCTTCACTTGCAAGTGGTTGGTGCTTCTGCTCCCTGTTTTAATGCTGCTTCTTCAGTCCCTTTGTCCAAATTACCCCCTGCACTTCTCATCTTCTCTGGGCCCCACCTCCCAACCAGGGAAGAAAGGCAATGTCGTGGTTGTCTCAGGATTTCGGTGTTTGTGGAGGTTCACAGGCAGAGCAGTGACACATCAAGCAGGCTTTCTGGCTCCTTATGGGAACGTGAACGTGCTGGTGGCAACTACTTTGGAGCTCAGGTTAAGGAGCTGTGATCCATGTTCTAACCTTGTAAATGATCAATTCTCAATTTTTGTTTTTAATAAGAAATATAGGTAATGTTTAGAGCCTGTACTAATCCTCAACAAACTCGTTTAAACCCAAATGATTTGCATTTATTATTCTAATATTTACCTTCAGTACTGTATGGAGCTGATGTGTCTTCTAATGGGTCAGTCTGCCAAGTAAGGCAGAATTATTACATGAGAGTTTGTTCTTTCTTTTGTCTTATTACATTTTCAAACAGCTCTTCGATCTGCTGTCTGACCTTCCATTTGTAATTATGAGTTTAATTAGCAGTGACTTACATTCCAGCTTCATTTCTTGTTAACAAGCAGGCTACAAACAGTTCAATAGCTGCACAGATATTCTGAAACTCAGGTTTAGGAGAGCTTGTCTGACAAGAGGTTAAGAATCATGCAGGAAAAATTGGACATAAAAGAGGTATTCTATTTGCAAATTCAAAAGTTTAAATTTAAGATTTTATCAAATTGATTCTTAACATTTGCACATGCTACAGATGCCTTGAGAGGCATCTGTATAATATGCATTCATGGACTGCATACAAATGCATGATATATATGCCTTAATATCACAGCTGTTGTTTCATGATTTGGGATATCCTTATTTGTATTTATGCCCCAATTTCTTGTGTTTTGGTGACAGCTGAAGATTTAGTGCAGCTTACTTGGGGTGATAGGCTGGCACTTGGAAGACTTGGGTGCAGATTCTTTTTCTACCACAAGTTTTGTTTGATCTTGACAAGCTTAACCTCCTCTCTGTCTTGGTTCATAATATTTTCTTATATGGCATGTTGTCAGTTTAGCTGCTTTAAAGAGGATGGCCATAAATGACCATATTATAGTAGCGCTGCAGGTATCAAAATAGATTTTCTGGGCTGCATACGAAACAGAAGCAATCTCAAAATATTTTAAAGTAAAATGAAAAAAGTACTTGGAAGATGCCAGCCAGAGGAAAATGAACAAACATGTCATCTGCTGTAGTTAAGTGGATTTGATAGGGTTGGTGGCAAGGACCTCACCAGCATCCCTCTGTATTTGCAGCAATTTTGTCTTGAAATTCCTCACGTTTGAAAACAGCCTATCTCGGTTAATATCATATGTGGCTTTTAAAATATTTCATTGGGTTTTCTTTTGTTATGTTTAATTTGTACTGTTTTGCAGTGTCTGTGCAGCACCTCGGGCACATTGGCAGGAGGCATGTATGAATGAGCATGATAAAAAATAATTATTGTGATTATTATTAAAGGCCTGTGAGCGAAAGCTTCAATCATTAAATAACTAGATTAAGTCCCTCCATAAAAAAGAAGGTGAAAAAAGAGTGTAAGAAAGATGCAAGAACTCAAAACTTTTTTTCCTTTCTAGAACATTCCCTCTCTGGAGCACAGGGGTGAAATTTCCTGGGAAATGCTCGGCGCAGCAGGGCAGCAGTGCTCAGGGACAGAGCTTGCCAGCATTTGCCTTCAGGCTCTGTTCAGGACAAGGCACTGGGCTGCTGCCAGTGCTCCAACTCCCATTGTTTGTCTTTTCATTTCGCTCCTATTGATGGTGCTGCCCAGTGGGTGCTGCTGGGAAAGCCACAGAGTCTGGAGCCTTTTGAAAAGCTTTCTGAATGTTGGCATATGCCGTTCCAGCCCGGTTTAAAATGGATCCTAATTACTCCTGTAATTGAACAAGCAGGCAAGCATCTAAGTGCAAATATTTCCCAGGGACATTTTGCTGAGAAAAATGCAAATGCACTGCTGAAAATCAAGCTTGCATTCCATCTCTTCAGTTGCCATTAAAAAATGTGGTGTAGATTGGAGATCAATGGCAAACCAAGAGATCTGTGATTCCACACCTCTCCAACTTGACTTTCGAGACCCCTGTATCATAGCATCTCTTCATTTGTTCTGGTTACTGAGAAGTTCTGTGATTGAGGTGGGTTGAAGCATTAAAATTCAGATGCATGCACAGTTTAGAGAAGAAAATGGTTTGGATATAACATTAGCAAAATCTACCATCTGTGCAGGTAATAAAATCTTTATTATTTTTTTCTTTTGCTATGAAAGGACAAAAATCTAGCAAGAGTAGCAGCCCTCAGGACAGCCCTACAAAATGTACAAGGATTGGTTTAAACATGATATTTGATAGGCAGTCTCTCCTCAGCTCAGATGGAGTCGCCTTTTGGGTCAGATTGTCTCATATTAATACAGGTTATTCCCTGGCTGTCCACAGAGTAGCTGTATGCTTTCTGCATGCATTAAATCCCACTGGCCCCTGACTTACACCTTCCTTGTTGTAGAATGAGGTTTCTTTTTATTACATGGATACCACCTATGACTTACTTTGTTGGGTTATATTTTCTATTTGACTCCTAAGGGATAAACAATACATAACACAGTAATAGAAGATTTTTGCTCAATAGGATACTTAGATTTCTATTATTTTTTCTCAAAGAAGCTGATTTAATGTCGTAAATGAACTGATAATATGATCTAATACAGCAGGATATTAAAAAGGCAAAATAATTATTACTATAGCAAATCAAACAGAAATGGCCTTAAAGCTTCAGACATCTCCTAACTGCTTAATCCATCATCTCTAAAGACAAAAACAGGAGGAAGAAAAAAACTCCATAGTGAATTCTCTTTTGGAGATGATTCTGTGTCTGAACAGCTGTTAAAGAGGCTGGCCAGTGGGGTTTTTTTCCACGGTTTCAGGCAGATCTCTTAATGACTTTGTGAAGCGAAGTAGCTGCCTGCAAACCAAACCAACCCAACCCAAAACCCCTGTAAAATAACATGTATTTTATATAATTTATCTGTGCTGGTCAGAGTCATTAGTGTAACTGTGGGCCCTATTATAAAAGTCATGCAGGTTCTGTTACAGGGTAATATAGCGAATATTACTGCATAGATTTCCAAATTGCCAGAAGGTCTCTCTGAGAGCATTCCTGAAGCCAGAACAAGTAAATTGTATTCACAAAACTACTAATAGTAAAGACTTAATCACAGTAAGTTCATTCCTGCAAAACCATGAGATGAAATCGAAAGTCACTGTTCTCACTTAGAAGAAGTTGAACCTGTTTTTTTAATTACTGTCAGTTCAGACAGGGTATACATAGGCTTCCAACTCTGCTAATCTCTTGAAATATTTTGGGAAATGCTTCATTTGTTCAAGTAAAAAAACTGTCTTCTCAGCTTGCACAATTCCTCACCAACATCTCTACATAAGCAGGGGTTCTGTCATTTTTGTGCCATGACTGTTCAGCATCAGATTTTCTCATCCACCTGACAGCAAAGGTAATTTTCCCATCTTCTGCTCTGGACACTGTAACTTCAGTCAAGGGGTGACACAAATCGCTTTCTGCAGTGAGAAATCATGCAAACTAAATTTATTGATGTTGTGAGGAGGATTTATGTTTGCTTCTTGATTCTTTTTATCTCGTGCATTTGCACAATTCCCATACATTTATAGTATGTATGCTTAACTAGTCAAATGGTTGCATTTAAAATTTAAACAGAATCTTTTTGGTTCTCTACATCCTGAAAGAGCTCTTGCAGAAGCCCTTGCAGCTCCTTATAATTTCTTTTAATAGTTCCTCATGTTAAGATAGTTTGCATGTGTGTCTTTGATATGGTATCTTTCAGAAATTGCCAGCCCTTCTGTATCCTTTATCCTTCAAAGCAACACCCCAAGAGACTTTCTTCTCTAGTTCTTGACGTTTGTTGAGCCTGGTCTTTTGAAATGTATTATTTTTATGTTGTTAATCTTGTTTGGGTTTTCTTCTGCCTCAGGATATTGAGCTCCAACATCCTACAAACACTTTTAAACTGGATACTTTTCTCTTTGACATTTCCATTTAAACCTATCAGATCTAAAATAGCCCCTCCCCTCATAAATGTCTGTACCATAGAAGGTTATTTATTCTCACACCTGACACTCTTAACACCTTAACTGATACACAGGATATTTCATCTGCTGAAAGAGAAGTTGTTCCAATACATTCTAAAATATTTATAGACTGTCTTGCTATGAAGAGGAAATCTGTAAACTTGCCATTTAAAGAAAAGGCCTTAAAAATTGAATATCTTTATAAAGAGATTTAGAAACTATTCCTGATGATGTAAAAACAAACTCAAAACAAACAAACCCACCAAAAAAAAAAAAAAAAAAAAAAAAAACAAAAAAAAAAAAAAAAAAAAAAAAAAAAGAAAAAGCCCAGCAAAACATTTTAATTGATGCAGGTTATGGATGTTTAGGGGAGAAAGGAACTTATTTTCCTTGGGAACTAAGATGCTACTGTTTATTACCATGAGTGCTATCCTCTTATATTGCAAAATACTTTGTGGAGAGAAAGAAAACTTTTCTGGAATGGTGTTCTGTGTTGCTAAGAGAATGTATGTGTTCTTTCCATTTCCTGGGCACATCTGCCTTACTGAGCAATGTTCTCTTCTTCTGCACGTGTGTCCCCTTTATAATACAATACAGGAGTGTTTCCAGACTCATCTGGAGATGAGGGAGAGAACAGTATTGCCTCAGAAAAGCTGTTTTGGTACAGCTGACAAAGTTTGTTACATTAAGAGAAATGTAATCACAGGCATTGAAGTTGTTTGCCTTCTAAACCATTAAAACCAGCCTGAGAGAATGTGCCACTGATTTAATTTAATTGATTTATGAATAGTCATGTCTCTCTAGAAAAGAATAGAAAACCATCCGTCAGAATGGGGTGGATATTAAATACTGTGTTTCTTGCATATGGCAATAATGAAATTTCCAAGCTCATATATCAAGGTATATAATTAGGCTACCCAATAAACTAATTAATCTCAATATTATGAGCAGCCAGTTGTTTGTGATGGGTTTTTTTTTGGTGCTTTCTAGTATGAGGTTCAGTATTCAGAAAGATTTGTGTTCAGGGTGAGGAGAGGACAAAGAGTAAGGTCTGTCTTCCTGGTTCCCTTCCTGTACATCAGGATGAGATGGGAAGTGCACCATACACCATGTGCTCAGTCTGGGTCCTCTGAGGAACAGGCATGTAGGCCTCCACACTTTAAAATATGCATGTGTGATGCATGCACTTTAGACGTCAATAACAGCTGATGAATTCTATATGTGCTTTCGGTATTAATGAAGAGCCCTATATTTTGATTTCCCAGGAGTATGCAGCACATGCTCTAGCAATCAAGGTGCCTCTTCAGAGCCCCTCTGTTTTCTTCTTTCTGTCAACAGTGATAGCTTCTGCTTTACTCCCTGTTGTAAGACAAGGGTGTGAAGCTGTTTTCCAGCATCACATTGTACCTTTGACAGATCTGGATTCATCCAGCCCTTCCACCCCAGCTATGAGACTGCTGACATGCAGAAGCTCCTGATAAATCAAAACTTAATAAAGAGTTGTGTAGGACCTTGTTCCACACTGGGATTTCATGGACTTTAATGATATCCTAACAGTCACTGTATAAAGTACCCCCAACCCTGAGCAAAGGCTTTATAAGCCAGCACCAAGAAGCCAAGCTTATCCATTCCCTGCTCTATTTAATTAAAAAGCTACTCATTGTCATCCAAGCACAAAACAGATGAGCAGCGTTATCAGTACTTAGAACAGCAGTGGAAAAGGAAGAAAGCAATTTCTTCCCTCTCGATCTTAATCATTAATCTTCATTAGGATTTTTAGCTTCTGAATGTGAGCAGTAGAAGACATCAGCGTAGCAAAGAATTTAAAGTGCATCTGCATATATAATAGGTAGTTTGTTATTTTCATTCTAGGTAAAAGCATGTGTCAGTTGCCAGATGTGTTTGACTCAGACAATATGATTTTCATGCCAACTTTATGATATGTTTGATTTAGGTGAAGCAACTAAAACCTGCTGTTGGGATCGAGGTGCTGTTAAACACCAGCTGCAGTTTTTATTTTAATTAATAATTTAAGCAGTAGAATACCTTGCTTTAATTAACATGTTAACTCTTTGAGCTACTCAGAGAAAGGCCACAATGTCAAAGTAGTTTAAAAGTAAAGCAAGAAGATACTCAAAGGTAGTTCAAACAGGAATATTTTTTTCTTCAAACATGCTCTTGAGATGTTTTCACCTTTTCTTTGCATTTTAATTTCCTCCTCAGTGTTGAATGGAATATGGAGTATGGATAAAGGACCCAGATTTTTTAGCAGGACTGATTATTCTGGATTTTCGGGGTGAACAGCAACTGCTCATAGCTGCTCTGAATCCCTTTCCAGACTTTTAACTTAATCTGCCAATGTTGAACAGATATGCTGTTGTGCCAAATCTTTCCTTGATCTGTTCTGAAAATCTGCCCAGTCATGTAGCAGTTTAAATGTGGATCTGAGCATAAAAATTAAGGTTCCAGACTTTGAAAACCTGGGCCTGCATCTTAAAAGAGACTGTAATTTATTAGATGCTCTGAGTGTCTCTTTGTCAGTCTGACACTTTTCATTGTTAAAATGCAAACATGGTGTGCAAACTGGGTAATATCTCAAGGTTATTAAGTTTTTAGAAATATGGAAAAATGGGGTGCTGAAGAGGGGTTCTATAAACAGCCCTCGTAAATACAAAGGAAAGACTGCCCTCTGACTTCAGTTCCTTAATTAGATATCAGATCTAACCCTAACCATAACCCAGATGCAGTCATAAGTGCTCTGCCATGAGAGAAACTTCATCCAGGGACCACAAACTGTGGGGCCCCAGTGGACCCAGCTTTGAGATGCAAATGCTCAGAAACTAGTTTCCATTTCTACCACTATTAATGGAATTGTTTATTAAGCTATTTTTTGTTTTTGAAAACATTTCAAGCAAAACAGCCATAACTTCTACTGTAAGGACCATCATGGTTTCTTTACAATGTGGTAACAATTTAGAAAACATGGGATATCCAGAAAGAAAAATTACAAATAAGCACCAAAATAAAATAGAATGCTAGCTAATGGAAAAAACTAGCAATCTAAGTGACTTACGCTTTTATTGCCTGGAGGAGGTTTGGAGAAGAGAAGGGTTGGAAGTATGGTTAGAAACACTGGATTGGCAATCAGGAGATGTTTAGTTTATTTCTAGCTGTTAACAGATATCTTTATGTGCAGTGCTGGAGCAGAGCCAGTGTCAGCTCTAGGCAAAATGAACTTTTATGATCCAGTGACAAGTCAAGTCATGCTTACACAGATCAGTGCAGATTATTGGAGTTGCTGAGGTGGTCCTGAGGGCATAATTTAGAAATAGCAATGGATAGGAATACCCTTAGGTTTAATTTTGTTTACAGAAGAACCTGTTTTACTGATTATGATGAGAATCCAGTTTGATTTTTGGATCCAAATTTGAGTCTTGCAGCCAGAAATAACGTTAAGTCCTTTTCTGAAAATGGGCATGTTTTCTAAATAAACTGCTGGAAGATACTAAGAACTTC
This sequence comes from Picathartes gymnocephalus, assembly GCA_013390045.1. NCBI lineage: Eukaryota > Metazoa > Chordata > Aves > Passeriformes > Picathartidae > Picathartes > Picathartes gymnocephalus. Next base: position 25,701 of record WEKY01059223.1, read on the forward strand.
TGTGAGCAATGGGACACAGCCTACTTGTATGGGGTTTTGTCCTACATCCTCCACACTTTGACTTCAGCAAAAGTGCTGCAGGTTGTTCTGAGATCAGTAAAGCAGCAGTGGAATTTCAAGTGCTGGTAATAGGATGTATTTCTGCTGCATCTCAGACTCTTAGAAAGTACACAAAGCCTCCAAATGCTTTGCCAATACAATGTATGTAGCTAGTAATTAATTACTACTAAAATCATAAACATGACAGTGTATCATTTATTAGTGGCTTGATTGTCTTTGTATTTCAGTGGGTTTACATTCTGTTTGTTCCCTTCTTTTAAAATTTAATCATGCAGTAGCTCTGCAGGAACAGAGCCCCAGTGAAAACACTCAGCCTGCAGGGAAGCCAGTGCTATATCAGGAGTTAAGAAATCAGTTTAGTTTAGTTTACTTGTCTTTCCCTTTGCATGTAGGAACAGAGGTGACTGGAAGTTGTTTGAAAGAAATGAAATCAGTTTGGATGCTGTACAAGTTCAGTGCTTCTAGTGCTTTTTGTATGTATTATTTGGCTTTTTTGTTTTTCATTTTTCTTACTGTTTGTATTTTTTCTCCAATCCTGGAAGCCTTGAGCATGTGCTTTTGTGTGCATGACTTGTTTCACTGATCTCAGCAGTACTGCTGTATCTATAGAGTCTGCTAGGTAGCCTGCAAAAGAAGTTTCTTTGGGGCAGTAGGAGAGAGGGTCCTGATGCTGCACTGGGTGGGTGACAGAACTGTCGCCGTCACACCTGGCATGTGGGATGTGTAGCAAACCCCTTCCTCCCGGGGCAGAAATAAAGCTGGGTTTAGCTTCCTCTCCCTAGAACTGAATGTTGCATTTTACTTTTGGTTGCACCTAACAGGGCAGTGAGTCCCAATCCAATCAGAGTCTCAGAGATGCCACCACACTGGCATCAGTGACCATTATAATCGTGAAAAAGCTGCTGCAGTGCCATTACCTGCTGAGGCGTTCAATCGCTATTTGTTTTAACTATAGGAAAAGTAGGTGGTTGGCATGGCAACGTGTTCTGTGACACATGTCAACTGATTGGTTTTGCCACTGGAGGAAAGTGCCTGCTCCTTTGAAATCCCAGGTAGCAGCTGTTCCTGCCCCTCTGGTGAGGACAAGAGCAGACACAGCCCTGACTGTCTGCACTGTTTGTCTCTTGCTGTGATTTGGAAAGGTTCAGTCCTGGTGTGAAGGGCTGCAACTCCACTGATTCAGTGTAGTGTAATCTGTCAATACTTATGGCTTCCCTTGTAGAAACTCCCACGAGGCTTTTTCTGTTAAGGCTTTTGTCTAAAGTGGATGGTATTTTTCATGGAGAGCAGATAAAATGAGTTTTATATGAATTATAAAGCAGTATATATGTGGTGGTGAAGGATTTGACCCAGGAAAGTATATACTAAGCATGCAAGTACTGCTGCTGATCTCTACTGGACTACCTCTGTTGCTGAAGTTAAAATTTTGCTTAGAGTATTTGCTGAAGAAACCTGTTGCTCTGCACCTCTCTGTACTGAGACAGAATTAAGAGCATTTAAAGTCACTTGCAGTGAAATGGAACAATGCAGAATTAGGTCACTTCACTATAGAGAAGTTGGCAATTTAATGATTGATTTAAGAGCTCAGCTTAAGTATTCATAATTTCAAAGAAATGCCCAAAATTGGATCCAATTCTTCTGGAGTCTAAAGTTATAAGAAGTGGAAATAAACCTGTTTTCATTTTAATATTCTCTGTACTAAGGCTACTGCCATCCTAACAATATTTTGAATAGTTTTATTTGCCCCACTAAGAATAATCTTTAAAGTAGCCCATTTTTTAGTTTAGATATGTCCAAGTTTAACACACACTAATAATATTAGGTACATTCCTATATGTACCTGGAACAAACATTGAAAATCTACAAAAATATGTTATAATACTTTTTTGGCTTTTTAAAGTATATTTACTTTTTAGACTTGTAGGTGCTAAAGATAGGTCAGTTCTAATGTGACCTCATTGTTCAGCCAATACATCCCTGTTTCTTGTACAACTGAAGGCTCATGAAATATCAGTTGCACTAATGTTTAGAGATGGTAGCTGATATTCTCTTCCATTTTTTAAGTGGGCTTGTGCTTTTTTAATTTGCATTTATCAAGACAGTGAAACTATTTATGCAAGTCTCTGAGTCAATGAGACTACCATCCCCTAGTGGTACTTTATGTCCATAACAGAGGGAATTTTTTTTTTTTCAGCTCTTCAACCAGTTAAACTGTTCAGCTCGGGTAGACCAGCTCTAGAGGATGTCTTTTTGTGAAAGTTTGAAGTCATTTTCAGATGTCTGAAGATAGGCTTTACCCTACTCTCTCATAAATTTTACTTAAAAATGGAGTTCCAAAGATTGTTCCTTTGTGAGCAATGGACTGAGGCTCAAATCCTTTGCCTTGCAGATTAATGAGTGGATATAAAAGTTGATCAGGTCTCAGACCAGGACTGAGTTCCAAATGGTAAGAACTGCTCACGTAGACATTGTCTGTACCCCCTCAGTACCACTTCAACCTTGATTCGGCTTTACAGACTCTTTTCTCACTGGGGACATCTGCAAATGAGAATCTGATCTGGCAAGGCCTGCTTGGCTTCCAAGTTCATCTCTCAGTGGGTGGATTGATGTGGTTGACAACAGCAAACACCATTTTCTTATTTGTCCTCATTGTCATGGAAGATTCTTCCTTGGAGGGAGGAGTTTGGAGCAATTTTAGGCCTCAAAATTCTGCACTTTTCTGCAGTTCACAGCAGGCAGAATTCTCTTTCAACTCATTGCTTTCCACTGGTATAACTTTATCCAATAAATCTCCTTTCAGATAGGATTTTATGTTCTAGGTTTCATTTCATAGGTGTTTCTTATGGTTACAGTGGTGGTATAAGCTTGTCAAACCAGTTCAGATACTTTTATTTTTACTTTGAAGTTTACTGGGTTTACCTTTTTCGCAGTGCATAAAGCGCGTATTCCCCTCATATAATTGTGTGGAGAAAACAGTTCTTGTTAGGAACTACACTTATATTTAATTCTGTAGATGTAATGAATTCCTGACTTTGGGAGGGAAAAAAGAAGTTTAAAAGGAAATAAATTAGCCTCAAGGCATTTAAAGATAGAAATTTAGGACTTGTACTATGCATTTTATGTATGCATTTTTAAGGCTTCATTTAGGCAGAGCAGCTTAAAAAGTCTTATCGTCTCTGGGACACTTTATCTTGATGGCAGTCATCACCTAGAATATCATGCTGCATTGAGCAAAAATCCCAGGATCACTACCAAAAAAAAAATAAAATCCCCCCCTTTATTTTTTAAATGACAGGAGCATGTTTTTCTTTTGAAAAATGCTTTGATCACAGCTGATGATCCAGATGCCTCCAGCTGAGTTAATTGATCAGCAGTTACCTCAAAGCACCTGGTGTTAAGTTTAGTCTGTCACTTATTATTCACTCAGAAGTCTTGAGCATATAGCAGTAACAGAGTAAAATAAACCCATGCTGGCAGCATATTGTTAGTCAGTATATCTACAGCTATCCAAGGCTTTTACAAGTCAGAAAACATCTCCTAAAAGTGTATCTTAACCAGTATTGTTACTCTGGCAATTACTTCTACTGGTCTAATTGTAAATGCTAATTCTGCTATTGCCTGCCTGTGTCTTCTGCAGCATTTGTTTTATGTCAATACGTTTCTAACAAACAAAACAAGCAGAGAACCCAGCCTTCAGCTGACTCTGGATGAAGTAATTGCAATTCCACTGGAAATACGTATCAATTGTTGTGTTCATCTAGCAGGCATAAATACGGGCATTAAATATTTTGGCTGGTAATACAGGTTTAAAAGACAAAATTTTTCTTTAGATTGACTGCAGATACATTTACTTAAATCAATTGGTTTACATGTACTTGTCAATTATAGCAATCACACAGTGGATGTATTTATCTACAAATTGAAGTTGTGCTCCTGTAACTGTAAGTGAGGGACATCGGCTTTTTCTGTTTTACTGGCTTTATCTTTAATCACACTTACAAAGAGCCTTTAATGGCCTGTGAGATCCAATAACTGAGGTGGTAAGGTTAATGAGGCATCTTGTTATGCTGCACATTTTTGTTGCAAATAATTTTGTATATTAAATGCATGAAATCTTTGCCATAGGAAGGTGAGACAAGAATTTGAGTGGCTAAAGGAGATTGGTCCAGCTGGTTGCAGAAATAAAGCTTAAGAACAGTGACAACAGCTGCCTTTAGAGAATGACACAACTGTAAGATACAGCCAGTATCTGAAATGTAGCAGTAAATGATTTTGTCTGGCAAAGGCAAATCTGAGGGAGTTAAAATAACAGTATTTAAAACCTAACCTTGTGATTATCTTACTTCACTCTGTAAACGTAGGAGATACTAATCTCCATTCAGTGTTGTTTATGTATGTGCCCATGCCCACCATGTCCAAATCTTTTTCTCTAGCCATGGAGCTGCTGAGCATCACCTTCACTTTCCATGCAGAAATACGGCACAGAGATATTTTTTCATACAGAGTAAGAACTATTGCTGAGACCACTCCCTGTCAAGATAATTTCTGGGACAAGTTTTTGGCTAAGTGGTCCAAAATATCCAACAGTCCACTGCGAGAAATCCTTAGGACACACAGTACTCCCATCTTCTGTTCCAAGGAAATGCTGCGAGCTGAAGGGGTTACCTTACTCCCACACCCAGGCCAAGGCTATGCTTTCCCCCATGCCACCTGTATGGTTGTCTGACTATTGCAAGCACTTGATTTAAACCCCAGATTTGTTCCCTCTGCCCTGTGATGCTTAGAGAATTGAAGAAACTATGCTGCTCATAAAGCAGCATGTACTGTGCTTTTGTGCAGTACTGATTGTCAATAAAATGTAATTTAGCTAAAATAAAAATACTGATTGTCAATAAAGTGTAATTTAGCTAAAATAAAATGCACACTTCTGGGTAAAATCTTCCATGGCAATAAAGGAAAACAGAAAATACTGATAATATTAGAATTGCAAGTTTAATTATTTTTTAACTATCCAAACCCTCATGTTCAAACTTTCAAAAAGAATAGCAGTATGATCAGTAGGCATTTGTAAAGTTGTTACCAGCTGAAAACTGTGTTAAAATATATTAGTTAAACGTATTTCTGCTATTGTGTTTCTACCAAACAGGCTTTCCTACACACATCAAAATCTCTACAATAAACGTGGTGTGAAAGGGTTGCCACAGAAGACCCTCCTGTGTATACTGAATACCTTTCTTTGCCCTGGAGGCAGAAATGTGTCTTTTAACAGCCAAATCATCTATTCCTGGGCTTTAAGCAATTCCCTGGGATATGATGACACTTACTTTAAAAATAAAGACAGAACTAAATACAACATGTAATACGTAGATCAAGACTGGAGGAAAAACGATTCCATAGAATGTAGGGAAAACATTTAGGGGAGCAGAATAAGCCTTTCAGGATTGTTAAAGAAAGAAATAAAATCTGAACAAATTCTCCCATTTTTCATTAGCATTTTGAGTTTCCAGCAACCTCCAGAATGTTTGTTTTGTACTTGATCAATTGCCATATACAGAGCTAGGGAAATAACAGGAGGTTTGGGTTTTGGTGGAACTCCTAGAGTTAGCCCAAATCCACAAGTGTGCAATGTATATAGAGAGAAACTGTTCACACAGACTTACTTAAAGCTGCTTAACAGCTTAAAATGATAAAAAGTCCTTAACACAATTTAAGAACTTAAACCACTTAAACTGTTTGAAGCAGCTTGTGAGTTTGGGGTGGAGGGTATGCTGAGAGGCAGCCCTCGGAGCTGCAGCCTGGGGAGGGCTCCCACACCAGGAGTCCCAGAAAAGGGCACCTTTTGCAGCTAAACTTGGGAGGCCTGGGGCTGACGTGAGGGAGAAGAGGGAACAGCTTTCTACATATGTTTATGTGGCATTGTGTATTTGCTCAGATTGCGTTGCTTTAAATAGTGTAGCTGGGAATCTTACGGGCATGTGAGGTGTCAGCAGTGGCATCTCCCCAGTGAAACCGGGAAGAGGGTGGCGGAAAAATATTGTCTATGACAAGTCTTCAGCTGTGGCAAACAGCTTTGGCTCATGGGCCAGGGGAAGGCTCCTCAGGAGTATTGTGAAGAAATCTGCATGAGCTGCGAGCCAAAATGTTCTGCTTTTGTGGCTTCAGGAACTGGAGGTGTGGGGGAGGGGACGAGAGTGGGCCTTTCAGATACATTGATCGGGAAGTTTTTGTTTCTGAAAGAATGTTTATGGGAAAAAGAAATGGGGCGAGGGGCAGAGGCAAGGCAGGGAGGGTTGCTTTAGTTTAATTGATGTCAAACAGTGTTAGTTGGTTATATCAGAAGCAGGTTGTATATGTGAAGTCACACATTTGTAAAGCAGAAAATAAGCCATTATTTATGAGATCCAGTTTGGTCCCTGCTGCTGCGTGTGGTGGTCAGTGGTCTATTGTGTGTTGTATATTTGTATGCTCTGATGGAAAAATGGTGGCACTGCACAGAAGTGATACTTGAGGGCAAAGGAAAAAGGCACAGAAATGGGAATGAACCTCTGAGAGGGGAAAAACAGCCAGGATGTTGCTTCTGATGGCAGTGATGCCACCTTAAATGTTTTGAGGCTTGGGCTGGTTTTCAGTGATGCATGCAGTGATTTACACCTTTCAGTGCAGAAAAGGCTGTAAAACAGGAGTGAATTATATTCTGTACAATTCGAAAATAACTTGTGCATTCACAGCCACTCAGGGTGAGGCCCATTTACACTTCCAGACTGGTATATTATGAGTAAATGAAAGTTAGGCTTCTGTGTGAATGAAAAATGCCTGTTTTACCAGGGGCTGTGAAAAGAGTGAGCAAGAGAGACTTAGTGGAAATTGGAAGCAAGGTTTTATTTGTTTATTTAAAACAGTCGTATTGATTTGGAGTCATATGGAGCATTGGTACAACTGCAAACTAATTCCACTGAATTCTGTGAGGTATTTCTGGTGAAATTGATGGGGCTGGAAGTTTATATTTATAATCTGAGCTTTTCCTGTGTTCAGGTAAGTCTTTATCACATTATATTCTTGTGCAATATTGGTGGCATATTTACTGTGAATGTTACCTGTCCGAAAAACCAAAAAAAAACTTCATTGGGGTGAAACAGAGTTTGAATGTAGTTAAAATCATATGATCTTAGTGCAATTAAATAATTACTTGGTTTTCCTTTATGATGAGAAATGAAATGTGGAAATGTTACTTGGTGAAGGTAAATGCTTGCTGACTAAGGACAGACATAGAAAGAAACCATTTAATTAATGAAATCTTGCTAATGTACTACATAGTACTAATTTCTCAATATCACTTGAATTTCAGAACATTTCAGGATCTGTCCAAACAAATGGATATATCTTATGGTACAGTCAGGGACTCAGCAGTGTATGAATACTTTAAAGCAAAAGGGACCAACCCTTTGGAGCAGGATAACACATTTGCTGAACTGTGGAGGACTATCAGTAAGAATAATGGGGCAGATAATTGCGTGTCAAACCCTTCTGAAGGCATCAGGAAGGTAAGACTGGATCACAGGGGTTTTCATTTAATTTCTGTATCAATGTTGTTTCTATGGAATTAATGTTAAATCACAGGAAAGAAATTACAGTCATTTAAAACCCCCCTAAATTCCTATATAATGTTCCTTTTAGTAGCTCAGTGGCAGATAAGAATCATATTTTGGTGTCATTGTTCTGAATTTAAGTACTTTAGCTCTGCCTAAGTCTTCAGTATGTAAGTCCTTTGGATCTGCTCATAAGGTTTCTCAGTTTCATGGGAGATTTGATAATGTCTTTTTGAAAGTAATTCTTTACATTATCCAGTACTGACTCTTGTCCCTTGCTCATTTGAGTTTGTTTTCTCTTTTCTAACCTCATGATTGGAAACATGAGTAAGAATCAAGGGATTCACAGAACATATACTCATTTCTCTTAAAACAGAAATTTAATGTAAGATTTTTCTTTGTTTATTCCAGGCTTTGAAAATCGCATTCATATGCCACTGTGTTTGTTATTTCTCTCAGATAAAGCTACATATTTATTTTGTGGAAAGAGAATTAATGTGGGATTCAAGGACTGATGTGTACCAGCTTTGGATGCTGCATCTTTGTTCTGAGTCCTGTGATAAAGAGCATTGGCCATTACAAATGCCCACTCTATCTCTCATAGCCTGCTTCTCCCCCCTCCTCCCTGTCTTGAATCTCAACAAAACCCCACAGTACCTTACATCAAAAAAATGTCCAGGAGTACATTACAGAGAAGGGATGCAGACATGCTGAAAGCCTTGATGTGCTGCTCCTTTAGTGAAATGTCCTCTTCATCTGGCAATTGATTTTTTTCCTAAAACAAGCTAACAGTTTTTATGACCATAGTGAGTGTTTGATCAGAGACACTCTTGCCAGTGAAACACTGATTACTATTCTTTATTCTTTTGTACGTGGGACATAATAAAATGGTTTTGGCTTGCGTTTCCTTTTTCTACTTTGGATTTTTGAAACCTTTTCTGAATAGTCAGAGGGAAGGTTTTTACAATGCCATGAAGAGGGTGAACACAAGTAACACAAGCCATCCCATTTCCCAATTCAAATTCCTTTAGCAAAAGATTCCCAAGTCTTGGCTCGACTTTTGGACAAAATCTTTATGCAAACACTCTATGTCTTAGCATGGGAATATTCAGTCAAAAGTTTGGGTTCACCCTGCCCATCCCTCAGCTAACCTTCCCCAAAGCCCTTTGCCCTCAGCTCCAAAATCTTCTCTTCCTTGGGACAAGGTAGAGCTCTGGCAATAGCAAAGTCTGCAGTGGTTCTTTTTTTTTTTATTCTTAATCTTCTCAGCACTTTATGAAAATGACGCCTCTTTTGAGATGTTTTGGTAGCGTTTTGAGGAGAAATAGAGACATTAAATACTTTTCTATGTACTCTAGCATTTAAGCCAATAATAAAAGTTTCCCTTAGAAAAATATACAGTATTTTACTTTTCTTTTTTCCTTTATAGCATTCTTATGGCAGTGGATGCTCTTTATCCATGAAATTGTAAATACTCTTTTTCTGTAAGCCTAGTGCATGCTTCCATTTATGATAGCTATATTTGCTAGGCCAGAAATGTAACTGTACATTGGCAGGCAGTTGAGAATACCAATTATATTGTCTGTATGGTGCTGGCAGCTCCATCCTATCTATGTGATAATAACTTTTCATACTAAGTTTGATTTCAGTGTTGTAGGGTGGTTTTTATATAACTAGATCAGCTCATTCAATTAATGTCAACAACAACTAGATTTTACATCAGTACCCAAAGATGACCGAGGCTGCTATTTGATTAGACACCTACATAAATTGAGATTAATATCTCATACCATTGTCAACTAAACTATTGTGTTTATAGTTTAAGTGTCACTCATCCTAGCTCATTGAGCTCTCTGAATAAACAGACAAGTTTTCCATGTCAAGTATTATGGCTGGAAATTCCGTTTTTTTTTCTAAAGGAGAACTGATGTCAGCCAAGGAAATGAGAGTTTCCATCCGTAAACACATACTGCTGCATGAAAGAGATGTAAATGTGCCTTACAAATGTGTTTTGTAGGAAATGGGAACCCTAAATCTCTCTAGCATAAAAAGATCCATAAAACATTTTTCTGAATGAGGACTTGCCGGACACAATGCAAAAAAAGAAAAAAATTACTACTATTCTTTCTTCCCCCCTTTCCATTTTCTTCAGACGGTATCACAGTTCAGCTGCAGTTACAAATAAAGCAATGCCACTTCAGTGCAAAACAGGGAGTGCTGGTTATTTATACCATAGACAGGTATTTCAGGTGTTTGTCCCTATTCCATTTATCTTTCTCCATTTCACGGAGATTTTCCTACTCCTATTGACTGTCTGAAAGCTAAAGGACGGCGGTGGAAGAAAGTCCTGCAAGCTTTCATGGTGTTTGGCTGCCGTGGCAGAGGTGTCTCTTTGGACACAGCAGGGTCCCTGCAGCCACAGTGACCATCTCCCGTGGGCAAGGCACAGCTTTTGCAGCACTGGGAGAGCCACAGAAGAGGCAGGAATGCACTTCAGTGTCACATAAGTGACAGGAGGACTCTTGAGAGCTGAGAGTGGTGGGGGGAAGGTTGTTTTTGCTGTATTCCCAAGGTAGTTGAAAGTGGTCACTGAAGATGGAAAACCTCCTCCTATTCAGCAGTGTCTCTGCACAGCACAGGAGCAGAAACCACACAAACCACCAGTCCATACCAAATGCTATTTTTTCACTTGGAGCTGCCTGGGACTATCACAGATGAGGTTTGACTAATGCTGTCACAGGAGAGTTTCTACAGCCAGGATCTCAGTGAACTGTTTGCATTGCATCCAGTGGCGATCACTTATTCAGGGTAATTATTGATTGCACCAACATATATAATAGCCTGTGGTTTTTATTTTCTTTGGGAGCACCCGTTTTTGCTTTGAAAGAATGAAGTAATATGATTCCCATGTTATCCTGCATCTACTATATATACAGATAGGAGAATTAAATTCATTATTGCATTTTATAATGACCTGCTTTGGTTGAGATTGTTTATTCCCCTGTCCAATCAATTTGGTGCCAAAATTTCTCTGAATTGTTTCTTTTCTTCCTGTGTATCACTTTTGATCAAAAGTGATCAAAACCAAGTAGAGCACAAAATGAGAATGCATCATTGATTTAGGCAATGGCACAGTAAGAATTTATTCCTTCTCTTTTTCTTGCTTCCTTAATGATCACTGAGCATTAAATCAGAGTGATCTTCTTCTCTATTCTAATTTTGAGAGTAGAAGTAATTTAAAAGTTCATTTAATACGAGTTTTTAAAAACTACTTTGACCACAATGAATTTTATATTGTGAATTGTGATTGCTCTCATAGAGCTTCATAAATTTCTCCTTTTCTTGACCCATCAAGAAGCAAAAGCAAATTCATCCTTAAGCCTGAATGTATTGCATCCTGTAGTGGCCCCTTAATTATTTTAATGTTTGAAACATTTCAACAGGATTAAGTAGTATGTTTTTCTTTTTATTAGAACTGTATTGCTTCTCTTAAAGCACTTCTTTATAGATAATAAATGTTACCCAGCCGCGTTTTTGAACTACTCCACTAATGCCAATGTAAAGGTCACTTTTTGATATTTCTATGGTACCTGCCATATGATGGGATCAGCTACACTGAGACCCTGTTGTGGCAGTAAATTAATGATGAATTTTGCGTTACTCTGGCACTTCTGTCTTAAGTATGATAGCTTCTTCATAAGTTTCAGATAAATCACAGATATATCAGTGATTAATCTGGAATCAATCTTTTTTTGTGTTACTCTTATTTCTTATCATGCTTTCTTTGAAGCAACATCGTTTAACCATGAGTAAGCCAAGACCCTTTGGACAAGATTCCGCTATCTCTGTCCATGCTGAAGAGTGACATTATGGGGTTGTTTACTGTTTTTCTGGAGTATTATTTTCTTTGTGGTCCTTGTCTTGTCTAGGAAGCAATCTTCTTTGGCCTTTTAACTTTTTTAGGATTGTGAAGATGAAATATATATTTTTAATAAAAGTTTTGCCCAGAGGGTTCTTTTTTCTTAAATCTGTTTTCTTAAATCTCTTAAACCAAAGATAAATCTGGTGCCCTTGGTGTAAGCCAAAGTAGTTGTTCTACCTGGGTGGAATAAATGAGTGCTGCTTTAGCTGACTTTCTGATAAAGAGGTTTTTGGAAGTTTAACCAAGTGATTTTTGTTTTGTTGTGCAGCATGCCTGTATGCTGAGAGCCACAGCAAAGGCCATAGCAAAGGAGCAAAATACGAAATACAATTAGAAAACTGAAGTATAAATTTGAGCTCATTATTCTGTGTTTAATTTCAGTCATTTTTTATGCAAGCTATCTCAACTGTTCTCAGCTGGTGTTTGCCACAGGTCCTTTTGCCAGTCTTCCTACACTGATGGCCTGGAAGTTAAGGGGCAGGCACATGTGCACACATGCAATCTCTCTAAAGAAAGTTTAAACTGCATTTAAAATTTGAGGTTGATTTTCTATTGAAAATAAATGTCAGTTTGATTTTATTTGGCTTTTACTGCTTGCCTAGTGAAGGTATATGAAAAGTCAGCCTACTTCAAACACATATGTATGTGTGCACTTATGTATCTTGTACATATGTTTCTCAAAGTTTGACAGCTTCTCCTTAAATTGAACAAATGATACTGCTTAGTTGTCACAACAGATATTAACAGGGAAGTGAAGGATGCCGAATTTAGACAGCAACTAAACATTTTGTTATAGGAAAACTTTGCACACAAAAAACACAATAATAGTATGAGGTCTTCACTCTTCAGGGAAGAAGATTTCATAAGTGGAAGAAGGTTGGAAAGAACTAAGCTTTTCCCTAGGAAAAAGGGATCTTTGGAGATTCTGGTCTTAGCAATCAGAGAGGGAGGGGACACAGCCTTGGACCCAGTATTTCTGGGTGTTGAGACATATGCACAACTAAGAGTTTAAAAGTCAGATTCCTGATTATGCTAAAATGATCAGGCTGTCAGAGAAATACTGCTCTACAGATGTGATGATGTTGGATAGAATGATTTATGTCAGTAAAAAATGTAAAATAGAAATGAAAAGGTCTGGCAGACTTGGTTTATTGACCATTTACGATTGCAGGATGTAATTTAGGAAATTAACACTACAAACGCAAGAGAAGTAGACCTTTGCAAAAGATCTGTTGTCCAGCATCGAGAGTACAAAGCTGTTGTATATAAGATAACATACAGAAAACCGAGGCTTGAAAAGCAGAATCAATAATATGATTTTTCTCTTTAGCCAGTGCATTGTAATGGAAGTCGAATAGTTGAGGAACATTGTGTTCCCCAAGTATTACTAAGAGATAGATAAGGAATGTATTGTGTTGTCAGTGTTCTTTCTAAATTGTAAATTTGAAAAGATGATTTACTGACCAGTTCTGAAAAAGTGAAAGATAAATACAGCTCTTTAAACAAAAATTCAACCAACAAAAAAATGCCCAGAGAAACGTAAGACATGTTGTACCACAGTGACTTAGGCCAAATCTTTCCTGGGTGTCCCATCTCTGTATATTCACCGGGCAGGATTTTTGTTCTCTAATAGTGTGGATTTTTAATAAAAAAACAGTAACAAGTACAGTAACAAGTGCTGCTGGTTTTGGTCCCGTGAGGACATATTTTTAATGCTGACAGTTTCCGGCACAGCAAAATCTTATGAATTATTATTTACCATGGAACAGAATGTGCCTGAACAATACAAATAATATTTTCCAAAGGTTCGGTGTACAGACTCTTTCACATCATACCAAAGAGAAAGGATATAACATTTCTACTCTGTTTTAACCCAGAAGCAAATGTATTTGTGGATCTTGGCCTTGATGCAGATAAAAGGGAAGCAGGGAAAAGAGATGGATTGCAGCGAGTAGTTTACAGAAAGTCCAGGCAACATCATTTTAATTTTTATTTCCCTGAATTCTGCCTACTAGAAGATACCTCACCCATTTGATTTATTGTCATGTGTAAGCAACTGTAACGGACTTCAGAAAGGTATGGTTTATATGAAAGTACGGTGAAATAAATTATCTTATTGCTCAACTGAGGAATCCAGTGCAATCAAATAACTGACGGAGTCTTACAAACTTAGAGGTGAATTCAAGATGGAGCTTACACAAAAATTGAAAGTATGTAGAAGGATGAACTAATTCCATGCCAGAGCTGTAGCCATTTGCTAGGGTAGCTTTGTGAATCAGTTCCCATAAAGAAATATATACAGGACTTCAGCTACTTAAATATATTAGGAAACCAAGGGTTACCTTAACCAACGAAATAATATTTTATTTTACTTTACTGAATCCCCATCCAGAGATGTTTCTTTTATATTGTGTTAAGTAAGGTGATTTACATTCATTATATTCACTGTGTGGAGGCATTGGTTTCAGTCCCAGTTAAGGCTGATGTTTAAGGATATCTGCATGGATGTGTGTGAAAATAAAACAATATTTATCCGAAACTGAGATAATAGTCAATGCTTGTGAATCTTCTTACCTGTGAAGAAAAGAGGGAACTCTTTCAGCTCGGTGCATACCTTTTGTTACAGGACTAACATAACTCTCAGAAGGGCTGTGTTTATTTGGGGGAAATTTGTTTATTTACATATTTATATGAGCAAAGCTGCAGAGTTACAATTTTGGTGCCTGTGATGCTCATCACTTAATGCTCATACTGTGCCAGTCTTGCCACATAAACCCATGGAACCAGTCACATTCCATGTCTCCTACAAAACATGAATCAAATTTCATGTAAAGCAATAGCTTTCATTTATAATGAATAACCTGTTACATAAGCCTTACCTTCACTTATAGTTGGCTGTGTTATCCTATGTATTCCTACTGAAAAAAATGAAGATATTTTAGCAAGGTTTGAAGTAGGTGAGGTCCTGGTGGGAGGGAAGACTGTTAGAAATGTATTAAGATGTTGAATGTCTACAGATAAACTGTGACCTAATGAAATACCACCAAGGAATAATGACAAGATCTGGATTTGTTTGCTGCCTTGGGTTTAGTCCTACCTAGAAATGCAGTTTAGTTTAGACTGTGTTGTGTTCACACTGTATTTACAGGCAAAGAAAGGGAATTATGCTTTCCTGTGGGATGTCACAGTGGTGGAATATGCTGCGCTGACAGATGATGAATGCTCGGTGACGGTCATTGGAAACAGCATCAGCAGCAAAGGATATGGGATAGCACTCCAGCATGGAAGTCCCTACAGAGATCTTTTCTCCCAGAGGTAAACTGAAACAAAGCTTGTTTTATAGGATTTCTCTCTATAGCCAGCAACCGTTTGTGGTTGACATTAATTTTGGCATTTAATTAATAAAGAGCAGTGAATACATGACAGCAGAGAGGTTATGGGTTCAGCCTCCAACAATGCTGCTGCTGCTTCTGTTCCATGTGCGTCTGGTTTGGGAGGAGAGGACTGGGGGTGACCTGTGGCCTCACACCTTCAGACAGCACTGCCTCTGGCAGAGAGGACTGATGTCCTCAGAGCTCTGTGTGAGCTAGTGGAGAGATTGAAGAGAGATCTGGATTCATGCCACATTCTGCAGGCTCTGAAGTCACGTGTTGCTCCCTGCAGTAAGCAAGTTGCACTGCCCTGGGTTATCCTTTAGGGTGGAGGGGACAGGTCGAAGACTCACAATGGTACAGGGAAACAAGAATTGTGGAGAATTGCATGGGACTGCCAAGGCCAGGAGACTGTAAAACGATGCTATTTAGTGATCTCTGAGCTATCAGCTGGGAATATCTTCTCTGTGTGAATGTGTACCCTGAAATGAAGACATGCAGTTGAGCAGGCATGTGTGGCCTTAGCAGAAGGTGAGCTGGTGCTCCACTCCAGGCAGGGAACTGAAGCAAGATTGCCTCATCTTGTTCCTCCTTTATAAAGAGGAGCAAAACTCCAGCTGCATAACTAGAGACAAAGCTGCCTCAAGAGAAAAGATTGTTAGTAAACAGCTGAAACAGTTATCAAACCAAATCCAAAATGAATCATTCATGCAGAGAAGGGACACTTCACAAGAGACAAAACAATGATTAATTAGCAACTGTTAACACAGTAATTCAGGCATTAAGTAACAGCATTGAAGTAAAATCCTTTTGAATGAACTACATTTGCTGAAGTAAATGAGTTGGTCGCTGCTTAAACAGATTTGTACTAAGTGGTGCACAAACAGTAGCGTGTTTAGCCTCACATGTTTTTGGAATTATTGTAGGAGGATGGCAGTGGAGTGGGTTGAGCATTTCACTAGTGGGACCAGCTGCAGCAGCTGAATGTAGCCAGACGAGGCATAACTAACTGGAATGTAGTGATTTCCCTTGGAAATGCGGTTTACGTTGCAGTGGAATTTTTGACAGTCTCTTTTTTTCCTAAAGTTACCGGGTGGAGTTTACCTGCTGCTGTGAGTAGAAAGAAATCTTGGTATGAGGGAGCTTCAGATGAGGAATACAACACTCTCGTGGGGGAGGGCGGGGGAGGAAGGGGTGGAGTTTCGAATTGTGGGATGGTAGATTTAAGAGTTTTGAAGCATAAGGAAAAGACAAAAAAAAAAAAAACCCAAAACTGTCAGAAAGTATCATTGCAAATAATACTTGTCTTTTGAAATTTCTGCAGGATCCTAGAGCTGCAAGAAAGTGGAGATTTGGATGTTCTTAAACAGAAGTGGTGGCCACGGATGGGACGTTGTGACCTGAATAGCCATACCAATGCACAGACAGATGGGAAGGCACTCAAGCTGCACAGTTTTGCAGGCGTGTTCTGCATTTTAGCAATAGGCCTTCTTCTTGCTTGCTTGGTGGCAGCATTGGAGTTGTGGTGGAACAGCAACCGTTGTCATCAAGAAACACCAAAAGAGGTCCATAACTTTTATTCTTATCACAATTAAAAGTAGAAAACGCAAAAGAAAGAGAGAGCAAGTGGAAGTTGTGGGATTTTAGGTGCTCTCATGCAATAAATTTGATTTATTTTGATTTGCCATACTAAGCTTTGCATATAACTTTTTGGGTGGTTGTTTCTAAGAAAATAAAAGCAAACAAAAGAAGTGTCTTTTGTGCACATGGAAGGTGCCAAACTGACAGCCCTGGAGACTAAAGTCCTCTATTTATTTGTAGAGCAGATACAGCATGGGCAGCAGCAGTGCAAACTTCCCCTCATTGCCCCACCAATGTGCCTCAGCCCTGACCTGGAGAGACCACCTTTAGGGGTAAGAGAGTGGTTCAGAAACAGACCCTCGGCCACTCTGCTGTGAGTGACGGGGAGGCCAGTCACGGGCACCCGGCTGTGCCATCTCTGCTGATGTTTCCTCTGATCTGAGCCCCCATCCATTGGCTGGGAGATCCATGTCCATCCTGCGCAGGCTCTGCAGCTGCCAGACGTCTGGTAGCTGCTCTCCTTCATGGCTGACCTAGGCTGAGTTTGAAGAGGTACACAAGCAATTAAAAATAAATCACCTAGTTAATAATTGATTAAGCCATATTGCCATGACACTGCTTAAATGCTTCATTTCTTTTGAAGTCAGTTTTATTTCTAAAAGTAGGAGCCTCTGAGGAAGCTGACCTTCATATAACATGTTTTATCTAGGAAATTATATCTGAGAAGTTCTTGGGTTTGAAGTTTCCATACGCAGCAGCCAGTAATAGTTAGCAATGCTAAGATAGAATCAGTCTATACTCAGCTGTCTTGCATGAAGTCTGTATTTGTTTATGCGGATTAAATGTTTAACAAACTAACCTCTTGTAATTTTGGAGACACTGAGGCATTTGTAGGTGCTTTCACCTTGGAAAAGATGCTTGTTACAAGCATATAATAGCAGTGAGTTACACTGCAGCTGGAAAATTGTAGATAGCCCAGCAATTCTAATCTCTCTTTCTTAAGCTGCAGGAGCAATAGACTAATTGACGTTCCTGTCACCTGTAAGCAATTTTGGTAAATTGGCAAACTGTTCTACTGGATGGCATCCCTGCCTTTGGCAGAGGGGTTGGAACTGGGGATTTTCAAGGTCCCTTCCAACCCAAACAGTTCCACATCCTATGATTTTGCCCTGCTGCCTTGTAGAAGTTGCTCCTGTTGCAACCCCAAAGGTGGCCCTGTGCTAGCACTGCGAAGGTTCAGCAGTAGGTGCTTCACTGCACACTGTGAAATCCTGCAGGGCAAGGGCAGGGATGCTTTCCAAAGTGTCCTCATGCTGTGTGCACGAGCACTCGTCTGGCCATACCATGTGGTGTGTTCCTCTCTCTATGCTCAGGGACTTGCCTTTGTGTGTCTTTGTAGAGTCAGATAAGAATATGACCTAAAGGCAGTTTCATACTGCCCAGGTGAAGTAATTCACTCTTTTATTGCAAGGAGTTTTGAATACTCAGTTTCCATTGCTGAAAAAGGATCTGTCTTCCTGAGTTAAATATTTTATTTTTTACCTGTCCCCTTCATTTCTTTTTTTAACAACTGTAAGAAAGATTATTGCATATCTGTGCCTACCCCATCCCATCTTTTCTCCCTTTCCCATCCTTCTCCTCCCCTTTCCCTTCAGTGTGATCTTGGTGAAGGTTGATCTCTACATCTGTAGTGCTCTTTGGCAGTTTCTTTGTCAAACATAGAATACTTTTAACCTTCCATGTTTTAAAGGAAACTGAAGTTACCCCAATGTAACTGTGCTTTGGGAGATCACTGTGTGTGGGGCTGGGCCTGCCCTTCGAGCACAGCTAGGCTGGCTTAGAGGCAAATTAAACTGGGGTACAGAGCATGGACAGGTTCCAGAAAGATCAACGACGGGGGTGCTGCCTGGAGAGGGGGAGCAGAGCCAGCGGGAGCCCTGGCACAGCAGGTGTAAAGGCTGGACGAGGAGGTGCGTGTTCCCAGTGGGAGGGCCCAGGGCCGGGCTGGGCTGGCGGCAGGAAGGCGTACGGAGGGTATGCCAGGCGGGACGGGATGGAATGAGGGGGTCCCCTGAAAGGAACCTCTGGGTGCAATGACAGGCAGGCAGCTAGAGGCACCTCTGGGTCGGTCAGAGCAGCCAGAGGAAAGGGTGATGGCTGCCCCAAGCCAGGGACAGGCAGGATCCTCAGGAGCCCTCTGCCTGAGCCACATGTGCCACATGGCCACATTGCTCCGGCCCCGCTGCAGACCAGGGCTGGGCGGCTCTGGTCACAGTGACCGCAGCATCCACTCAGCTAAATTAGCAAACAAATGTAGCAGTATTTCCTGGCACGTTAGTGGCCTGACATATTTTATTAATGTACTAACACTGAGGAGGGTTCAAAGTGAGATATCTGATGGCTACTGCAATTAAGGTAGGAAACCAAGTTTCGAAAGAGGTGATGAATATAGGTCGAAGGTTTTTGACGTGTTCAGAAGAACCAAGTTTCAAAACTGTGGGAAGGACAGGATCCAGGGCTGAGGGGGGTGTGGAGTGCTGTGTGCTCCTCTGCTTGAGCCAGGAGCAGTGGCTGAGCCTAGCGTAGGGCACCAAAAGCACAAGGAGAGTTTGATCTCCAGGAGGAGTGTGTTCAGGATAGCTCATCTCTAGCACTGTGTGTTATCCAGCATTTCTACAGCAAGAGCTGTGTTAACAGAGCTACAGCACAAGCAGCATACACAGAACATTAAAATCTGCCTCTTAGCTGCATCTGGTACTCCAGCCAAGTCATTAGTTCAGTAACAGCTGCAAACTCAAGTCATGCTGCTGATTTTCTTCTGCTTTTGGGAAGGCTTTGGCAAAACACAAGTGTTGTGATATCACCTAAAATCCTTGTGGGAACTGGGATGTCTCCCAGCCACTTTCTTCTGTGAAGTAGAAGCTTGTGGAGGGTCACAGAAAAGGCTGATTTTCTTGCAGTCTGAGATTAGATTTTGTTGTTGCCTATGAGGTAAAGAGAAGGTGGCGACATTTGGCTTCTGTGACCCTCACCCTGTTAGGAGCTTTATAAATCCCTCAGAAAAAAATATAGTGGAACCAGAATTGAACGAGTTTTCCTGACTTGTGAAGCCCTTGTGTAGCATTCTCACTTTGGCATGACCCACTTGGTTGGTTGTGTCATGTCAACAATTGCCAACTCAAGAAAAAAAGAGAAATGTTGGGACAATGAATGTACAACTACTATGGCAGATTTATGACAGGGTTGGGTGCTGTGCAGCTTGCTGTAGAGCAAGAAAAAGCATTTTTTAGAGACTCTTACTTTTTATGTTGAGGGTCTGTGAAGTCTGTGGCTAGAAAAATGTGCATTGCCTTCATTAGCATTGGAGAAATGTTTTCAGCTGACATTAAGGTGGTGTTTTTTGCCAGTTTGTTGTCTTGTCTTTTTCCAGATTGTATTCCTTAGGCTTTTGTGGAAGTTAGGCTGAGCCAATACATTGATGTCCAAGGACTCAGATGTCTGCATGGTATAAATCACAGCTCTTAATTACAATGAGTGTGAAGAATGTAGTATTAACTATGAGACAAACAGAAGCCTGTCTTTTGGAACCTGATGACATTACTTGGACATTGATATTAACCTGATCTACATTTGTAGAAACTTCATAGGAAGAGTTATGTTAAGGGGAGACTGCTTCCAATTAGAATATTTTTTACATTTTTTGCATATGAAGAAACTCTATCCCACAAAAATAAGAAAAAAAAATAGTGTTGTTCCTTTGCACTAAGTTAATTTGTTAAGACAAACCTCCAGGAAAGATAAATTCCCTTTATTTTCCATGCTGCCATTGGTTCACAATTGTGTCTTTCAAGGAATAGTGAAATTTCTTTCTAGAAGAGTGAAGGCTGGGTTGATCTTTTTCAGGATGTTGATACGAGATATTTTTATTCTATTTGAAGGAAATTTGTAAAAATGTCTCTAATGAGTTCTGCTGTACAAACCTTAATGTTATCCCCATTAATTACTCATTTAATCCTTATCAGATCAGATTAACAAAAGAAATATTAGCTCCAGCATCAGGAAAAAATGTACTGCTGCAACACCATGCCACATTCTTCTATTAGGGCTCAAGTTTGCTTCAAGCTGGAAAATATCTGGTAATGTTAAAATTGCCTTATTACTTTCTAACTCAGAAAAACTTGCAGTAGGTCATCTTTTTCCAAAAAAGATATTCTGGAATTTGTAATCACTCTCTCCTCATTGTTAGTACCCAGCCATCCAATACCCACAGTGAAATTTAGCCAGCTCATACATCTATCTCTGTGTGTTAAAATCTTGAATTTACACAGCTGCTACTCAGCCTGAAATACTGATACCTAATCTTTTGACTTTGATAAACTTCAGAAAATTAGGGAGTTGTGAAAAATAAATATTTATTCTGGAGTCTTTGTTCAGTGACTTTATGTCCCTTTTAAATGACTGAGCAATAAGATAAAGTTATTAAAACCTGGTACCATATAAATGTCAAACTTTTGACAATTGTCTCTGGATTTCTATAACTTTTTGTATGAGTCCTATGCATTTATTTCTCAATATCAGTAAGCCATAATGTAATTTGGATCATTTAACAGCCAAGGGCTTTGCCACATCATCAGATTGTTGGTATCTTTTATCCCCTTTGAAGGAATGAAAGGCAGTTTTCACATCTTTGTTGTCATTATGATCCAGCGTGGCTGCTTCCTGCAATGGGCTCCCCAGCATCCTCTGTGCTTTATCAGCTGTGTCTTTGTGTGATGTGCTATTCCTCTGAAGATTATTACTTCTGAGATCTCTTCAGAACTATTAAGAAAGCATTCCTAGTTCATCCACATACTACAAAACAATGGAAACTTATATGCAAAGATAAAATATCCTATTATTCATGGAAAGAAAGTTAAATTCTCATGTTTTTCACTGTGCATGAGATTATTCACTAAAAAAAAGAATTATCAGGCAACCCCATGTTAAACAAAATTAATCACTTGTGCAGGATAATTTTTTGTTTTCTGGGAACTAGTACTTGTTGCATCTCTCATAAGTGGTGATATTGATTCACTTATATTTGATATAGCTCTTGAAAGACAATGTTAGAATGACCCCAAGAAATTCTTGGTTTGATTCTTTCTTTACACAGATAATATGTATGATTAATCAGAAATCTATTTTTCCAAACCATCTGTGCAATTCCTAGCAATGTGAGGGTTTCAGAGAATGGACCCAGTGTATTTGGGAATCTGTAGTGCAAGAAGTTTTGAGGATTTTATTGGTTCAGGCATAGCATAGTTTGCCACCTCCTGAGTTGCTTCTAGTCATTGTCTCATAACTTGTGTCAAATTTATAATTCATTAACAATCACAGTCTTCACAGATTAGTTTGTGATTTCTTTCTTTTCTCATGCTTCTACAAAATAATTTTATTTAATAAACTCTTCACTCTTCTCTCCTTTTTATTTTTAAATTATTAAAAGGGGGCAGCATTTCAGATACTGTTCAGAGTGGGAATGGTCTTGTATACTGTAATAGCATCTTGTCATTCCTATTTCCTGCTACTCCAAGCTTCATAATGTCTTGAATCTCAAAAAGTCTAGACTTTGCAAGCCTGATGAGATAGGGGGAGGTAGCAAAATTACTCTAAAAATTGTCACAAGTATTTTAGCTATATGCAGGATGAAAGAAAAAAACACCCCTGTATCTCTGGCCAGGGCAGCTTTTTGTGATCTGCCTTAAACTCCCTTCTTTCCATGTCCACTGATGTGCAAATCCCAGCCTACCTCAGAAATCCATTCTTCCAGCTTTTAGCAGTCATGAAAGTTATCCACTGAGACTCTCTTCTGGTGTTAGAAGAGCAGGAATCCCAGTGTACCTTACAAATGGAAATATGAGCTGGCAGACACAAGTCCAATGGATCCAAATTTGTCACTGCTAAGAATAACTGTGGTTTGCACCATGTCATCTCACTTTAGTTCTCCAGTCAGATACTATTCCATGGCAATCGAGGCTTCTGTACCTTCAGTATCGTGTCAGCAGTGTTGGTTTTGATTGTTAAAGAGTCTCTTGCTTTCACCATTATTTTCGCTTTCCTTGTCTTTTTCCTTGTCACTTCATTTATCTTGTCTCCTTTGTGGTGTTATCTTTTTATGTGACAATTTGGTTTGCCCCAGGATGGTTCCTTTTGAGAGTGAAAGGAAACACAAGATCATCAAACCGATATTTTATTTTCCCTTCATTGCATGTTCTCTATATTTTATCTTGTTTTTATTTTAAATTATTTTTTCTGTATTTTAATGACATGTCTGAAATCTTTGTACTTTTTTGCTCAGTTGCATATAAATTATCATTTGTTTGTACTACTGTATTGTATTCTACTTTTCTAAGAATAAATAAAGGTTTATTTGGGGAAAATAAATCATGCAAACATTGGCAAAATAATGCATTTTAATGCCATCTAGAAATTCAGTTTCAAACCAGCTTTGAATGTAATAAGCTGAGGAACTTCATTTAACTAGCATTTTTAAATCAGCAAAGTGGTGTTAGGAATCAGTCAACCCAGAGTGCAAAGTTTAATGTTGTTTGATGATAAAGTATAATCTGGAAGAATCAGTCAAAGAAAAAAAAAAAAAAAACCCAGGCCAATATATAATATATAAATTACCTTGTACAGAAGCTGATAATAGCTGGAAGGGCATCTTAACTTACTCCATGTTGGCTTTTTATGTGAGTGAAGAAACAAGATTTTCTCTTTGGAGGTGCCTTTAGTGAAGCAGATATTCTGTAATTCCTGGTCCCCAGTAGGGTGCACATCCAGAATCCAATGAAATCACTCAACTCCTGCTATTGATCACCATAGATTTCGGTCAAGGCTGCAATGGATTTAACAGGGACATGTCATCCCCGTGATTTATGGCACTGGCCTCAGGCTTCTGCTACCCAAAGCAGTGGTGAAGCAATTGAGTTTTGTACCAGCGTATTTTCCCTAACTGCAAAGAAGGGATTTTTGTGTTTGGTTTAATTTTTCTCTGTCACGTAAGAAAACTCTGCTAATGGGTTCCTCGGGGATATAATCTGGATTTACTTGGCATGAACCTTAGGTGGGGAAGAAAATTATTCAACAGAAATAAGCTTAAAAAATGAGTGTTGCCATGCAGGGAAATCAAAAAGAAATAACCTGTTTAAAGTTTCAGTTTGGTGATGAGTGTAAGTACTTGCTTAATTTGCATTACATTGCCTATCCCAGAGAACTTCTGTGGCTACTCATGAGCTTGGCATGAGCTTATGTATTTTACTGAATTGGAGCCTTAATGTGTCAGATTCTTTTAGATTCTTCATACAATGTTTACAGAGCTAATTTTTGTATGTCTTATCTCAGCCTATGACAGTATTTTAAAGTTGACTTTTTGAAGGGGGTGTAAAATAACAAAATCAGCAAAAGTTTAAAATAAAAAAAAAGCATAAAATGTGACTTTTTCTCAAATTTCTTTTGCATTTTTGTGGTTTGTAAAATGCCTTAGGTGTTGATCTGACTAAGCATTTAAGCATGTACATAAAATTAAATAAGAGGTGTATTCTGATCTCACCAGAGCATCAAAACATTTCCATTCTTTTTAGTGGCATAGGATAAAAACTTCAGTTGCTTTGAAACCATCATGTATGAAGCAAAAACTGGGAGTTACATGTGCATTGAAGTTCTTTTCTGAAGATTGACCTTACCATGCAATAATATTAACATGCAATTTATAAATCTATTTATCAGTTGAATTTAAATAATTTTATGGTACCTGAAATAACCTGTGGTCAATATTAGCAAAATATTAAGGAATCACAGATACCTTAATACACAGATACACTGTGAAAAATATTTTTTTAATTAATCAGTGACTTGGTTATAATTTTCCATAAATTCATACCTATATTTATAGGCACATATATAGAAAAGAGCTACTCAAACTCACTCGATACAAGAAGTACTATTTCTTCAGAATTATTTAGTATGCAAGAGTTATCTTTTGGGAAACTGGTGGCCGAATTTTTATTATGCTGAGCTATTTTAATGATTTGGCTGGTCATGTCTTGTCTTACTGTCAAAATAGGAGCTTGGGCAGTTTCCAAAATACAGCCCTGAATAGGGGCGCAGAAACCTTTTCAAAATTCGGTTTTTAGTTGAAAAAATAATGGCTAATAGTCAGGACTAAGGATTTTGTATGGCTTTCATATAGCTGGAATGGAGACAAGAGACTTTGTGAGTCAACTAACACTGGGCATCAAACAGGTTGTTGAAGCAATTCTTTGTCTCCTGTGCCAACTCTCTCTTCTGCTCCTGGCATAATAGGAAAAAATGGGAACTTTTGAGATTTGGGTGTGACTAGACAGGAATGGTGAAGTAGGAGGATGTGGAACAATCTGTTATGCCTGATGCTCCAATACAGTAATTCAGACTGTTAAAGGATAGCATGGCTTTGATTTGGGCTCACTACAGTGAGAAATTGCATCCCTTATGGACTAGATTATAATTTAGGATTAAAACAATGTAGAAAAGTAATGTAAAGAAGCCATTAAGTTTTAGTGAGTTTTGGAATAGAACCTTCATGAATTTAATTTTTCCTTCATAAAAGAGTAATCTGTCACCTCACAGTGTAATTTTAGATGATGTCAAATTCTGCAAACACCACCCTATTGAGGGCCATCCTATTTTGTTGCAATGCTATTTCAGACCAGAAGTATGAGAAATAATATGTTTGCTGAAAAGAGTGAAATATTAATTACATTATTAGCCTCACTATCTTGATCCTTTTTTTTTTTTTTCTCCCCACAACTTCCTTTCCCTTTCCATCTGGAGATGGCCAATGATGTGAGGCTGGGCCTCAGAAGCATGGTGAGAATTTATAATAAACATACAGACGATTGGTTTCTTGTTGAAAATGCCTGCACAGATGAATCCCTGTTAGTTTCCTCCTCATCTTTACCTTCCCCTGGAAGTCCCCTTGATCCTAACCTCTGTGTTGCTGGAAATGCCTGTAATGTCTGTAGTGTGTACACAGCAGAGGTTTCTCCGGTTGCAAGTTCTCCTTCCTCCCGAGCTCCTTTGCAGAGACATTGGCATGCTCATCCACCAGCACTCATTCTGTACTGCATTTTGCTGCTTGTGCTGAGAAACGTTTCTTTGCGTTCTCTTATTGTCCTGTTTATTTTTAACTTCATGACAACTGTGGAAACATCTGTACCATGTGAACCACTCACTCATTCTCTTTGTAGCTGGGTTACCAGCTGGTGAACCAAGGTTGGTAAGGATTTTAAAGCTTGAATATCTCAGCATAAGGCTGAGTGTCCCCTTTCATACTGAGTAGCAAATGAAAATGCTATCACAGCCTCTTCCCTGGCAGGTTTGGGTCTGCTTTCAGTTGTGAGGTCCAGACTGTGCTCCCTGTCATTGCACTGAGTTAATGGATGGTGGTGAATGTGGAGCAAATCACTTCAAGACACTGTGGGGTGACCTGCCGTTCACCCATCAGGACTGTGTCCTGTGTATTTATTCACAGAGACAGGGAGGCAGTTGAAGAGGATAAATAAGACAAAGAGAGAGGTTTCGCTGGTTTAAGGTGGTGTGCATTGTCAGCTTCACTGGCCTGCTTGGGAGATCACTGTCTGGGGCATTCCTGGCAAGGCTCACAGGGAGGACCCTGCTTAGATGTGATTTTGAGTTAGATATATCCAACCTGGGTAAGAAGTGCAACCACAGGAGTGTGGGAAGATGTGAACTGCTTCATGAATGTTCTTGCTACTTGCACCAGTTGTGTACAAAGTCTCAGTTTCTTGTTTGGTGTCTAGGCTTTTGGTAGTAATTTATATACACCTATTTTCTGGCTGAGGGTAGCTGGAAATAAACTTTGGCAATGTATTTGAAACAATTTTCTATCACATTAACATCAACTCTGCAGTATTCTGTAATATCTCACTTTTTTTTCAGGTTTACTTAGAAGGAAAAAGAGTGTTACTGTCTCTTTATAAAGAAATTTCTTCTCTCTGGTGAAGGAGAGCATCACCTAGTGAATAAGGTGGCCTCTTGTCATAATTTTTATGAAGTTTTGTTTCTTTGCAGATGATTCCACATTGAATGAAATTAACATACAGCAAAACTTTCATTTATTTTATTCTTTCAGTTAGGTAACAACCAACTGGACCTCACCTGATATCTGTCTCAGTGCATTCTTCTAACAGCTGGTTTATGGACAATAATTTAGCTAATTGCTAATTTAAAATACATGGCAGAGCTTCCACTTACAAGAGCAGAAGCTTGATTGCAGGATTGGGCCTATTTCTAAAAGCAGGTTTTCAAGTAGACCCTTGAGGTGCATCCCTGCATATTTCTAATAAGATTCTGTTATGGTCAAACCAGCTTTCAGCAGAGCACACTCGGAAACCACTCAGCAAATTCTATGTAACATTAAGGGCTATTTGACTGCGTCAGTTGCCGGTGTTAAATTAATGACAGCAGACATACATCATCACTGCATCTGTTTACACATCTCTCTGCATTTCACTGCATTGTTGGCTGCAGAATCTCCAGAATAATGAGTGTCACACACTGAGTCATTAAAAAGGGGTTATTTGTATTAATGTAACACCTGACTATTGTCATTATTTTGCAGCACATCTATTACATACATCATCACTGCTTTTTCTTCTTGAGCAAGCCAATTATGCCTGGTTTTGCCAGTCTGTCAGACCCTCCTGGAATAAATTAAAATTACAGCTTTGCATGTGCAGTAGCTATAACTGAAAGGCATGATAATGACCCAGGGTGAATACAGGATTTCAAAATAATTCTAAACAACTGCACATATGCAGAGCTGCTGCTGCTTTATTTCTCCTTAACAAGCTAAATGTTTGAGTCCACGATGCCTGAAACCCCACAAACTGAAGTTGGTTGCTGGGTGGATCTGTGGGTTTTGGTGTTGAGTAAGAAGAGAATAGTTTGTGGGTACCTGAGCATGGAAATTTTGCTGTTTCAGTTTTATTTCTCTGCCTCATTTTTCAGTTTTGCAGTCTGGCTGTGCATGGAAGTACCTCAGTGTTCCTTTCTCTCTAACTGGGTACAGGTGTGCCTTCCAGCACCTGTGTCTCATGACCTCTGACACGCATGTATGAGCCAAGAGGACTTTTATATGGGTGGGAGAGAGACCAGCATCTTTCCTGGTCAAGGGTAAATGAGGAAGTGTCTGTCTGACACTGGGGTTTGTCTCAAATTTGGAATCCCAGTCCTAATCACAAAATTTCCTCATTTTTGAAAAATAGTTCTTGCACAGAATGAAAATCTAATATTAGTATTTGTGGCTTGGTTTCATTCTCTCACCAAAGGATACTCCTTCATATTGTCACCCAGGACAGGAAACAAACCAGAAATGTGCCCTGATTGATGATTAAGGCTATATTACCTTAAAAGCATTGTTTTCTGCTTATCTCCTGAGTCTTATTAACTACTTTAACAGGCTTTTAATTCTTGGCACAGTTACCAGCACCTGACTGAGAGGTATTGACATATGCAAGATATTCCCTCCCTGTATGAGCCTGCCTGCCCATATTGGCTACGTTTCTGAAATTCTAGTCCTTCTGGGGCCAGGGCCATCAATCTGTTTCTTCTCTAGTCTTGTGTGCTTTTATTTGCACATGTTGGATGCTGATGCAACTTATCACAGTTTTGGCATAGTTTTAGCATCATATTTCTGCAGATATTAGACTTTGCTGTTTGGGCATTTGTCTTCCTTTTTTGCCTTACTGGAACTGCCTCATTGTCTTGTAGCATTTTTATGCCTTTAAGTGGCTTCTCTTGAACTTTGTGATAAGCTCAAAGAAATCACAAGTGAAAGACCAGACACCACAATGGTGTCTTCAATAACAATATTTTTCTCAAAAGCTTTTTCCCTTGGAAAATCCCCAGTGTTGCAAACTAGTCAGCTGAGCAGTATTACCTTTTAATTAATTGTGTTTAGACTGATGTAGGCAATTTCTTTAAAATATCAGCAAGTAGCTCCTTTCCAACACCCTTGAATTTAATCATGTTAACTGACTCCAAACCTCCCAATTAGTAGCATATTCTTTCAATATGATTGCCCAGGGGCTTTTATTAGAGTCCACTGTCAAAAGTCACAGAAAATAAGCTAGAAAAAAAATATTGAATACTCTGTAAATCATGGTGTCTGCATTTAATATCTTGCCGTAATTTCTCTCTGTGTGAAAAGGCCAAACTTGGTTAGTCCTGACAGGGGGTTACAATTTTTTGCAGGTGTGGCCTTGAAAGTTTAGTCATTCCCAGATAATTCTGGTGAGCATCCTCCAAATCCATTCCAAGCCAGGGTGTGCTCCTGCTGTCAGTCATAGGACATTGACCCTGTTGCTCAGGATCAAGTGTTTGGGACATATCAGAAATCTGCCCTTCAAACACCCTTCCAGAACTCAAACTCATTGGGGGACAGTGACATTTCTCTTGGTATTTATGAATAAGAGAATTTCCTGACCAGGAGCAATGTTTGGTTAGCTGTTTTCCTTAAGCCTGCAGAGGATAAACTTAGGTATATCATTAATTTTCCTTATATGTTTCTTTCCTTCACTGATTAATTTCTTCAACTGATCTATTTGGAGTACAACATTTATATTGAAAATAGAATTATGAAGCCAGCAAAGGAAAAATATTTTATCTTCTTCTGGCAACACAAGCATATACTTGTGTCCAACAGGGCCATAGATGAGAAGTGAAGTTGAATTGGCATGAAATGTCTGAGATGTGACATATTTATAGTATTAACTAAATTTTGTACATTAAGAGCAAAAAAGAAATTATAACAAATTACTGATAATTTAATGAGAAGCACAGAACTAAAAATAAAGGAGAATGTGGACCTGACAGTGGAGCAAAACATCATAACTTCTAAGATTTCTTTTTCTGACTTTATTGCCATTTAAACCTTTCCCCATTTAGCTTGTTAGTTTTCAGTAACACATGCTATGTTACTGAATTTCCCAGAAGAACAATAAAGGAAGAAAAAGATTAGGTTTACAGAATCTACAGATTCTGTAAGGTTGACTTGTCACATAAAACTATCCCAAAACCTTCACTTCTGGAAATCATGGGATTCCAAGCAGTTTCATGGCGTGAAATGACAAACTAATCTTTTCAAGTGTTTCTGAATTTTATCTTAGGTTTTTTGTTGGTTTTTTTTTTATTTTAAGTATTTGAAGAATCATTCATTCACCATTAAGATAGTCTCATATAAACCTTGACATTTAGTTATTTAGCTGCTCTTTGTCTAATAAGACAAAGAAAAAGGGAAGAACCTTTAAAAATGTGATTTTATAATTCCTCAGAGACATGTTGTTTTCCATAACCTTTGCAAACATTTTATTTTGACAATGAAAAGAAGGAATAATTTGCATTCCTGGCTGTTGAAAGCCTTTAAAAAGTTTTCTCTGATCTTAATAAGGCCAGAAAGTCGTCCTAAATGCTGAAGACAGAGAAGTAGGAAAATGAAATCCTCACCACTACCTCTTAAAGAGCCCCCAAGTGTTTACTTCTCTACGTACTTCATAAAGTGTTCTGATGTAGATAGAATGTGATATCTGTGTGCAGGAGCTGTTTTCAATTTTTATTGAGAATGAAATTTTAGCACACTGAAACATGAGTTTGTATTGTGGAACATAAGCAACTGCAAATGCACCATTTTCTGAGGAGTGCTGTCCTGGGATGGACTGTGCATAGCAGAAGAAATGGCCTGTTAGGCCAAGAGAGGGGAACATTCCAAAGGATGTAGTCCTTCATAATCCCTGTGGTCTGGACCAGGAGATGTGTATTAAGAGCATCCCAGCTGTGGCTCTTCATGTTTACATCTTAAAAGGGCTCAGCTAAGTATGTAACCAGGATTCATTCATGCTTTGAATTTTATGACCTTCTGTGCACAGATGCTACAAATGAAGGTCCTGCTTCATTCATGAATTTATTTTTGCTTTTCGAACAGTTAATGACTGCTTGTTGCAATTATTGAAACCTTACCTTTCCCTCTGTCTTGGCTTTACCCAAGTCATATTTTACTTGTTCCACTAGCAAAGCAGGATGAATACACTTAGGATGTACTTGCAATAAAAAACAATTAAAATATAAATAAAACGTTGATGTATATTTTCACTGGAAATGATCTGACGAAGGCATTAGTATTTGGCAAAAGCTCATAAAAATGTAAATGAGTCATGAGCATTTTGCCAAAGCCTCATTTAGGAGTATTTGCTCTAATACTTGCTCAGTTCTAACCTGAGTTCTCTTTTGTTTTCTTATTTTGTAGTGGAGGCTTGACAAGAATATGAGCCCCAGATACCCAGAATGCCAGCTAGAAGTCTACATCCCAGCTAGCAGCATTGTTTAGAAAAGAAATAGTACAGGGTACCCAAAGAGGCATTGCATAATGGGCTGCCAGGAGTTAGCTGCTTAGACACAATACCATCATACATGGTGGTAGCTGAAGTTTGTGGACCAGCAGAACTTTGCAGCAAGCTTTTGTTGGCAAACAGGTGAGGAAAATGCAGCAGTGAGTGGCTGGACATCTGTTCAAGAGGAACCCACCCAGAGAGGTCGAGCTCTTACTCCCATCAGGGAATAATGTAAGAACTTTTTTCACATTTGCCCCAAGTCTACAATTTTACTTGAAGAAAAAAGAACTGAGGAAATTATGAATTAAATCCATGCAATCCTCTGGCCACTGTACCATAAATCCTTCATTTTCCTAACTACAGAATTTAGGAAAGAGCCACTGATTTATCTGTTGTAAGCTTAGTGCATTGTCTAATGTCTTGAATGAAGGGCCTGACAGGTCAGACATGGTTGTCATCAGGAAGGACTTAATGCAGCTGCAGGGGTTATCTGATTAAGTGTTGTGTGATCCTTTCATGTCAAAAAAGTTTATTTTTTATTTTATTATCCATTGACTTTTCTCTAACTCAAAATTATCTGATTAGAGGATTTGGCTGAAAAAGCAGGATTTTTTTAAAAAAATTATTTGTTTCTTTGGTGAGGGAGTTTATATCCCCCAGGTTTCTGGGAGCTTTATTGGTATTTTGGTGGATTTATGACATAAATTAAATAGGAATTTATTTTCCACTGATTAGCAAAGAATTTGCAACATGCAGCTCAGCCCTGTAATTGTGAAGCAATTGTATTCCAGTTGAAATCGATATGGATTTAGCTTAAGCTGAGGACACAAGTTTGGACTGTACATCATGTAACACTAATTCATTTCCAAACCCATGCAGGGATCAGCAAATTCAACAGTTCTTGAGTAATGTAGAAGGGGTGTTAAATCACAAGGTTAGAATTGAATCTGTAGTTGACATTGCTTGGAATCAAGGACTTCGGAGTTGACTTGTCAATTTACAGGGGAGAGCAAAGTTGCATAGCAGAGGATACCACTGGAATATCACTGTCTGTGATCCACCTGAGCACCAGTGGTGAATGATTAAGAGGAGTGAGTGGCAGTGACACCTTGTACTCCTTCATTCCCTGAGGCTAGATCTTGGTATGAATCAGTAAGGCTGCTGGTGTTGGGTTAAACCAACATTTAAGCACAAGCTGACCTTGGGCAGTCAGGGATTACTGGAACACAAAAGTTTCAGGTAGTCCTGCTCCCTAGGTTGGAGTCTTGCTGACTAATGTCATTACAGGTTTCTGTTGGACCAGGGAATTTCTCCATTTCCAGGGTTGCTGGGTTGTTTTGCTTTGCTGTTATTCTGCTGTGTGTTACACTTGCATCAAATAACTACAACTGCAATCATAGCTGTGCTTTATGAAATGTAGAGAAGTGATATAATGTAATACCTTTTTATTGGCAATACAATGCTAGCTGTTAAAATTCAGTCAGACAGCATCCCAGGTGGTTGACTTTACCCTGCTAGTTTTGTTGCTTACCAATTTGAGCATCTTGAATGTTGTGCTGAGGTGATAAACAGCCCACTGTAGGTCTTTGCTACTTCAGGATTTAAAAACAACTCCTTTTGCTCTATTTCCTCTTAGGAGCTAAAATGTGCTGAGTGAGTGGTCCTGACAGTCCAGTTGAAGACCACTCTGGGAACCTTAGGAAATGCATTCTCAGAAGATGGTGATGCATTTCTAAAGATCAACACTGTTTTCCTGATCTGACCACAGACAGATTTTTTCCAGATGACATGGTCAAGGTGACAGACATCTTATGGTCTGTCATGCAACTGTTCCAAACACAAATGCGTGGTCCCCTCCCCAGGGCTCCCAGAGTAGGTCTCTCTCAGTGCTCTTCCAGTAGGTCTGTGTTCTCTGCCACCCAAGTGGCCCAGAGCTTCCTGCTGAGAAGGCAAGGATTCACCACCACCACAACCCCCGGCCAGTAGATTTCCACACATGAAGCAACTACCCTGAAGTCAGGGGGTTTTTTACTGATGTGTTTTCAGAGAATGCTCTGCAGATAGATGAGACAGTGGTGAGCTGTTGTGTGGTGACAAGGGGCTGAGCTGCCCACTGGAATTTTGAGTCCCAGCTTGTTTGTTTGCCTGCCACAGGCTTTTTTCTGAGTTTGTGCGAGGTGAGGCAAGGGCGTGAGGGATGTGCTGGTCCCTGATGCCAGCCCCTGTCAGCTGAAGCACAGCCATCAATTTACCTCCCAGGAGGATGGGATTGACAACATTGGGAGCCCCAGCAGGCTGAGATTGAGCTGGTGTTTTCTTCAGCAGGTTTTTCGTCTGGAGATGTCGGCAGACCTTGAGGTTTTGCACAGGGGCAGTTGAAATCCAAGTGATGTAAATGAGCCATCAGCAACTCTGGTCACACAGAGGAAGGGAAGGGGGGCCGGACGGGGTTGGAGATTGCGTTTGGACTGATTGTTCTGGTTTCTTCCTCACTAGGACAAAGAAGTGAATCTGGAGCAGGTCCACAGACGGATGAACAGTTTAATTGATGAAGACATAGCCCACAAGCAGATCTCTCCAGCGTCCATCGAGATCTCGGCGCTGGAGATCGGTGGCATGCAGCCAGCTCAGACCCTGGAGCCGGTGCGCGAGTACCAGAACACGCAACTTTCTGTCACCACCTTTTTACCAGAACAGACAGCTCATGGTGCCAGCAGGACACTGACGGCTGCCTCGGGCAGCAATCTGCCGCTGCCCCTGAGCAGCTCAGCCACCATGCCCTCCATACAGTGCAAACACAGGTCACCCAACGGAGGACTATTCCGGCAGAGCCCCGTGAAAACCCCCATCCCAATGTCATTCCAGTCCGTGCCGGGGGGAGTCATTCCAGAAGCAATGGAGCCCTCGCATGGAACATCCATATGACGAAAACAAACCGTAAAAACAACCAGCAAAGATTTTTAATACAAAATTTAAAAGAAACAAAAAAAACAAAAAAAAAAAAAAAAAAAAAAAAAAAAAAGGAAAAAAAAAAAATCTTACATTTTTCTTGTAGATACTTGTAAATAATGAAAGAATGAAGTGGGGTAAAAGTGTATTTTGAATATTCCCAATTTTCGAAGTAAGTAAAAAACAAAAAAACAAACAAAATGTATGAATGACTTTGTAAATTTTGTTCTATATGAATAAAAAGGCAAACTACTTGTGGTCGTTCTCAAGTGCCAAAGAAGACCTGTTACTGGGACTGAGGGCCATACTTTTCTTTTTTTTCCCATGGATTTCAACACTTATTCTCTTACAGGTATGGTATTTTTATCTGTTTCTTGCTAAAAAAAAAAAATCACCGTGCTCAGATCTCTCCTTTCCCCAGAAACCTATTTTATAGCCAAGATGACAATTCACTCAGAAGACTTAGCAGCTGGTATTAATATAGAAGTAAAAAATGCTTTAAAGGTGAATTATAACTAAAATCCAACAAACAATAAACAGAAAGAGAACATTTTCCTTCTAACAAGGATTTAAACTTCCACACAGTTTCTAAATTTAAGCACAGGATTATTGGATTGTGTTTTTCATGTCTGCTGTGCTGTGTGGCTCTTTTTATTTAACTTTCTGTGTTTTGTTATACATATATATATAATATATATTATATATATTTTGACATATATATTATATATATAAATGATGAACAACAGATTTTAGGTTAAGGGGAAAGCTTTTAAGAAAAACTGCTCAACTCTTTTTTGTTTCTTGTTTACATGACTGAAAATGGGGAGGAACCAATGGAGTGAGGCAAGGAGGAGCTGTAAGGGCAGGAGATAGTGGCACTGCAGTGACTGTGCCCTCTGGTGCCGTCTCATTCTTTAAGATTTCACGGAATTTGTTGCGTAATGGATGCAGTGCTCCCTCTTGAAGTCATATCCCTGAATAAGACTATAAGCACAGCTCTGCTTTTTTTCCATTGATTTTGTAAAGAGAAACATTTTAGTGGCCATGTCTATAATCGTGGTAGAAATGGCTGTACAAAACCTTTTTTTTTTCTGTGAAACACAAAGACAGAGCAACACATATAGCTAACTTAATGTCTTGTCATGCAAATATTACTAGCGCAATTTCTTATCACAAGAAAAAAAACAAAACAAAATCTAACACGTTGTTTCCTTCCCAAACAGAAGTTTGAATGCCAAACATAATGGATCCCTGTCCCCCCTCCTACTCTTCATAGACCATCAGTCTCTTTCAAAATTGGGATAATTTACTGTCTTCTCAAATGCATCCCTATTGCTAGGTGGTAATTTCCCTTCGTAACTGGATTTCTTCACTGTATTAGAACACTACTATTTGAAAAAGGCTGTAGATCCTTGTGCAGCAAAATCACTGTCTACATTAAGGTGAAAAATTCTGTTTGAACAGAAAAAATCCCAGGAAAGTCAGCGGGCAATCTGGGTCAGGTTTTTGGATAAATAAACATTCAATTCACTGCTCCTAATTTGATTTGCATAATTACACAACAAGTATATTTATGGGGTGATTAAAGTCCCCACATTTTTACATTTCTACTTTAAGCAGTAGGGAGGAAAAGTCAAACTGTGACACAAAATCAGCTTCATGGAAGAGTATACTCAGCCTACTACTTTTTAAATGAGGAATATTGATGGTGAGCTTACCGAAGGAGTACTCTTAGAGGGATTAATTTGTCTCTGTTGTCAAGCTGGTTCCTCATGAAGATAGTACAATTTTGTAGCTTGACACAAATTGCACTATTTGCTTGACACTAATTAAAAATGAATAATAAAGCTGACTAGATTTATGCTATTTAGAGGTTTGGCCCACAAGAACTTATGATTTTTTTTTTCTTTTGTCGTATTTTTTTCTTTTTGTTGTCTTAACGAACCCGTGGCTACAGGAAAAAGAAAATCTTCCATAAATACACTAATTAGTTATGGCAGAGATAGCTGCACTAAAAGACTATGCATACATAGGAATCTGTAAAGATGCTTTGGAGAAAGACTGCAAGGATTTGCATTGAAAAATCTCTTGTTTCACGACCAATTTAAGATTTTAGCAGCAGTAGAGGAATGTGCTTCAGAAAATGTCCAAGGAGGTGCTTGAGTGGCTACGAGGGCGCAATCTGTTGTGGCACACAAACCTGCTGGAGGTTTCCTGAGCTGCTGCCATGCTGTTCCTCACAAAACATGCTGCTGGTTTGCTGCAGCAAAGCCCAGAGCAGGGGCTTGAAACCCTCTTTTACTGAGGCATCTTTGCTTTCACGTTAGATCTTTTTCATGTTTTAGACCAAAACACTGTACTGAGTAATTTTAACTGACCTGCATTTGTGGAATAAATTGTGACTACAATACATTTTGGTGATTAACATTCTTTATAATCAGTGTTCTCCTCCTGGCTTATTCTTACTGTATACTGTAAAGTTTGGAAGTGTGGTTTGACTTATAAGCAATGTTAGATCTCCCTTATTCTCATGCATAGAATATGACTCACCTGCTTGAATGCTTTGCAGGACTATGTCTAAGATGAACAGAATCTTAAGAATCAAACCACACAAAGCTTTTTCAGAAAAGTATTTAAGTATGTGTGTGAGCCCTGTGGGGAGCACCTGCTTTATGCACAGGTGAAGTGCATTGCTAATTGATGGTGGAGTTAAAACCCACGTCTCAAATTAAATATTTAATTTTAAGCAGGTAAGTGAGCTGGCCAAATGCCCTGGGACTACTCAGCTGCTTTAAGTTAACCTTAAGTCTTGAGTGCTTTGCTGCACCAGGGTCTACACTGCAAAACCAGGAATCTGCAATGGATCTCTCACTGTCTAGTAATTATTTGTTTATATAAAAGTTAGCAAGTCAGGGCTTGAGCCTGTCAGCCCTGATTGGAAGCTGCTAAATCCTTCATGTACTAGTGGTTTGGTTTTAGATTATTTAAGCAAATCACCAGGTTCTCCTTGAACATAAACAATGTTTCTTTCCCCATAACTTTCAGTTTTCAAAGTAAATGCAGAATGTATGATTTTCATATCCCGTCTCCTGTTTTATATTTGTATCTTCCTTTTGACAGATCAAAGCATTCACTTTCTATATAATATGTATTCACCACACACATGCATATATATATATATATATACATGTGCAATTACTCACAGAAGAAGTGAGAAATATAATTTCCATGTGATGTAAATGAGCATAAGGTGAAAACGCTCACAGAGCTGTGCTTATTTACACCACCTGCAGATTTGACCCTTCACCTTTAATATCTGGCAAGTTGAAATAGAAAAACTTCAGAAGTTTCTGAAAACTTTGAAGACCAAACTGTGCTCTGGTTTTTCAACTGGAACTTCCCCGAGTGTACTTAAAACAGCGAATAACGTATGATCCCAAATATTCCAACTCCTCTGGAATATTTACATTGCAAAAGTGATTGTACATGAAATGTACCGTCCTTTTATTGTGCTCTTTTGATGATGAGCTTTCACAAAAGTGACATCTGTGGCACAGCACTTCTAGTGTGTCTTGTTCTATCAACCCATTAGTTTAGATACTCTTTTCTTAAAAAAAAAAAATGTGACTCAGTTTCTTCTATTTGCTTGCAATCCATGGGCAATCTGCTTTCGGTCTGAAAAATGCATTGCTCTTACTTCTTAGTATGTCATGTTTTCCTATTGCAACAGAAAAAAAAGAGTAATTGTACTTTTTAATTTCAGAGTTGAAACTTGATAAAATGTTTTTATGCTGAGTTACAACTACATGTGTGCAATACTTGTCTTGCAAAGTGAAGTTCCCAATATCTGCCTTGCTTTTATAACCATTGCTGCATTGTAGGTGAAGTCTCAGCAAAACAACTCACTTTTTCTTAGTCTGCTGATAGAATAAAACACCTAAACCTGGGTTCTCACCTGTGTAAATCAGCTTCCCTCTAGGGAATGGGTCAAGCATACTGAGTTTCAGCAGGTGAAGGTTTAGCTCTTAATATTGGGCTCAAGAGCACTGCTTTCCATAAACTGGTATTCGGGGGTAGCTCTGGAAAGGAAAATGTCTCAAAAATTAACCTGAAAGCAGAACTTCATTAAAATTTTGAGCATGTAACATGGATTACAGTTTAAACTTTATGCTGGGATTGCTTAAAGAAAGAAAATTCTTCCTAAAATCTGTTCAAATTTCAGAATAGCTCTCCTCTGAGATAGGTTTAAAGCTGTTGGGTTGGTGACAAATGGAGCATTCAGAGGAAATCATGTTAATGGAGCAGTACAGCAACCACAGTGTTCAGACCTTATTATTTTCTTTTATTTTGCTTTGCTGACTTGGACTTACATTGTGAGCAGCTAAAGACTGACATAAATTTAAACATAACACATTTGGGGGACCCTGTTGGAAATTTCTCAGAGAAACCACATCCTTTGGCAGCATCCTGGAAAAGGCAAGGAGAAAGTCAGAAGAAAACTCTGAAGAAAGGCAAAATTAAAGGTAAAAACTGACATATGGTGAAGGGGGAGGGAGAAAAGGATGGTTACAACTCATGTTTAGTAAAGCTGTATTACTTATATGAGAAGCCTCAATTCCATCATACAAGCAGTTGCCTCAGCTAATTATTATTTTTCTTAATTTTTAGGAAACAAATAAAAACAGCATTTGTTCTACCAGAAACAGTTGTTATGTTATTTAAGAGTGGAAATTATTTGTTTGGCGGTGCCTGTTTTTTGGCTTGATTGTTGCTCAGCTGGGGAGAATCAGCTTTAATCAGTGATTTCACCCAAAGCAGCTGTGGGCTGTTTGCTGGGAGACACTCCCAAGGGCTGTTTAGGTCTGCAGCTGGGACAAATCAGCCTCAATCAGTTCCTCGTAAAGCTCTCACTCCTGCGGCTGTAGGGAAGGGTTCAGGCTCTGTGCTGCACGTGTTTCTGGATTGCTGGAGATGGATGGTGCTTTTTCTGGTATTGGAGAGAAGCAGAACAGAAACGTGGGCTCTCTAAGCTTGTGAGGTAACTAATAAGAGAAGCAAGTAATGTGTAAAGCTTTAGGTTTTTACTGAGTTTTGTTTTCTCCTAAATTTAATGTCAAGCTTAGTAGAGTTTGTTTTGTTTTGGGTTTTTTTGTTGTTGTTTTGTTTGGGTTTCTTTAACTGTGCACTTTCAGGGGTACTACCTGAATTACTTTTTTTTGTCCCTATTGAAATTGATAGCTTTCTTTGAAATCAATTAATACTGGTAGAAATTTCACACTATGTTGTAGTAGAGCACAGCTATGAGAGTTATTTTGTCTTTTTTAATTTATTTTTTTAAACTTTTTTGGAAAGATGTATTATCTTTTGGTAACTAGTTCTGTTGTTGCAGTTATAAAGCTTTGTAATTTTGAAGAGGTCTGTTTGGCCTCTTTATCACATATAGAGGAGAAGTCCTTAGAATCATAAGTACACACAGCAAGGTAAGGAAAAAGTTTGAACAAAAAACTTGAAAAAAAAAAATCTCTGCCCATCTTGCCCAAGTTTCAAATGCTTGGATGAGTATGTGGGACAGAATCTGATTTCTGAATAATATGCTGGTAGGACTGTAGTGTAGGTACTACCTGAAACATTTCTAGGTGGAAACCCCTCAGCACAGCTCATTGTGCCCCCAGGTTGTTTTCAAGATAAAGAATTTTGTTTAAATTTTTAACTGTTTTTGTTATAGTGCCATAACTGAAACTGTATGGGAGGGGAGGTGGAACATGAGGGTTTATTGCCTACAGCTGTAGGTAATTATCAGTCTGCTTTTAGACTCTGATTCTAAGATGTCACTCAGTCATAAAAGGAAGTATCCTGGAAGTTCTTCTATGTTTCAGTATTTTTCTAAAGTTATTTTTATCTGTAAAATGTGTGTATTTGTTTCCTGATGGAATTATTTCTGAAGTGGTTAAGTAGAACACAACAGAGCCCTACACTTCAGGTGAGAATCACAGCTAAAAGAACAAAAAGGATTGATGGTGGAGTTAAAATGCATGTCTCAAATATGTGCCTAATTTTAAGCAGGTGAGTGAGCTGGCCAAACTCCCTGGGACTACTCAGCTACTTTAAGCTAACCTTAAGTCTTGAGTGCTCTGCTGCACTGGCGTCTACACTGAACTACAAGTATACACACCACGATAACTGTGAGGAAGAGAGAGCCCAGGTTTAGGTAGCTTTTTCTATATATTAGCAGAAAAGAAATTGCCTTTTGTTTAATGTGTTTTTATATGACCTATATTGAAGCAATTCTGTCAAATTAAATACTTACCAGAAGCAAAATACACCAGCTCACCAAAGTGCTGGAATGCATAATTGCAAGTAAATCTAAGCAGACACTGGAACGTTTCTATGTTCAGTCTGCTGCAGTGGGTATAGTTACAGGTTGCAGACCCTTTTCCATCTCGGGCCATTACTAGGGACTCCAGTGGGTTTGGTTCTGGTTGCTGCTCCTTGCCCCCAGAAGAAGGGCCAGGGGTGTCCTGCTGGGGGTGAGGCAGTGGAACGTGTCCACGTGGGCTTTGCTTACCCTTAAGGATGCTGCTTTGCAGTGTTGCTCTGTTACTGCTGGGCAGGTAACGAGACAGGAGAAACTCCTGGCAGGTGCTGGGTGTGAGCAGCCAGAGCATTCACAGGCTGTTGGAATTTAGTAGTTCCTGTATTTCAGCTGCCATTTAAGAACTGGCCAGGAAAATATATTGGGATATTTTGCTTGATTCTAAAGCCAGCTTGAATGATGGTGAGAACCAATTTTTTCAGAGGGTGCTTTGGTCATGAAAGCTTTCGGTTTCCAGTCTAGCAGACACTAATGTGGCAGCAGAGCTCCTAGCTCTACTCACAGTGGGGTGAGGTGGCATTTAGAGGCAGTGTTTGCTGCAAGCTTCGCAGAGAGCTCCTGCCTGCTGCTGTGGGAACAGGGGAGGGCAGGGAACCCAGAGCAGCACTGGGATGGGGAGCTGTTGAGAAAAGGGAATTGGAGGCAACCCTGGAGAGCGAGGTGTGGGCTCCAGGTTTCCAGAGACGAGTGCTGAGGGTGCAGGCCCATTGCCAAGGGTTAGTGAGGGCTGGAAATAAAATGGCAAAAATGCTGTATTGCAGGATGAATGCACCCTGGCCTACGGACTGGGGAGCACTCGAGTTGCAGGATGCTGCTGTCATTATTTACATAAAGGTTTTCTGATATTCACGTGATTCTACATGGTGGAACTTGCTGTTAGACTGCTCCTGGCACATGGACAGAACAAGTAGTGGTCGTATTGAGCTGTGCTGATCCCATCAGGCTGTTTCAAGTCTGTGCTGTTTGATTTCCCCTCCTGTTCTGTGTCTGTAGGTCGGCTCACACATCTTTGTGGGCTGTGATTAGTTGTGCAACATTTACGAACTCTTTGGCAGGGGAATGTGCTTTTACAACACAAGAACAGTTTTTTTTTTGTGCATTTGCATTCCTAGCTTTGTCTTGTCATTTATGTCAAAATGTCAAGCAGAGAAACATATGCTTTCAAATGGAGTTTCTGCAAACCATTTGGATCAATAAGGACTGTCTGTCTGTGTATTTGTAACATCTGCCACAGAGGAATATGAAGCTCTATCAATTCAGTGGCTTAGTAAACCATATTTTACTCCAGAATGTAGCTTGTTTATGTTCAGTGACAGAAAAATATCACTGCTCTGGGCAATGCAAAGGTCTATTTTAAAGCAAATCCTGCTTTTTGGAAAGTAGATGTTTCATCTTCTGCGCACAGCAAATATATGCCATCCTGACAGGCTGGGCCATTAATCCACGGACATGTCATTTTTGACTCCTGACAGCTCAATGCAGCTGCTGATCATCCCTGGGCTGCTCTGAAGGCTGGTGCAGTCAATAACTTATTGTGAGACAGTAACTGAACAACTTCCAGGGTTTCAGAGAGAAATCGCCTGCCTGAGGACAGAAAGAGGGGCTTGGATTAGAGGGAGTGTCTGGCCACAGTCCGTAGGGATGCAGAAGGTGAAGGCTCCCCTGTGCCCTGCCGGGTGGGGTTTGGATATTGAGGTACAGCTCCGAGGGCTGGAATATCACATCCAGAAAATGGTGGTGGAAGTCAGGATAGGACAAAGGTCTCACAACTAGGGAGAGCCAATAGCAGAGTGTGGGACAGGTAAACAGCTTGCTTGGCCCCAGAGCAAAACTTCCACCAGGGCACAGGTATTTTGCCATGAGTTTGCAAAAGAAATTATCCTAAACTGCCAGCCTGGATATTAAACAGTTGGGCAAGCCCCAGACCTTTGGTTGTAAAGCTGCTTAGTTCCACAGTATTAAATGCCATGAAAAGTGTATTAAACCTTTTATTAAGAACTCAAACAGCACACAGGAGAAGCGCTCGAAATGGAAAGTGTTAAATTAGGCTGTCAATTTAATTACTCCTTATCATGTAATCCCTTTACCTGTGTGGATTGTTAAAGGCAAACCCTTCTCTGCTTTTTCAGGGAAGAATTGCAGAGGTCCTTGTGGGGAGAGGAAAGGAGAGGAATTGGGGAATGCTGTCACACAGGCACGCAGCAGACCTGAGCAGGGAGTGAGAGATTTGGCCATGGTGGAGCAGACCAACCTGGCCAGCAGTGAGCCAGGCTTTCCCTTCGTTCCCTTTCCACGTGGGGGGAGTGAGGTGTGAGGCACAGCACTGGGAGTTACTCTTGGACTGGGGTCTTGGGGCTTTCGTTTGGCTGAGGCTGGGGAATGGGAATTGGTTCTGCTCTGCGTCAGCAGTGCCTGTCAGGGTGCACTGGTGCCTTTGGCAGGCTCAACCCCGGGCACTTGGGACTGCCAGTGGGTTCACTTCAGTGCCTGGGACTTGCTTTTTTATGGCTTGATTTCAAACTGTTATAAGAACAAGCATTAAAAGAAGATAGATTTTTAAGGGAGAATTCCCACCAATTAAGTGCTTATTTTCTCAAAGACAAAAACCTTTGTATATGTGGGATTTGATGAGAAGATAACAATGTAGTAAGAAAAAACATACCAGAAAAAAAATTTCCTCCCCTGCAGCTCCTGTGCTTCTGGATTTTTTTTTAATTGGATTATATTATTTGAAGTTTTCAGACTTGATTTTGTCAAAGTTTACAATAGAACTGAGGGTCTGTAATTCATCTAGCTGGGAATTGTACAGGATTTTGGTTTCAAATTAGCTGGTCAATATTATATAAACACCAGCGGAAGTCAAAATGATTACTCTGGGAGTTGCAAACTAGAAGTATTCATAGTTGATAAAAAAAATTAAAATTTCACTTTGCTTTTGTTTTTAAAAGAAGCAATTAATTGGAAATAATTAGCATTAAATTACTCACCTGGCTTTAGTTATGATGGGTTTATTAAGTCATTATTGAGAGATTGAATGCTGGCACATGTTGATTATGTTTAGATGTCATTTGCCTTTGT
Organism: Picathartes gymnocephalus; assembly: GCA_013390045.1. Classification (NCBI taxonomy): domain Eukaryota; kingdom Metazoa; phylum Chordata; class Aves; order Passeriformes; family Picathartidae; genus Picathartes; species Picathartes gymnocephalus. Next base: position 69,047 of record WEKY01059223.1, read on the forward strand.
TTTTTCAAGCACTGGAAAGAAATAGCTCAAGTCTTCTGACAGCCAAGAGAAAAACAGGTAAAAGTTAGTGCTGTGATGGAGTTTAAGACATTTAAAATCTCCCAACTATTAAATTTCGATGGGACTTATAAAGTTTAACTCTACAGAGCCCCTTTGATAGTCCCTGATCAAAGCAAAAGTCAGCTCAATGTTATCTTGTGCTTGTCATGTCAGATGCGTGGATTGAGATTTCCAAGCTGTTTCACTATTTTGGATTATTAATTCAAACACTTACCCTAATATTTGTGGAAGGTGGGGTTTTAAATTTTGTTTTGAGTTTTTGTGTTTTGGGGTTTTTTTTACTTTGAGTTTCATTATTTTAAAGACATTTTTGTCCTAATAATTGGAAAATTTCAGCCAAGTTTGGATCCATCTACAAGGAGAGAATACTGAAAGGAAGGCTCTAAATCAGGGTTATTACCCAAAATACCTTAAGTACTTGCCACTTTGTTCTCTCTCTGGGCAGAGCCTCATACCATGGGGCCTTTGGGCTCTGTTGTGGTACAAAACATAATAGAGAAAGAAATGTGCATTTGTGAGTTCTGATAACGCAAAACATTTCCAATTGATTGAATCTTCACATACCCAATGCTTGCCTATGTCTTCTATTAGCTGTCCTGTGTAACCCACCTTTGTGGGCCATAGAGACCTTAAATCCCTTGGAAAAATCCAACTGGTCAAAAATAAAAGCGGTACAGAAGCCTTTCAGCACTGTAAACAGCTATTAGTGCACTCCTAATGCTGTGTATAGAGAGACAAAGTGCGTTTCAAGGACTATTAATGCAGAGGCCATTAAATAAACTGCAGCAAATATTGCTTATGTTCTATTAATGCTAATGTTGTTTGTACGTTTCAGTCCTCTTTAGTAAATTTAGTTCAATAATTTCTGTGGCTTCTGATAGAATAGTTTTTTAAAATATTTTATTAGTATATAAACACAAAGGTGATGTTACCTCTTTCAACAGGATAAGGAAGGAATATTTATTTTTATGTGTTTGCTGTATTGCATCTATTGTTCAAAGTGCACTAATTTTAAGAGCACAAAAAATTGTCTTGTGTTAGTGAATCAATCTAGCTGAAAAAGCAAAAGCACTTTTGCGTAATGGGGCACATAATAGGGTTTTTCTCCCTGTTGGAAAACTTTGAAATTAAAATGTTTTGCTATTGTCTTTAGGCAGATTTTTAGTTTTGCTGTCAAGTGTTTGAAATGGCTTTTTTTAAATGTTGGACAGGAAGAGACAGAATGTGCACTGTTTCTCTGGCTTTCCTTTGCATGTTTATTTTTAAGGTTCCTGTGATACGGCGTATGAAGATTTTGGGGGATTATGAAGTTGAGATTTTTGTGGGTTGTGTAGGTGTTCCTGTTGTTGTGATGAAGAATAATGTCCCAAAGAAAATGGCCACTGGCCCTCAGCCTTAAGAGGAGGGAATTATTTGCTGTCTAGGAGGATCTGTTCTCTCTGTGGCTCGATGAGTTCTTACTCAACTTCCCAGAGAACTGAAAGCTTTGATGTATTGCTGTGGCTGTTGTAAATGAGGATAATTTTCTGTGGATTGTGATCTATCACACAGTGCTTAATTGTCACCTTCAGGCTTGACCCCTCTGCACTGTCACAGGCACAGTTGGCAATTTTCTCAGATGTTCCAACCAGGATAAAACGCCCATCTGGTTATAACTGAAGGAAGAGCAAAGCAGTGGGAAAGAGAAGCATTCCCCCCTCCTTACTGGGGCTGCAGGTGGACAATGACTTATTTGTAAGCAAGATTTGCTGGAGCTGTAGGTCTGCCTTGTTGCCCCAGGAAGATGAGATTTCTAACTGGGCTTTTTCTTTTGGTCTTCCCATGTACTTCAACAATCCCAGCTGTGGTTATCCAGGAGAGCTTATCCATGCTTTCCAGCTGCACCTTGCTTTTCTTTTTGGGATTTGCCCACATGAAAATCCTTCTCCTTCCTGAAGGAGTGATCTGCTGTACATTTGACACGGGTCTCAAACTGTATTTCTTCCACTGGAGTCACTTATTCTTTTTCACAGAGTAACTTGGGGATTTAGTTATACCTGTATTCTTGTTGTCTGATATACTTGTGCAGCTGAGGGAATGGAAAAATTATTAAGGATATGTGGGGGGCCATTCAGCAGAAAATGAATAGTAAAATCATTTGAAATTTTAAATCTGAGTGTCTGGGGATAATCCTGTTTAGCCAGTAAAGATTTGCAACTTTGTCCTTTGAGTATAGTATATTAGCAGTTTTGCTTTAAAATAATCATCACTGTCAGCAAGAGGATTTCTTCTGTGCTTCTCCTTGAGGTTGGTTTTGTACAAAGCAGCTGTACCAGAGCTGCTGCAGCAGCAGAGCACGGCCTCACCCGTGGGGTCAGTGCTGGATGAAGTGGTGAACTAAGAAACTTGTCACACTCTGAGACATGGCAATTGCTGCCTTTTT
>WEKY01059223.1:71538-88578 GCA_013390045.1 Picathartes gymnocephalus
TTTTTTTTTTTTCCCCCCCTCTTAGTAAGTTACCTTCTCAGCCATCACACAGTCCCCTTTGTTCTGAACATCACCCCTGGCTGGGAAGTTGGGGTGCCTGGGCAGAGACTTGGCCCTTCCTGGGGCCTGGGATTTTGTCCCCCACTGCTCCAGACCAGAACTGTCCTCCCCACCCTGGGGGCAGAAGCATTTGGGGTCTGATTTGTACCCAGCCGTGGTGTGTCCTGTTGCTCAGAGCATCTCTGGGCACCTTGAGCCTGCGCAGACCCAGAAGGGCTCGCACCTGGGCTGGGCATCCAGGATGGATCCCAGCTGTCAGTGCCTCAGTGGTCAGTCTGATCCAGAGGACAGGCCATCAGCTTCTGGGGAGGGAAGGCTGGCTGGAATATTCATCTACCACACATAACTCTCGTCACGTATATTTTTTTTCTTTCCAGGTTTTATTGTAAGCAATTATCAGACATTGATGGAATCCCAGGCTGGGTGTATGTCTCTGTGGCTCTTTGCTGTACTTACATGTGCAGCGTAACTCATTCGTGTCTGCCTGGGTGGATTTGTTTTCTGCTGGGTAGTTCAATTTGCATGTGTGAAATGCCAAAGTTTTAGTTGGGCCGACCTTTTTAATTGTTTGGCTTTTACATGTAAATTGGTTCTATGTCAGCCAAATACTACCTTAATTAGAAAACAAAATATGCAGCCTGACACCTAATGTTTCCATTAACTTGTTAAAATAGTCTGGAGATTTGGATTAGGGCCAGACTGTTTATTTAGAGTGCATTTTTAATTGGATTATTGGTACGTAATAATTGATATCTCACTGATACATTATTAAAATATAGATGTGTTTGGAATTGTTCTGACACATCCCAGTGGAGTTTGATTTGAAATATTTACTCTTATACAGAGTATAAGAGTAAATATTCTTCTTTCCATGCTAAATAATAAAGAAAAAAATGATTTTGTGGTATATTAAATGAACACCTCCCTTTGCCAAAAATGGATTAATCCTTTTTTGCTATTTGAGGTGTATCTTTGAGCTTTTTTATGTATAAAGAAAGCTATTGTTTTCCTTTAGACCTTCAGAATTGGTGTTCATATTTTTAAAGTATGAAGCTGGAATGAGGATTATTTTTGGCCAGAAAGCTAGGAAATATCTTTCCTTGGAAGGTGCTTCCTTTGATAACTGACTACTTGCTTATCCTTCCTTCTTTATTTTTTTAGTCATATAAAGAGATAAATTGCAAAAAGATTAATCCATTCTTAATCCGAGAAAAGATCTTCTGCTCTTAACAACCGAGTTACACAAAGCAAGTGCTTTTGAGAAACAAGTTCAAATGCTTTTCTGAAAATGCACCTGTGTTATGTCAACTGGCTCATCCTTTGTGACCTTTGCAAAAGGCCACGAGGTTTAAGAAGTAGTGAGGTTTTTTCCTCCTGAAAAGCCGGCGTGGTGCGTGCGGGGCTTTTGTCCCACCTCACACGCTTGTTCCTGCACAGACCCTGCTGCATGGGCTGTGCTGGTAATTCGAGAGGATGGGGCTGGAGAAAGAGCCAGACCCCAGTGTTTCCCTGCTCGGTGATGGTTTTCTTGCCAGCTGGCAGTGGCTCTGCCCCAAGACCCTCGAGAGCCTGCAGGGCTGAGGGTGTGCAGAGGCTCCTGTTCCCCTCTGCCGTGGTGTTGTGCTCCCCTGGGAATGCCTGTCTCTGTCTGGGTTGGTAAAACACAACTGGTGGGCCTGAAGTTGATGCAGAAATTTTCTGGTGAGGGAAAAATATGTAGCAAACAGTACTGGATGGGATCCTCATTACTTGATCCATCACTTCTGCTTTTCCTGGCTGTAGACATCTCCCACGCCATAAAGCTTCTGCCCACGGTGAGTTCCCATCCTCTGAACCTTGTTAGTGTTTCCTTTGGAGATTTCTGGTCCAAAATACTTCTTTGCTCAGAGCTGAGCCAGTGTCTCTGTGAGAAGAGATTTCATAAAGAAGCTGCCTGTCTTTGTGTTCTTGGTTGGAAGGGTGTAATAATTCCCTGTCACTCAGAGCTGCTCTGTATTTTGGAGAGAGTAATGATATTTCACCACACTTCTTGAGTGATGCACTGAATAGTATTGTTTGTAAGTCAAGTTCATGATCAAGCTAAAACTGGTTTAGGCAGACACTGGCTTCCATTAACTGTTATTTGTCCAGCCAGAATCAGATGGGTTTGTGGTGGTGTTGGTGTTTTTATTTCAAACACCCATACAAAAGTGCCAGCGTAGTTAAAGCCCCTACAGGCAGGCTTCGGAAGTTCTTCTCCTCAGGGGAATAATGTGTCCTGTGGATGGAGGCCAAGGCATCACCAGTGTGCTCTCCCCAGTGCAGTATTTAAAGCCCAAAGCCTGGAAGCTTGGGTTGCACGATTTTCAGTTATGACGAGCTGATACAGCTGGGGAGAAATTGGATTTGTTTCACCTGACTTCAGTGCCTGTTATATTGATGGTTATCTGTGTGCTTTCAAACAGAAAGTGGGGTGCAGTGGTGAGGAACTTGCTGTCTTCCTGCTAGGGGGAGGTTCCCCTCAGGAGTAATGATGTTCTCGTGTTTCCAGCTGGAGTCTGACCCGCAGCTCGCTCTGTGCTCCTGAGTCAAGTGTGACCAAGGTTACTGAGGCAAGAAGCTCATCAGTCCCTCGCTGGTCATCTGGTGGAAAGCTTGTGTGTCAGATGGGGTTGAAGATCTGGGAAGGCTAGAAAGTGGATTTGTTGTCTTTTTAAAAAGTCTGCTTAGATTTGAAACCTCTCCCCCTTTCTACTTTTTATACCTTGCTTTCTTCTTAGCTGTTGTCACCAACTACATGTCTATGTCCTTTCAATACTTTCTTTGTTAAACTGCAATCTTATGATTTGTGGGTTTAGGGCAAGCCCTGTTTCCAGTTCCTAGGCTATATATATATATATTTTTTTTGTGACAGTCACTAATTAGGGGAATTAATCCTCTTTAATGCTACCTATTGCTGAAGCATTCCTACTGCTATCTGAGAAACAGTGATTCTGATGGAAGATGAAATATTTTTAATCAAATGTAATGACAAGTTCATTGCAGAATATCAGAATTTATCTTCTGCAGCATTGCCTCTCTTGCCTACCAAAGTCACCAGATTGTTTTAGTCTGAAGCATGTCTAAAAGGCCTACCCTGCTGTAAAGGTTAGTTATTGAGGCTTTGGGCCTGGGGACCATCTCCTGTTCAAGATTAAAAACCAAACACCACTTTTGTAGCTTGTTAACTGCTGTAATCTGCCTGTTCTGGCCAGGATAAAGAATCATGGTCTCATCTGTCGCTTGGTTTGGCTCGGGTTTCCTTCAGCTAGAAACAGTTTATAGCTGTTGCCTTCTGTGTCCCAAGGCAGCTCTCTAAAAGCTGAGGCTGTCTGTCTGTATGCTGAGCACTCATGGGTACAAACCATTTGGCTGCATCTCAAAGCAGGAAACCCTTTCCCTGTTTGAGATCAGAGGTCAGTTACTGTCACTGTGGTTTTTGCAATACCAACAATCGTTATGGGTGTCACAATTAGAGCATGGCAAAGGTGACCCTTCAGGTCACTGCTCAGTCACTGTGGGAGCTGATTGTCGATTGAGAGGGAGAGATGTGTATTAATGTATTTTCAGAGTGATCTTGCTGAAAGGATTTCCGTGCTGCCTAGGAAATCTGAGCTTTTATAGGATTCAGGGTCCTAGTCAGGGTAGTTCCAAAGGCTAGGATTGGTAAGAAAATACAGCCATTCCTAGCATACAAAGAACAAGTATTAGGAGTTTTCATGGTTCTTAAACATGAAAAAAATCCCAACAATTTCTTTGTAGAATGAGGAAAAATGCCCTGGAGGGTTACACAAATAGAGGTTTTAGCTCTTGCCTCAGAAGGTAAAAGAGTGAAAATGTGCCAGAGGCACCTTCTTTTCACCCATGGCATAGATTCACTTACTCTTCTATCTGTAGTAAGGTCAATGGAATCAGAGGTATTTTAAGAGTAGGGAAAGCTTTGGCACCAACATCTCTAATTCAGTTTGATATTTTTGCAAGGCACTATCTCTTTGCAAGAAACTTTTTTCCTGGAGAAAGGAGGAATTAATATCTAATGCTCTGCTTATATTCCTGGATACTATTTGTTATTATTACGACATTGCCTGGTACTTTGGGTTTAAAAGAGATGGGGTTAAGCTGGTGAGGAAAGCTGGTCTGGCTGTGAGTGTGGGATGTGCAGGAATTGAGCAGGACCTGTTGGGTCACTGGAGGTGCCCGATGTGAAGGGGCTTCAGCCCCAGCAGTGAGAATCGTGGAGCTGAGAGTGAGACTGCCAGAATTCTCAGGAATGGTCACACTGGGAAGTTTCCTTAAGATTTTGGTGACCCAGGTGAGACCCACCACTTTGCGGGCCTCCCTTCTCTGAACTAACTGCTGGCACGGTGTGAGTTCACCTGGCATCTTTGGGTTAAAAATCCCCCAGCAAATTCTGGATTCGAGTCTCCATTGTTGTAACATTTTCTGTCTGCATTTATCAATCACTTATTGCCTCTGGAAGCCTCCCAACAATCTCTCTGGAAGTCCCTGTGCCTGTTCTTCAGCCAGGATTTACAGTCCCTGCTAGATTCCCAGCACCAGTGTGCTGTTCCTTAAATGAATCTTAAAGGGCTCATTTCCTTAGTTATATACCCAATTTTATTTAATTACACTTCCTGAAGAGAAGCCATTCTATTTTATGTTTAATACTGCTTGTCTGCATGGAAAGTGAGAGGTAGATGGAGATGGGAAAACTCTATAGCAATTAAGGGGTTTTTGACAGTAATAAAGCTGTGACCATGCCATCATGATATCTGGAAAGTAAATTCCTCTCGTGTTGTTTTATTTGGTTTTGTTCTTTGAAAGCATTTTATATAAAGTATTTATTTAAATATTTTTAGAAAGCAATGCTTTATTTTTCCCAAGTTTTACTTGCTGCAAAATTTCCTTTGGTTGTAACTCCTTTGTCTGAAAAGCTTGAAATTGCTTATCTGAAATAAGTCTGTGAATCCAAAGGGGAATTTAGTGTTTGCTCCAAGAGAGACTGTGTTTAGCCCTTTATTGTAAGTAAGAAGGCAGGTTAAAGGAAAGAGAGCTGATCTTTGAGATGCATCAGCTGCAGATTCCTAAGATACAGTCCCCTCTCTGTGAATGGGTGATGCGAGCAGTAGGTTTCCTTGGTATCTCTGAAATGCCCATTATCATTTCTGTAGCCTCCCCACCGGCACATGCTCTCCCTTAATCTAAGCCCTGACAGATAGCGATCAGCGAAATTGCCTTAGAAGGTCGTGGCTGTGGCAGCAGAGCTGAGCAGCAGCGGCCTGGCGGCGGAGCAGTGCCCGCGGTGTTGCGGCAGAGGAGCACCTTCAGCAGCCGCGCGGCACTTCAGCCCTCCGCCTTGGCTCGTTTGAGCTGCGTGGGCTAAAGCAAGATTCATCTTAGAAAAAGAAGTAAAAATTTTGCTTTTAAATTGTTGTGCGTTTGGGTTGTTTTTTGTTTTGATTTGCGTTTTATTTTTCAAGTGAAATTCTGAGGGTGGTTTCCTTTTCTTGGGCTTCTTTGTTTCTACTCTGCATGGACTACTTGATGTTTCAATTAATGGTCAAAAATTTCTCAGTTTAAAGTTCTACGAGTTCAGTGAAGAATTTTTAGAATAAATGGTGCCTCTGGGGATAAGCTGAGTGAGTTTTATCACTATTGGAAGACTTCCCCCCCACCCCCAGTTAAAATGGGGAGCAAATCCAATTCTCTTAGAATGCAAAGTATAGGGAAAACTTTACAAAGGATATTAGTTTATTCCTGTATGAGAATTAACAATAAAACTGAAATAAAAGAAGCTTTGCTGAAATATTTTCTGCAGCAAAATCTTTGCTTTCAACAAATCTTCCTTCTGAATGACAAAAGCTCTTCATCACTGAGGGCAGCTGAACTACATAGCAAAAGGTAGTGGAGTCATTTTTGGCTGCAGTGGAATCGATAGCTGCTTCCTAGTAAATGGAACAGATGCTTGAATAATGGTAACAAATGCCTCAATTTAGTTTCCACAGCTTTTGGTTTGGTAATCACCTAAGCACACTCTTTTTGGGATGCTCTAAAACTCAGAGCCTAAACTTTTTTCTGGTTACCCTGGAAACCCACAGTGCTGTCACCAACCTTTGCACAGAAAACCTTCTGAAGTGAGCCCAAGTTTCCTTAGGTTTTTCTCTGCTGGGTGAGATGAATGCATAATTAACACCTTAGGTTAATTATTAAAAAGGAAAAGAACTGGAGAGTCACCTGATAGACAGCATTTGTTGTGAACTCTGACTGCTTCACTTTGCAGAGAGAGACCAACTGCCCAATAAATGTCCAGGAGGTCCTTCAGTGTAACCATATTATTTCTGCTGGAAAAGGATGGCAAAAAGTGACAGTGTGCCAAGCTTAGCCTCATTCAGAAACTGTTTTACTAGGCCTTAATGCACAAGCAGCACGTTAAAACATTTGTCAGCCCTCACTCTGGACAGTAGTCTGCTTTCTGGGGCAAGCTGGTGCAGCTCCAATGACGCTGTAATTTGTATTCACCTGTGTTGGGTATCTGTGTCTGCAGCAGCAAACGGGGTTCTTGTGGCCTCCTTATCATCCTCAAACCAGTTTATCTTCCGGCTGAATGCCTGCCCTGTGAACATCAGGGCTGGAGCTGGAAGGCTTGAGTAGTTTTTATAAGCACGCCTCCACTGAGTGTGATGGAAAATCAGCTGATGCATAATCAATTTATTTCTCTGGTGCGAAGAAATAATAGGTTGCAACTGGTTACCATTTTCTAATGATCTCTGTGCTCTGAAAGAGTCATCAGCTTTGTTCCATGTAATTGCATTCTCTAAATGTGACTATTAGATTACAGCTTGCAACTACAAGCGTGTTTGGTTAGGGAGCTGATGAAGTCCGTTGGGTCTCCTTTTAGCCTTACTCAAGCAGCTTTCTTGGTTTTAGTGTGGTGACAGCTGGCTTAATTCCATGAGAGAGGAAAACAGTGTCTGAAGTGCTCTTCCATTCCATAAAATACATCCCATTGTCTTGGTCTGGTTCTTCTGTTCCTGCAGTTGTATAACTACAAAAACTTCAGTTTCCACTGCTGTGAAATACTCCTTAGAAAACTGCAGAATTAGCAAGGAGCTCCATGCAAAATCTCCAAGCGTCCCTTCATTATGCACTGCTTATTTCTTGCAACACTTAAAATACAGGGGGGAAAAAAAAAGGTGAGAGCTCCTGTATTAGTATAGTTGGGAAAGGTCTTCTCTGTCTTTTCCTTAGGCTGTATCATGGAAAGTCAATGCTGATCCTATTTTCAGTGCATCAGGTAACTTATGAATCCAAAGAGTAGAAGTTGCTATTTTTAACCTTTAGTTCTTATGCAGTAATATAGGCTAGTTAGCTATTTTTTCCAATTTATTATAAGACTAGAGTGGTAATTCAGTCTTCATGCTAGCTTAATCTTCAGCTCACTGACTGCCAATTACCAACAGAAACATGGTGATGCTGCTTTAGCAATTATGATTTCAAGGTTAAACAGAAATGAGACGTGACTGCTCTTGTTTCAAAGTTCCCAGGCCTGAGATCGGGAGAAGTCCCTTCCAAACACTGATCTTATTTCACTGACAAAGAACCCTACCCTTCAGACTTTCCCAAAATCTTAAATCTATCTACCTCTTCTGCTCTACTTTTCCAGTGCTTATTAAAATTAGGTGGATGTCTCTTGTTGGAAAACATGGGGCTGTTTCACAGTGAGTTCATGGGGAAGCTTTTCCCCCAAAGTACCCAGCAAGCAGGGTCTGTCTTTCCCCTGTGTGGCTGCATGCACACACTCACAGTTTATTTAAAACATGGGGGAATGCAGTGTGAGTGCTGGGTGGGGTGAGGGGATGCTTCCCCCGTGGTCTGGGGTTTATCAGCACTTCCATTTCCTGACCCACCGACAGTGCTGGGGAAGTGTGAGCTCCAGAACACCTCCCCACCTGCATCCCTGTGCAGCAAGACACTGCAGCTGGAATGGTCTTGCTCAGAGGAAAAAAGGTATTTGGCAGCTCTTGCCTCTTACAGAAAAAGGGTCTCTTTTTCTCCTTGCTAAAAAAGGGAGATGTCAAATGAAATGCCTATTTGTTTGTTTCCATGTGCCAAGAGGTGTTGACTCCCTGAAAAGTAGGCCCCTCTCCAAACATTCCTGTCTTGTTCCTTGATTGGCAATGACCTTGGCTTCTGGCCAGGAGATTTTCTTTCCTCTAAAAGTGAGGCTAGTTTTCTACAGCTCTCAAACTCCTTTGAAAAATCATCCCTCTTTTCTTGGGGAAGAGCACTTGTGTCTCTGAAGGGCAAGCTGCTTGAGAAGCCAGAGAAAACTGTACTACTATCCTCAAAAATGGAGTAACTCAAGGACTGTGCCGTATCTGGGTGGGGGAAAAAACCAGAGAACGTGCTCTATGAAGGCAGTGCTCAGCAGCACACTATGCACAGTCCTAGCTCTTGTGTACCACAAATCCTGTCTCTGGAATCCACAAACCCTGGCTTCATATCTTAGCTCCAATTTGCTGCCAACACATGCAAACTTAGATAGCAAGTGCAGTTTGGTTTTTGAGAGGTTGTGCTAATAGTTGTGTGGAAAAGATACCACTCGCAGCATTTAGAGGCAATTTAGGAACTCTTACACTGGAATGCCATTAGCAGATGGCAGAGGCGTATTAGGACATACACAAAGTCCAGGTGTAGTAGCTAAGCAATGCCTTGCCCTTTGGAGAGAGGGCTCATGCTGGGGGAAGAAAAACAGCTTGCATTAGTGTCAAAGCTACTTTGACTTCCCCATCCAGCTCCTTCCCTCTTTTACACATTGCAGGTACCTTTGTTTTACCTTTTCCAGGTTCTTATGGCTGTTCAGAGGTGCTCCCTCCATGTGCAGAAGTGTTTTGGGGGAGCACCCTGTGGTCGTGGCTGGAGCTGTGCAGCCCTGTGCCAGCATGAGCAGCTGAGGTGCTCACAGCTGTACCCCATCCTGCCACCCTCCCTGTGCAGTGGCAGCTGTGCTTGCCCAAGAGAACTTGCTTCAGTAGTTCCTCTCCTCTAATACTTGGTCTTGGTTGAAGTTACAGCATGAAAAAAGCAAGTGAAATAATTTCTCTTTCTGCCTCTTGCTTTCTTAATCCACCCTAAACCCCGGTGTGCTGAAATGCTTGGATTTGCACTTTGTTTGCTCAGAGGGACTTGGGTGCTTTTGAGGAACCTTAGCCTGTTGTCAACAAGCGTTTAGTGACAAGTGACACTGCGAGAGCTCTGTCTGTGCCCTGTCCACTGGCCAACCCTACCACCATGGGTGCTGTTGTCTTTCTCTAGTTATTATGGTTTGTCTTGGGCGTTGCTCCTTTAGTTGAAGGTGGTTTGCCTGGTCAGGAACAAAGGCCTTGATATCAGAGTGCATGGCACCAGTTGCACAGCTGCTGTACTAGAAATCACCTGTTAGAAGGAGTATCTACTGCAGGAGCTTCCCAAAACACCATGGATTTTATGTCACCTGCTGGTTTTGAACGGGATGCTGTGTCAGGAGCTTTTGGTATGTGACTATGCATGTAGTCCTTATGGATTGTTTTTTGACCATAGTCTTGCAGTAGTGAAGTGTGGTAGAGGTTTGGTGATTTAGAAGAATGTTGTGATTTTCACGGTAAAAAAAGAAAAAGAAGGCAATAGTTTTTTATCATTTCTTCGAGAAAACAAAACATATATATAGACAGCCAGAATCTTGGAAAATGCACAGCAAACCCCACAGAGGGAATCTAATGAAGTTTGTTCTTTGAAAATTTCATTGTTGAATCATGTTATGTGTCTATCAAATTTATTATTCCTCATTTATGGTAAGATGGATGAAGACATAAAATTAACCTAGATTGTAAAATCCAAAATTATTAGGACAAAAAAAATACTCAAAATTTCGACCCCAAGAGGTCCCTACAGCAGAAATAAATTTCAAAAATTAAGCCATATGTTTCCATGCAAGTTATCCTGCGATTTTACAGCATTAAATCCTTGGCGAAAACCTTCTACCCGTCCTTGGTGTAGGAAACAAAGACTGATGATGATATTTCTAGTTCATGTTAAGCATTGCTATTTCTTTACATACTGTTAAATGCTGACCATAAATACTTCGTATTACTTCTAATTATTCATATTTCACAGTTTCGAAATCAGTGAAGCTGTTCTCATATATAATTAAGGAGGAAGGGCTACAGTATCCTAGGAAGGTACCTCCCAGTGGTGCTGCCTGCCTTGTCTAGCAAAAGCATGAATGAGGCTGCAGCTCCTGACAGACAGGAGTGTATCAAGACAGATTACCAAACATTTACCAAAGAGATCAAGCAGAAAAAGAACTTTTTTTGATAAATATTGTATTAATGCTTCACTAGACAAGCCTAGCTACTGTAGAATATTAATAAATGAGGCATTATTTGTTAAATAAGTGGTGGGTGGGTGAGGGTGTGTGTGTCTATGCCTATGTATTACAGAAGAGCATTTATTTTATTTTATGGCAGATAAACCCCTCTAGTTTTCAGGAACAGGAGGCTCTTTATAATTGAGCACAGTCACTTGTTACAGAAATACCCAAACTCATCCCAAATACTATGAGATGTTTACCTGACTTATGTGTTCACATTGTAATGGATCGGAGCAAAACTTGGCAAGTTCAAGCCAAAAAACCCTAAACAAAGAACCACATCCCCCCACTCCTCCAAAACCAGAAAACAACAACAAAAAAAACCAACCCCCAATGTTTGGTTTGAAGCTAACCTCCAGTGCTGGTAGCAGCCTCTGGCGTTTCGTCCCCATCCTAGAGAGGGGGGATGCTCCTGTCGCTTGGGGTGTAAAACATCAACTGCCAAATGTTGGCACAGAGCTCTCCAACGCTCAGCGTCCTCCAGACAGCAGAAACTAGATGTAATAACTAGATGCTTCTGTAGGCTTTTCCAAAGTGAGTGGGCCTCCAGGGTTTTGGAGAGCCAGCAGGAATGACTTCGTATGTTCAAGGCTTCACTTGAAAGAGATTCACGTGCTGGAATTGGTTTGTCAGCTCCAGCATGGAGCAGGGCCTGGCAGTGGCTGACCTTGTGATGCTGTTTATAGCTGTGCACTCTTTCCAATATTTTCCTTTTGGCAAGGAGCAGATATCACAGCCTTTTTTTACATATATCTTTGATATTTCACAGTGAGTGCATTGGTTCTTCAAGAGGATGTGGTTTATAGGTACCACGTATTTGTGATTTGCTGCCCTTGCTGTGTACGAGGGATTGCCTGAAACGTTGGCAGCAGCAGAGAAGCCTGTGGCTAATCCTGGTAATCCCTCCAACTTGTTTGTGCTGTACATATTTATCCATGGTAAATGTATGTTTGATGGGCCAGGAGTTCAGTAAAAGAGAGTTTGTGTCTGGCCTTGTAATACCACAGCTGCTGCCAAATCAGTTCTCAGGTGCAGAGGTCTCTGCAGCCTGAAATGCTGCTGGGAGTGCTGCTCCCCAGCCCTGCTAACATCCAAATGAGCCTCTTGCTTGCAAACAGTGGCTGTGTGCTGAACTCAGGGTGAATTATTTGTGGTTACATGTTGACAGGAAAGCTTAGGGGACGATGTGCACCTCGGGATGGTGGCTTGGTGTTATGTCCAGCTTCAGCTCAGCCCGTGTCCCAGGCTGACAGCAAACTGTATTATCTGAGTTGGCTCAGGCCACCTCTATACCTGTTACAAAGATTTACAGCAATCCTGTGCCTCACAGAACGAAGCAGGGTTTTATCAGAGACTTTGTGAGTTCCTGCTCACCACAGTAAGGGCGTTGTTGCTGCCAGTCCCGTTGTCACCTGATGAGTTCCTAACCCGTCATTCCCCGCTCTGCAGCCGCACATGGACGAGGCTGCTGGAAGTGCCTGAAAGCCTCTGAGGGAAGCAGAGAAATGGCAGAATTATAAAGCTGGGCTTGGCTTGAAAACAAATTCCTGCTGAACCAAAAGAAATATGTGGGCTCTTCACCCCTTGTTTGTTTGAGTTCTCTGGAACTGAGATTAAGTGTGTGAACGTTCCATGTTCTGAGAGAGGTCTCCTGGAACAGTGCTGGAGTTTAGTGTATCCCAGGAGCAGGGATGCTACGTTACTAGCAGGTGCCCTTTCTGGCAAACAGGCTGGGATTTAAGTCATGTTCTACTCAGCTGTATGTCCTGACTTTTCTTTTGGGAGGGGTAAACACTGGTCTCCATTTAGAATGCTGGCCTGAGGAATACTTTGTTCTCCAACTGGTATTTTCTCACAGAAGGCTTCTGCTCTCATAAATCCTCAGATTGAAAAGGGAAAGAACAGCAACTCCTTTTTGGGTTTTTTAGTGGAAGGTCTCTGACCTGCTGTATTTCAGAGGATGTACTACTACAGTGGCTTGGATACCACAGAAGTAAAGCTCCTGCTATTACTCCTCAATGGAGATCCTAAATCCTTTAACGCTTGAGAGGTGAATCAAAGCTCGGTTAAAGTGTGAGTTTGAGGCTTTTGCTACTGTGGGATGTGATGTTTCCAAGGCACCTCTCTGGATGTAGGGAAGCCACATGTAAGCTGTGATGGTTGGAGTTAAAGGCCTTCTCCAAAGTCCAGTGACTTCAATAGGTCCCCGATTAACCCTTATGGTGTGCTTTCTCTCGGTAGTTGCAGAGAAGGTCACAAGTAACTTGGCTTGGCCTTAGGAAGCTGCTTTGGGTTTGGTTCGGGTGTGGATGAGTGCTCTTTCTCTTCTCACAATGCACCTAGGATGATGAAAATCTGGGTGCCACGTTTATGAAAGGGTGGTGGTGAAGGTCTCCTGATCCCTGCTCAGAGGTGTGGGTTGGTAGGGGATTGAGCACGTTTTGGTAGGTTAATGCAGAAAGGTGATGAGCATCTAAAATCTCCTTTTGGCCTGGAGCTGCTCAGCACCTCCAGGGTTTGATTGCAACACAGGCTTGGTTTATCTGCATGATCAGCACCAGTCTGACTCTGCTGCTTTGTTATTTACCTGTGAAGTGCAATAATGCAGCATAAGCTTTAAGGTTCCTTAATTTCCCTGTGCTCTCAAAGGAGATACAACAATTGTAAATGTGCAATTTTTCTGCATACAGAATTGCTATCTGGAAAAAAACCCACATGCAGAAATAAGTGTCAGAAAGAGATTTGGGGTTTTAGGCTTTTGGCTAATGCTTCTTTAGTGTTCAGTAATAATAGAAAAATGGTACTTTGGGGCTGGAGTAGGTGTCACCTTTGCGATTGGGGGGGAAAAAAATAAAAATAAAACCCCCGTGCACTGGTAGCTGGTTCAGGTGAGGAAGTAGTCAACATGGTGCTAATTTGTCCCTGGAGTACAAATGTCAGGAAGGACTGTGAAAAAGCATTGATGGTAGCAATTTTATTGATAACATACAATTCCCAGAAGTACAGAGATCAATCTTGCACTGACAGGATTCTGACAAATTCCTATGAAAATCAGAAAGCAATCAATATTAATTGTGGGATAGAAATAGTGCTGAGGACTTTGCTGTTTTGCATGGTTTTCCCCCTTTCTTTATTCTTTTTCATCTTCCTCAAAAAACAGCAAGGTTGAAAATGCTATAAATGAGAGAAGTAGGAGAAACATTAAAAGACAAGTGTCATTAGATTCGTGAAGTGGCCACCTGACTAACCTGGCTTTTTATTGTACTTAGCTTTATACAGTGTTTTAATAGCTTTGACATTTAGGAGTGCTGTGAGTCCCTTGTTCTGTGCTGAGGAGTGGGGGGGGGCCCACATTACCAATAGTGAGTTTTACACCTTTTTTCCCCCCCCGACAGCTCCACATCAGAGGATTAGAAACAATTTACCTTTTGTCCTGCCATTAGTTAATGAGTTCCTTGCTCTGTTAAAGGGGTACCCTCCTACAACTTCACTGATCCTTTACTCACAGCCATGTGCCAGGTAATAATTTTATTCAGTAGTAAATGAAAAGTTTTGATGCTCCTCAGACTTGTCTTGCCTTCCCTTCCTTTTCAGCACTGCTAAAAAAACTTTTCAAACTATGGTTTCCAGCCCTTTGCTGTGTCACCATCCATACACTTTGCACTGCATTTCATTTTCCTTTTCACACTGTAGTGGATTTTATTTTAGTTCTAAGACATATGGAAAGGAAGCTTTTGGACCTCAAGAGAGTGTTCCAGTTTGAAATATAAGTGAATTTGTGATTGGGAAGATGAAATAAAAACAAATTGTTTTGAACGCACTGAATGTGTGGTTTTTTTCCTTCAGATTTTCAGTTGGCTCCTCTGAGAGGTTTCTTTTTTAACCCAGTTCGTAGTGGCAAGAACTGCAGAATTGCTCTGTAGTTCTGTGTTGCAGGGTCATGCAGGCTTACAGTGATGGAAGCAAGGGAAGGAAGATCCTTGTCCCATCTGCATTCTGCTGCTCCCTTGTTGCTCACTGTGCTGAGAGCAAGGCATGTTTGGCAAAAATAGGTGAAGTGAACATGAAGCCGTCTGAATTCTGCCAGATTAGAAATTATTGCAAAAGATATGAAGGAGATGGTTAAAAGTCCATGATCTAAAACCAAATCACGTTCTATTAACAGAGAACCTGCCGCTTTACAGCACTGTGGGCAAGAGAACCAGAGGCTTTGGAATATGTTAGATCAGGAGCATTAATTTTAACTAGAAATTGCAAAATGAAATGTTTTAATAAAATCTCAGAAAAGAAAGAATGTTTTGTTCCTCAAAGATGTATCTCCTAGGAAATGTACATGCACCCAGCTGTCTGGGCAGAGCACTGACTCTGTATTGCAAATTTTCGTGATGGAGATGCGTGAATTTGAACTGCTAGAGGGGTCCAGGAAAGACCAATTTATTCTTGCCATGAGTAATAACCCAAGGACCAGGAGGAATTCTGGGGCTGGGCCTAGAGCAGGAGGATATAGGTGGGAGGAAAATATTCCGTCATCTCTGGAGCATCTGGGGTTCGGGGGGTGCCTGTAATGGGTACAGTACCTTGATGCATAGCTGCAGGAGTGCTTTTTCCAGGAGGAGGATTAGTTAAAATAACCCTGATATTTGATATCTACTGCCCTCTTCAATTCATCCTCTTTTGTCCATCTAATGGCTGGAATTTTAGAGTAATCCCGACATGGGGAAGCAGTAGCATGCTGCTGTGAGCGTAGTGCCAAGAAACGTGGATCGTAAACCCCACTTTGTTCTACAGTAAATGGATTTAAAGGATGTGTAGCTGCTGTAATTAGAATATTGCAACAGTCTTTGGAAGCCTTAATTAGCACCACCAGATTAGCAACTCAAAGAAAACTGTAATGCCAGCACCTAACGAGCTGCTTGAGTCAAAGGAAGTTAATCCCGAGTTACTCACAAGTGACTCTGCATCATGAACCCAGAGCAGGGCAAGTGACTCCTAAAAATCCAAGTTGGAAAATGGGATGAAAAAAGTTTAGTTTGCCATGCAGAATCTTGTGCGTGAGAATTGCTCCTCAGGTTAACGAGCAGGCCTGGTTCTGTTTTCAGCAGAACTGGTTGCTGACATGAACCTGTAACACAAAATAATGTTTTAAATGAGAAGGTTTTAGTTCTGGATCTCAGATTAGCATGAACAGCTTGTCTTGGAAACTTTCAGGATTTCAAGATGTCCAACAGATACATAAATTCATTTACAGCACTTAGTTTCTAGTTTCTTTAACTCTATTTAACCTATCATGTAGTTTCTTCAACTCTGATTTAACCTATCTTCTGAGGGAAAAAAAGAGATGCTCTCCTTCATCGAGAGGAGCTGTGTTTAGCAGGGTCATAATATTCCACTCTTTCAACTTAAATATTTTTAAAAACCTAGCAAACACAACTTACTGTAAGTGACTCTTTCCACAAGTAGCTGAGCTTTAATGAAGTGTTATTTTCTGGTGGACAAACATCTCTGTAAAAGCAACAAATGATGTTCCATAGGAATTGGTGCATTTTGTTTTGGCATCCCAATGCATTTTTAATACTTTCAGTGAAGCAAAATGTGTGTTGAACCAGTCATGCCTGGAATATTCAATGTCATGTGAATGCTCCTGTTGTGTAGAACCATAATGCTTGTGTTTTTCTTCTTGTAGTATTTTAACATGCTTTGGCACTCTTTCTTTCTTGTTAAGTGCATGACAAAACATAATTCTTTGTAGCTTGAAGTTCCTAAGTGGAGGTTTTTCTGCCTTCCAAGGCTGGTCAATGTTGCTGTCTCTAGCTGCGAAGGTTATCTGGTAGCTGATGGTGGCTGGGTGTAACACTGGAAATGCAAGAGCAGCATGGTTTATTTGTTAGAAAAGACATCAGCATCTGGGCTCTGAACCTAAGGACTACTGACTGGCCAAGCAGATTGCAAACCCTGTTTATAGAAGTCTCTGTATGTGGCAAAAAACCACAAATATGCTTTCAGTGTCCCCATGAAATGTGCGATGTCAGTACCCGGGACATTTTTACGTGGAGAAATTGGGCTCTGATTTCCCCCAAGCACTGGGATTCTTTGCACTGTTTCATGCTTTGCTCCTCTGTGTGCTCTCTGGTCTGGATATTATTGCCCCTCTTTTTGTTAACCAGAGCTGTTTAAAGTCCAGAGAAGTAGCCCTTCTATTTGGCAACACCAGCTCCTGCCCTAGGCAGTCAGCTCAGTGTGTAGTATATCGGAAGAACATCTATTATTCTGTGTCCATGTAAAAACCTAGCACTGGATTTTTTGAGAGTAATAATTTATTCTACTAACAAAAAATAAAAAAATCACTGATGCCCGTGCTCATCAAATTCTTAAATGAGTTTGTTGGTTAAATATACTGAGTTTTATTGTCAAACACAGATGTTGCATTTTACTATTTGTGTCTATTACACTCTCTCTTTAAGGCGACTTTGGCCTTCCTTGACTTCCAAAGCAGAGATAAGTAATCAAAATAGTGCTTAAAAAAACAAGAGAGTTTTTCTTTACTTTTTTTTTTT
>WEKY01059223.1:88627-167323 GCA_013390045.1 Picathartes gymnocephalus
CTGAACTTTGCTTGCTTACCTTGTTCTTGAGCACAGAAGTTCTGACGTTCTTGGCTAAGACTAGAAGATTGTCAAATACAGAGATATTGCTCAGGTTTGAGGCTGAGGATATGGAATCTTTTATCTTCCTTTGCTAACTCTTTTGTTATTTGGCAAAAGATTATGTTTGGCTTTGTTTAAATTTCTGTCAGTGATAATTTTTTTGGTTTCTACTTTTGCCAAAGCACCACTTTAACATTTTATAGACAGCATTTTATCTCTGGTAGAGGAAAAAAAAGCAAAAATTCACAACCCACTGTCTAATCAGATTCAAATCTGAGTTACAAACTTCATTGAAACTGAAATTTCTCTAAGCTTTCATGTTACACTTTGATCCCTTCTTAAATAAAGAACCTTCTCTATTTCTGTCTCCATTTAACTTTTGGAGCAGAGGTATGGAAGCCACTTGACAAACACTTGCCCATCTGTTGACGCTGATCTTTCTGTGCTTTAGCAGTATGGGTGGAGTGGTATTGTCTGAGAACCACAGCATGTGGTCTATCAAGTGTTAATTTTCTACATTTTGTGCATTTTTGCATAGCCTTATGATGAAATCTTTCTGCCCAGATCTGGACTAAAGGTTCTTAAATATCTCTTGTTTCCATTTCAAGGAATGGTCATTTACTTTTCTTTCTGAAATGGCCTTTGGAAAAGTCAACCATATGCCTCATTGCTTATAAGAATAATAAATACCTTTGGGCTTTGGCGAATCCTTAGCTAAATGACTCCAAGGTCAATTTTGTCTAATAGACTTAGTCACTTGGTGCATGCTAATTTCTGAGGGAAAAAGAACAAAGGAAATTTCTGAAAGAAAAACCATGTTGAAGAGTGACTGTATAGTGGATTTCATGAGTGTGAAAGATTGCACTGTAAATCCAGGGAAGGGGCTCTGGGCGCTGTTTGACCTGACCCTTCTCAGAACCCATTTCTGGGCATGGCAGACGATGGTCTGGCAGAATTAAATGGAAGTGGGCACTGACCATGCTTCTCTCCTTGCAGGAGCCACATGCCCACCAATGGCTCTCACTGATTCTGTCAGGTTTTGGCCATGGCCACGGAGGCAAATCAAACCAGGCTCAACACAGGTACCTCACCTGTACCTGAGAGCTGGGTCTGAGCTCAGCATTACCCTTCCCTGTCCCTCTTCTGCCTTAGGATGTCACTGAGCCTTGCTCTTACCCTTTGGCCATGGCAAATAAATGTGCCATTTCTGCTCTGTCTTGGTTGTTCCTGCTTTTCTTGACCTGATTAACGTAGTTAAGCCTCACACTTTTACTTTTGCTGACAACTTCTCTTTGAAAGGGAAGAACAAAAGCAAAATGCTTGCTGCTTTGGCCTATGGCTGATCGGAGGGAGAGCAGTGGCTGTATTTACTGGGAAAGCTTTCATAAGTTACATTTGATGGTGCTGTCAGGGTTTTGTCAAGAACAGCCTGGAGTTTCAAAGGTGCTCGTGGCACTGATGGTCAGCAGTTGTCAAATGAAACGGAATGGCAGTGAGGACGGCAGTGCTTCAAAGGGGACTGTCTTGGGCACGGAGCAGTGAGACTCCAGTTGAGGTGGTCCAGAGGTCCTTCCACTCTGACCTTGTAAGATAATTAGTGATAAAGATTCAGGAGATTTCCTTTGTGCTCAAGGTTTTTTTTGTCTGTCTAAAGTGGTCCTGATAATGAAACCTAAACCAGGCAGAAGCATTGGCACTAGAAGGAAGGTTTGACTGCCTATGCAGGGACAGGGAGTATTTCCTTGATGTTTTCCTGTTTGAGGAAACACTCTAGAAGTAGCAGCTTCTGTAGAAGTCGGTGACAGCGGGTCACTGCTTTTGATACCTGAGTGTCATTAGACCCAGCACAAAATGCCCCTGTGCAGCAGAGGTTTGGCAGTGTGTGCAGATGCTTTGGGGTATAGTTGTCCCTGGGGACTATTTTGATTGCTGAGAGACTATCTGAGTCCTCTCTGACCCCTTGTCAGTTTACTTTGCTGTGTAAGACCCCAAGATTATGATCTCCTTGAAGGCAGCAGCTCTAAGACTTCCAGGTCAGCTGTCTGTCTGGGTCCTCTCGCTCATCAGTGTGTTGAGGGGGAGACAAAAATCCAAAGACTCTGAAAAACTGTGTCTGGAGCTCCGGACTCCTGAACCATTGACAGTTCCCAATATTTCCAAACTGGAATAAAGCAAAATACTAAAACTCCCCAGCTCTCTGGGAGTTATCATTCTCTGCACAGCTCACAGATATATTTAGAAAATAAATTTCAGGCTCTTTTGGTTTCAGCTTTTTCTGCTTTTTTCTTTAGAAGCCTCCGGAGCTGAATTAGCTTCCAGCATCTTCAGTGTGAATTCAGCTTCTAGCACTGCTGTAGCCACTGCTGAGCACCAGGTGAAATGAACCCCTGGTCTCACAGGGGTCCTCTCCTGGCAGTAGTCATTGTCTCACCTGATGCAGATTGGCTGTTTCAGCTGAAGTCTCATTAGAGATCTATGAATAATGAATGAGCCTGGGAGATGAATTGTCCTTTCCTCCCTATTACAGGATTAAGGCCAGGTAGGAACTGAATGTTTTCAACCGGGCAGAAAGAGCTGCTTTCTAGATAAATAAATTATTTCAGCTTGGAGGGTTGTCGAACCAGAACTTAGGACCAGTGCAGTATTCAAACAGTCCCTTGGCACAGGTGCAGATGTGAAATAAACTGAGGGGGAATGGTGCCCTGCAGAAGGCACACAGAAGCTGCCAGGTTCTTGTGCTATGATCTGTGCTAGGCAAGGCACAGCCTCCTCTTCCTCCCATCTCTGACCCAGGGCCAACAGTGTTGTATCTTATAATGGTATTGTCAAGAAAGATTTGCTCAGTCATGGAATAACATGGAAGAATTCTGTAAGTAAGAAGTTTTAACTCCAAGCATGACGTCTGGGAACTTCTTTGTTGTAATGAAGAACAGTATCTTACTTCCACGGTGTTTCTGGCAGGGCATTAGAAGCAGGAGGTATGTTCCATTGCTTTGCAGTAACATGTCCCATGTAAGTGAAGAGCATTCTCTTGAGGGATTTTTAGAGGGCAGACACTGACATGGCAAATTTAGAGGGCATCAAAAAATATGTGGGTTTATCTTGTCATCATTGAACTGTGGTGCCCTGAATAGTGTCTGTGTTTCTTATGTACCAGCGTGCTGGTTCATCAGGAGTTCTGCCATGGCATCACATGGAATCAGGACAATTACTAACGTGCACTTTGACAAGTTCAGCAAATGTAATTGTCCTTGCTTTACCTTGTACTTTCCTGTAAATTGATTCCTCCCCTTTTATTTTAGCAGTTCCAGCTAAGCTTTGTCTTCCCCAGATTTTTGCTTCCTTTGAACCACACTGCTCCAATTATTGCTACAGTCAATGATGCTTTAGTGTTTATTTTGCATCCTTTTATGAGCATGTCTTGAGTATACAGTGTTCTTCTTGACTATAAAAGACTCAGCCTTTAATTTGAGGCATGTTTGTGGTTTAGCTTTAATCTTTGAATTTTACTGGTTTCTCTGTCTGTTAAAATAGTTGAAGAAATGTATTACCATTTCTATAATTCTCTTTATATTTGGGGTATTTCTATACAGACTGGGTGTCTGCTGGTGGAGTTTTTTCCTTCATTTTTCCTTACTCCACCCCCAAAACTTTGACTTGCACTTCAAAGTCCTGATGAAACATTTGCCTTATCTCCTCAGCCTTCTCCATAATTTTTAAGATCAGTGAAGGACTTACAAGTCAAAACTCATACAGACTCCACAACAGCATCATAAAGGGAAACGAAAAGAAATGGGAAGAGAGAGAGAGAAAAAAGTTCTCCCTGAGTGGGAGGTTCACCAAACCAGTGTAATCTGCTCGCTCTCCCCAGACACTGCAATTCTTTGTTTCTCCCATTAACATCACCTGAGATACAAATCAAGTAATACATGATCCATCGTTAATAACAGAAAAAAGCCACAACTCCACTCTACCTGACTTTGAAATCAGGACCTTAAGAGAGAAGAGAGTGACCGAAATCAGTCTGCCATATATCACACTAATAGAGCTATAGTGCAGCTCAGGGCTGGGCAGTGGTGCCAGGGCAAAGCAGAGTCCCACTGCATGGGCTGCATCCAGAGCAGACGTGGTTCAATAACTGAAAAATTACCTAAATGATAAGCAGGAATAGATCTGTGAGAACGGCAAGTTTCATCCCAGGGTAGATAGAATTTTGTGATTGTGAGATGTGTGGAAAATCCATCTATTGACCCAGGAAGCTGCTTGCAGTGGGCGTGACCCAATTCTTCCACCCTTGACCAAGGTGGGATCAGTTGAAGTTATCACTCATTCAGGATTTAGGCAAATAAATAAATATTTGCCCTGAGAGCTGAAAAACCTGTTCTTTCTTCCTGACTCTGCTCCGAAATTAATAGGTGCAAATGGCTCCAGATGTTGTCTGCACTGGAAGGAGCTTTGATGTTCCTCGATCCATTTTAGGGAAGCAAGGCCTCATGCTGTCAGGTAATATCAACAGTAAAGCTTCTCAGCCTCTTAGGGTACTTCTTGTGGATGTTACTCGTGTCTTGGCTAACAGATGAGTGTTTCTCAGACACCATCATGCTGGGGGGCACCTGCAGAAGAGGAACAAAACTTTTCCTCATTATTGTGGAGATGGCAAGGCACAGGCAGGGTGGCCTGTGCAGAGGCGTGAAGGGAGATTTCCTTCTTTCTTGTTTGAACAGGCTGTTATTTCCTGATTGCATTTAATTTTTATAAGGTTTTCAAACTCATTGCAGGCTATATTTCCTTTTTCTTGACAAGGAGCCCGAGGCTATGTTATTCCTTGTGCTAAGTACATTCTCACCAAGGCTGGAAGGGTTTTGTTCGCACTGTTCTGCCGTCATCCCTTGCACAAGTGTCAGGGTGAGCTGTGCCTGCTCACCCCAGGCATCCAGGAATATTCTAGGCCTGCATGGGTGGAGAAAAGTCCATGGGGATGGGAGGAACATGGTGCAAAGCTGGGTGTCTTAACTTTTACTGGAGATCGTTTTGGTGAGGAGGAGAGGGCAGCCAGGACATTGGCTGCAGAGGTGATAGCAGAGCTTTATTAGGGTCCAAAGTGCACTGCACTGTGTCTAGTGATTCAGAAAGTTATTGAGCAAATAAAACCGTGTAATGAATCTACCTGAAAAGACAAAGCAGGGAGGAGGACAGCTGGTCAAGATTTGAGTGGTTTTTCTCTCTCTTCTTATGATCTACCTTACTCTGAGTTTTATGTGTGCCAGAAGTTAATAATTTTTTTTTTGGCAAAGCTCAACAAAAGATGTTTGTAGTCCTATACCTTTGTTATTTTCAACCAACTCAGGGCTGTGGTAAACACATGTATTACTAAAAGCAGTCACTCTTTCCAGAGGTCCAAAAAGTTTATTTGGAACTAAATGTGATTATGTAACTATGACGATGTTCAGTAGTGCTCGACTACTAGAAATGTGGATTATAGTGGGGATGAGAGATGAAAGCAGAAACATACCAAGCAGAACAATATGCAAAGAAATCAGTATTTCCCACTTGTGCAGTTCGCACAAAGGGAATGAATGGCAGTGATTTGCTCACTTATTGTGAAAAGCATAAAAAATAATTGTTGCTATAGTAAGGAATGTATTTAAAAGAAGTCATGGGGAAATTTGCAGTGAAGGGGGAAGAAAAACCAAACCAGGCTTCAGATTGCCATTTCAGCCCTGTAGGTGATCTGTAGTTGGAGTACATTGGAAAAGGGGTTGCCATGCTACATGTTCATGTTGCAGGTCCCTAGCTTGGTCCCCAGCTGATCCAGGCTCATTTATTTATGATCAAAGCACAGACCCCTTCAGTAAGTTTAATGCAGTGATAAGAGAACATTTGCCACCACACAGAGTAGCGTTCCCAGCCAATGTCAGAGTTGTTGGTTGGTGTTGGTGTTAAGGACCACCCAGCAGTTAAAAATCAAGGGGGTTTGGGGCTTTGCTAAATTATATACATTTCCTCCTGGATTTCAGTCATAAATTAGTAGAACATGGAATCTGTATGGTTAAGAACTTATAAGAAAGCATCCAGCACATAAAGTATTCCTGTAAAAGGATTCGTGTACAGCAGCCTTGCAGAAATCACCGGAAGGGCTTCAGTACAATGAGTGGTCAAAGACAGCAGAACAGCAGCAATCAGAAGGTGGCAAATAATCCAGTGATATTGCAAGCAAGTACGTCTCAGAACATGCGTATAGGACAGATGGTAATATGCATTTTCATGATGTCTGGCTTAGATCCTTGACATGATGGAAAGCTGAAAGAAGTACGGGCATTTAACATTGCAGGTTGCCTTTGCAAATCTCTGCTTTTGTTAAAATACAGCAGGAGGGTAAGCAGGCAGAACAAGCCACCTCATTTGTAGCTTGTTGATCACACAGTGAAAATATTTGATGATAGATGTGTGAGTGCAAAGGGGCAAAGGGAGAATTGCCTAGAAAAATGCTGCAGGGGCAAATATTAAATTTCCATGGCTTGTTCTCTTTTGCATTTCTATCTGAGACACATGTTCAAATAATTTGAAACTTGTCTAGTCAGACATTTCTTTACTGCCATGAATTTTGGAAGATGCTCCCTGAGTCACATGAGTCATGAGGGGGGAAAAAATGCCCAGTTGAAAATTTCCTAAAATTTTCTCAGAGAATGAAGAAAACAGGGACATGAGAGTTGTAGAAAGCATTTGCTGCTTTTGGCTTTTTCAGATGTCAGAGAATACAGGGACTATCTGCCAGGATTGTAATCAGCCATTTTTGCAGTATAAGATATTTCTTGTTGGATTATAAGTAAGTTATTCAACATCCTGCCTTAGTTACCTTTGCAACCTGAAAGGCATTGCTAACATGTTTGCTTTCCCAGAAGAACTGCATGAACTACTTAGGCTGCATTTTGATTTTAAAAAGAAAATTAGAAATAGAAAGCACTTGTAATGGAAATTAGTGGCGTTTTTCCCCTCTGGTTCAGGAGAGCTATTTGACAGCACAGCAATCTTGCACCGGTGTTCTTAGCAGAGATAGGGGTGGTTAAAGAAATATTGTTCATGTGTCCTTAACTACTACTGAAGTAGCACTTAGTCTGTTGGAATGAATGGTTCTTCTAAAAGTCCTAATAACAAAAGTAAAAAAAAAAATTGCTTAACTGTAATAAGACCTCATTGCTTTTATATCAAATAGGAGTGTGGGGAAAGGGCTGCTTTGGGCAGGACAAAGGAGAGCAGGAACCCTATTGCACTTCAGGATGGCTGTCTGCCTACCCTTGCGTGCATCCCTTGCCGTGTGCTTCCAAAGGCCCTGGCTAGGAGCAGCTGCTGCACACAGCACTGCCACCTGCTCTTCAAGTAACCACAGAACTGGTGGTGGGGATAAGAGGTGCCATTAACTTGCCTTTAAATAGGGCTATGTCTTTTAGTGTGTGCCTTTTGCACGGAAGGGAAGTATGCACTCCTACTGCCTTTGTCAAGTACAGAGGTGCAATGTAGGTCTCAGGCTGTTGCCCAGGGCTGTTCATGCACAGTGACAGGCTCCAGCAATCCCAGCACTGGGCTAATTTCTGCCAAAATTAAGGCAGCCTGATCATGCACAGAATGAAGCCAAATTAGGTCCACTGTGCTTTTCTGCTTGGAGTTTTGGCTGTAACTCAGAGCAATGGTTTTGAGGTGTTGGGTGCTTTTTTGGGTTTTTGTTTTTTGGTTTTTTTTGCCAATCGCGTACAAGATTCAAATTTCTGGAAAGGAGCTCTTAGCGTGAAACCAAGCACATTCATGTAATTACAGAAGATGCACAGGTTACCCTCCACAGAAATGAATGGGATAATTAATGAGTGCAGCCAGGGGAAGCTGAGGGGAAGGACTAGTCTCTGGGAATGTGTCTCTGAGGTGCTTTGCAAGCTTGGAAGACTTTGGCTGGCAGCCATTTCCCCTCTTCTGCTGTTTGGTTAAATGCTGACACCACCCAAGAGCGTGTTTGGTCTGTGCCTGCGAAGCATGGGCTCCTCAGGCATGGGAAAGGGGCTGTACTGAGACCTGGCCCCAGCAGTGCAAGTGCTGCTGCTGAGAGTTCCTGGCGGATACACCCTTGCCTGGATCTAGCTCTCAGCACTGCAATGTCACAGCTGGGTTATTTGGCATCATCTAGAGATTAAAGATGAATTGTGCCAAGACTTGCAAAAATATGTGGCGAGAAAAAGCCTCCTGAAGAACTTGTTTCTAAATAAGAAAAACTTGTGAACAGTTAAGAGAGGACACAGGGAAACAAAGCCTTGCAAAAGGTCTCACAGCAGGGTCGGTGGCAGAGCTGGCAACACGAGCTGGTCAGAAAAGTCAATCTCTTTCCCACTGAACGTTCTCCTTGAAAGCAAATGAAATTACAAGAGCTTTCAAGGAGCTTGTTGGAAGCTAAACAGCCTGACCCTTTGCTTTCTCAGCTCTCTGTGGTCTCTCAGCTGTTGGAGAGATATCCAGGCCTTGTTTAGGAACAAAACATCCCTGTCTGTCGCCTAAAATTGTATAGAAAAGCACACAACAGGAACAGGAACACTTAGTCCATTGATATTTACCAGCAAGTCTCTTCACAGATGTGAGGTGTACTCACTGGGTACTCAATGTATTGGCTGTGGTGTTTAGGAAATCATGTATGTTAGCTGACTAAATGCATATTTTTTAGTAGATGACGAAGCAGTGTCTGTCAGCTTGCTGGGAACTGACTGGCTGTACCATGAGTGAGATTCCATTTCTAGGCATTTCTGTTGTTGATAATCGACACCACCTGCAAGTCAGCACTAGCCATAAATACAAGTGAGGTAGCAACATACAAGACTTCTCTACTCCACATTCATTAATTGAAGGGTCAGAGGAAGAAAAGTAGAGTGGAAAGGTGCCTCCATTTGCTCCTTTTGTGCCTCCTTTTTTCCTGCCTGGAGGAGGCCTTTTTGGGACCTTATTGCTCTCTAGAACTACCAGAGGTCGAGGTCAGTGTCAGTAACAAGTGACAGGAAGAGAGGAAGTGGACTCCAGTTGTGCCAGGTGATGTTTAGATTGGAAATTAGAGAAAGTATCTTCTCTGAAAAGGTGGTCAAGCATTGGAACAGGCTGCTGAGGGAAGTGGTGGCATCACAATTCCTGTTAATAAGGCAGGTGGATGTGGCACCTGGGGACATGGTTTAAGGGTCAACATGTCTGTGTGGGGTTTACAGTTGGACTTGAGGACCAGAGAATTATTTTCTAACCTTAACGATTCTATATTAGGTGAGCAGATTTCATCCACCCAAACCACACCAGCCTGGAACTTTGGCCTGGAATTTTTCCCACACTGTGCCTGCCTTAGGACTTTTCTAACTACGCTCAACTCCTGAGGCTGGGGGAACCCCACTGCCATGCAGACTCCTCTCCTGCTCTAAGCAGGCCACTATTTCCAGCATTTCTGCCACCCTACCCCAGCCGAGTTTAGCCCTGCTGTGAAACCCTGAGAGCTGCAGGAAGGTTTGTGAGAGCGTTCTTGCCTCGGCTCCCCGCTCTGCAAGCCTTGTGCAGTCACGCGTGCGGCGCTGCTCGGGAGCCGCAGAGGCTGTCCGGCCGGGAGCCAGCGCCTTTGGCAGGGCACTGCTGCCGGCTCCTGCCCCGCAGCCCTGCCTGCGCCTGTGCTGCAGCGGCGTGAGGAGTCACCTGAGACTGCGCACAGAAAAGCGCTCCTGGATAAGGCATCTGTTGCTTCTGTTCGCTTCTCCAAAGCTGCTGCTGCAGAGATCCCACCCTTTGGAGTTCTCAGGAGGCGCCCTTCCCTACATGTTTCCAAAGGCATGGAGTGGCTTGGCCAGGCTGGCCTAGGTTAAACGTCTGCCTATGTTAAACATTGGTTTAACTTTATATTTTTCTCAGGCATACACAACCCTATTAAAAAATAGTACAGTACTTTTATCACAGGTGTATTTTAGCTTTTTCTCTTCTCCTTTCATCTTTCTTTTTGCCTTTCGAGAAGATGGTTCAAAATCAATAGTTCTGCTTTGAATTTAAGCTTGTAAATGTGTCTAGTTGTGTTGATACAATGTTTGATAAAAGATATTTCTGCTAAGGAAGACAGTGAAAATATTCTTCAGGGTGATGTTTCAGATACATCTTTTAAGCTTTATGTCACCTTGTACTGGACTATAAGCCGGCTTTGAATTGAAGTAGTATTCTGAGTGGAATAAAAGTGGTGGTTTTAAATTATCCTTTCTTTTGTTCTCATTTTCTCTTGAACACACTTTGCAAAGTCTGTTCACCATTTGTGTAGCTTTGTAACACTGGCCACTTTTCAAGAAGTCTCTGTGGGAGAGCGGAAGAACTTGCCTGCTATATCTGGTTCTTGGAAGATCAAGCAGTAAGTTACCCCTTTGCTGCGGAAGAAGTCCCTGGGAATCTCTATTTTCCTTCTGGTGCTCATTCATGTTTCTCAGAGTGTTTCACAGACAGCTGTTCTCAGCCATCTGTTGCACAGTCTGGGATGCTGCTGGAGCACATATGGATTAGGATATGGTGGCTGGGACTCAGGGGTCTGAGTGCCAGCCTGGTGCTGAGCTGGGGAGTGGGGCCGTCGGGGCCGGCTGGCAGTGCAGAGCTGGGGGTGAGGGATCAATGGATGCAGCAGGCCTGTGTCTGCTTTCCATAAGCTATCTGAGATAATGTGCCTTATCTGGAATAACTCATTGGCCTTTCCAGAGTTGAGGCAAACCCCTGACTTAACTGAGATTAGATTCTGCTGTGTGTACGTGCATGTGCTCTGTCAGAAATGAACTGCCTTGGGCGGCCGTGGCCCAGCGTGGCTCAGTCTGGTTTTCTGGGGAGGGATTTGCATTCAGTTGGGAGGAATGAATAAAGTGTCCCAGATTTAGAGCAGAAGCAAGCAGAGGCTGGTTGCTTGTCTGAAGAAATGTTAGGCAGAGCTGCTGCCTACCATGCCTGTCTCAGCCCCAGGGGCTGGAAAAACCTTTGTGGAGTCTAAAACTGCTGCCCTAGATAGGGAGTGTATCACGGGTGTTTTCAGTACTGTCTCCTGGGAGAATGATTTATGTTTTCCTGACTTCCTTATGTTTTGACAAGGAATACTGAGGTTTCTGGAGGACTGTTCCCAAAACACATTGCTTAAGACTGACCACAGACTACGATCACAAGTTGGATCAGGCTAATCTGTCTGATATTGATTCTTCTTTATTGTTACAACTTTTACTTTTGTTGTTTAAGTCCTGATTCCTCAGTATATTTTCCTTTCAAACAAAGTAGTCGCTGCCCCTGCTGACAGGCAGGATTTGACTTTCTTGGATTTTAGAAAAGTTCAGGGAAGTGTTAAACCTATGAAGAATTACCTTTAAAAGAAATCCATGAGTCAGAATAATTGGCATAAATATAGCCAGTGTTTACAGCCACGTCTAAATGTGGAAGCTATTTTGGGTCACCATGGTATAAATAAAAACGGCATAAGTAAAATGTTAATGTTCTTTCTGCGTCCTCCAACTCATTTTCCATCTTTATGGCTACACGTCAGATCAGTGCAGGTAAAATTGAGAGGGAAAAACGGAGAACAGCATTATAGGACTGTGAAACACAATGGGAACGCCTGGGGTGCAGGTTACAATGAAGCTTGGCTTTGAACTTTGAGTCCAGGGTGAGTTAGTTGGTACTGAGCTTCCTGCTTTGGTGTCTGGATTACTGCTTGGCTTTGCACTGGATCTGCTGGGCCAGGCTGGGCTTAGCTAAACTATGCTGCAGGTATGACCCCACCTGAACAGGACAATGAACTGCAGAACAAAACACATAAAAGAAGAAAATTGTCTGTCTTGCATGTCTTTTTTTTCTATGTTACTGAAGTGAGTGGGCTCAGGATTTAGAGAGCAAGACACCATCCTAAATATCAGTCAAGTTTTGGAGAAAATGCCTAATATTTAGGATGTCCAGATAGTCTGAAGTCACATCATATAGTTCTAAACATTATTTTTTTTAAGCTTAGCTTGCTGTTTTGTTGCTTTTTGGGGAATGTTTTGTTTTGTGGTTTTTTTGTGGATTTTTTGTTTGTTTGGTTTGGTTTTTGTTGTTGTCAGTTTGGTTGGTGTTTTTTACTTTTGGTGGTGGTGTGCATTTTAGAAACAAGCTTCTTTGATTTGTTTCCCAGCTAGTGTAAATGTTCTTTTCCAGAGTTCTCCAATTCCCTACTGTTCTTCCCTTCTCACTAACAATTTTCGTACCTCCTACTTTGACTTCTGCTAAAGCTCTGTAACTCAGTTATGTTTCACGTTGCTTTCCTTCCCCTCCTTTGCCAAGTTTAGATGTAAGTACCTAAGTCGTGGATGATAAGAGCTTGCTGTGACAGATGCTTGAAGGCGCCCTCTTCCCAAGTGCTTCCAGCTTTTGCAGTTCAGCACCATCGGTGCTCTACTCTGTTCCTTTGTTGTGCAGTCCCCTGTCATTTCACTTTAACTGGAAATAGAAGGAAATTCCTAAAGCAGTCAACCTGCTTGCTTGTGGGGTGAAGTGAGGCCATCTCCACTGACACATGATGGAGATCAAGAGGCAAAGCACAGGCCAGAAGATGGCAGGTTGGAAACAAAATCTTCAGAAGAGTCTGGTAGGAACAGCCATTATGAAAATAATCTAAATTGCTCCATGTGCTCACAGCTTGGATGCTGTGTTGCTCTGGCCTGTGCATACCAAACTGCCTCCTATTGCTGACATAAAGGACACACACTGGATTTCAATAAGGGTCAGCCAAGATCCATCAGAGTGTAAGAATGACTGTCCCGCAGGTTTCAATCTGTGCCAGTGAGACACAGAGCACAACCCCATTAATTCTTCCTGGCAGACTAAATCCTACTGTGAAACGTGTCCCTGCTGTCCCATCGGTTTGAGGGAGGATGTCACTGCTGGCTCTTTAGTCAGCAGCCCAGTTTTTCTAGGCTGAATTGCCTTGGCAGCCTGGGCACTGGGAGAGCTTTACCAGGGCTTTTATTCGTTTAGCTCTGGACACATTGTGCTATTCCTTCATTACCTGTCACATTTTCCCTGTCTTGCTTCAAGAGGAGCCCCCTCCCGCAGCAGGACCCTGGGACCTCCAGCAGGAGGAGGGAGGTTTTGCTCCATGCAGCAGTCAGGAGAACAGTAGGAGCATGGCACGTGTATGGCATTTCTTTGCTTTCCCCTACTGGCTCTGTATAATACATCTTGAAAGTCCCTGGGCAAGAGCACAGGAGTCCAGCTGACATCTCAGAGTTTGCAAGGTAGTAAGAAAAGAACATGAGTACTAGTAGATTAAGTAAATTGTGCCTGTAAACTTCTTGGGAAAGAATTACACTGGGGACACAGAACTAGCTATCATCAAGGACTGCTGATGTCTACACTCTTGCTCTTTGATATGTTGGTATTTTGACAGCAGTGGCAAATCACTTCAGAAATCAACATAGGGAAGCAAAGGGCATTAGAGTACTGCAACTGATAACTGAAAAAAAAGTCACCAAGAAATATCTTTACGTATCTAGCAAATATGTCAAAATGTGCTCTGTGCTGCAGCTCCAGCATCAGCAGAAGCCCTGTCATTGAGTGAGTGCTACTCTTGCTAGGAAGAAAATCATAGACAAATTAACTGCTGATGTGCGCTCTGCAGCCACAGACCTGGCAGGATCTGAATTGATAATTTTATTGAGTTTAAAAGGTCTTTGATGCCTAATTTTACATGTGTGTAAATGGTGGCGTGTGGAGCAAACTGATTGGGAATTTGGCAGCCGGGATTAGGCTCTGTGGGCTGGGTTCACCTCTGCCTGCCTGCAAATGCCAAAAAGGTGGTGGAGAGCTGTGGAGAGAGCCTCTGCTGCTGTGGGAAATAAAGCACTTCCAGAGCTCAAATTGTTTGCTTCAGACTGGTCTATCTTGGGTGCTGAAAAAGTTCTTAATTTTATTCCTTACTGAAAAAAAAAAAGTAGATAACACATTCAGATGGAAAAAAATTATATTTGTCTATATTTATATTTAATTGCACCCTGTGTGCCTGCAGCTTCCCTGAAAACAATGCCAATTACCAGCTCCTGGGGATTTGAGCCTTTGTGTGACATTTCAGCGAGGAAAGAAAAATACCTGCAAGCATTTAACTCTGAGAAGAATGCTGAACAAGTTCACATATCAAGAAACATTTCTTCTATCACAACTTGGTTGACTAAAAGTGGACTGGTTTGTAAATCTTAGGGAAAAAGAAAGTACCTGTACACACTCATCCTTCTCTTGCCCTTCTTCCCTTCCTGTTGTCCTGTAGTTGTGGGGCAAGCAAAAATGGAGCAGGATAGATATCCTCATTAACACTCTCCTGACTCATCTTCTTAAGATTTGATTATTTTCTTTTTAAGTGTCACCAGAAAGTTGGTATTTTTCTGATAATACTAGTCTAACCACAACGTGTCTCTTTCTTCCTTTCGGAATTTTCTCTCCATCAGAAAAAGGTAATGATGAATGTTCAGCATATACCAAATTTAATACTGGATTTTTACCAAACATAATGTTTCTAACTCATCACTATCCAGAATTGTACCTAGAAGTTTTGCACCTATGGGAAGAGGAAAACTATGATTTTCAGCTCGACAGCACTTCCTTCAGATTCTGGTGGGTTGTGACTTCAGAGAAAGTGAAAGCTGACAGCAGTAAGTTTGAGAGAGGTTTTAAATTTTCTGTACCTCTGAGCACAGTACAGCATGGCTTATTTTAATTAAAGCCTGGTTTGCAGTTGCAAGGATAGAAGAAATGGTCCCCATAAAATTTTTTAAGACTCTCTAAAAAGTGTCTTATACAGAGTTTTGCCTGTCCTGTAAAATAAGTTGCATATGTAGAATATACTGCAATCCCATATAAAAAAGGTTTTATTGGCACTTGTAGCAATGACTTTCATAACTTATTCATGAGTTCACTGCTCATGAGAAATTTGGTCAGCCAAAATACAGGCCAATAAAACTTTTATACCATACTGTCATGTCTTCTGCTCTTGGGGTAGAGAGATAAACAGGGGCATAGCAGAAAACACAGAAAACACTTTGTAGATCCTCTAAAGGAAGAATTAAAATAGAGACTAAGTTCAGCTGTGATTAAAAGGACAGTGATTAGCTGAAGGGGGCTGATAAAAACCACCAAGGCCAAAGCAAGTGTGTTCTGGTTTTGACCTGATAAAACTGATACCAGTTTTAAAAATGTCTGGGGTTATGTGTAGTTTTGGATCAGAAATTGGTGCTTGTGACATTTGCTGCATATTCTTGCAGATCTACCCTCATTCTCCCTTTGGGTTTTGTATTTAGAGTGTTGTTTTTTTGTTTGTTAGGTGGTTTCTTTCTCCTTTTGGTTTTAATCCTAGTGGGTGGCAGTGGGACAGTTCTATCACTACAGTTGTATTACACTGGACTTTTTTATGGCCTCTGAAGGTGTGCAGGAGGGTACACTTCTATGCAATTGGAGCAACTAAATAAACCCAAAAATCTGGCTGTCTGCACACAGAGAACGTGACCTCTAATAAATCTAGTTTGACACGATTCCCTATTTTTAGCCCTGTGGTACAGTATCACATGACAAAGTGCCCCGAGGGCATCTGCTGCTCCCTCAAAAGAGGAGGGCTCCCACCCCCAGAGGGCAGGTTCATATTTGCTATGCTGCTCAAGAAATATAATGAACTCCTGACTAACGTCACATTTTACAAACAAGAAAACTTTTTAAGTACCTGAGCTTGGAAGTAACAAATTGGTTACTACTTATTTAATTTCTCTACCACTTTAAACCAGATATTTATCATGCTTGCACTTGCTTCTCTAACTTTTTTTTGAAAGAGCATCTCCTGTGCATATTCTCCAGCCCGGAGCAGGGTGGGTGTCTCTCCTGCCTGCCACTCCTAGACATTTCTTAGGCAGAGGCTCTTCCTTTGACATGGAGAGCACAATCACGAACCAGGTGCATTTGTAAAGAGAATATTGTCCCTTCAGTGCCTTGGAAAAACAGTGCAATTCAGGGGAGTGTGGTACTGCTGACTCCGTATGTAAAACTGGGAAAGAGTGTGAAGAGGAAGGGACCGGTTGGCAGAACTGGCAGGAAGAGGGCTGGTTACACATGTACTTTTGCAAAGTACAAAAGGTCTTCCTTGCCCACTAAATAAAGGGAACTTTTCAGCCTGGATAAATCGAAGAGGATTTTTGCTTAAGGAGCTGAATGGCACTGCCTCTTTTTATTTGCTTTTGAGCAAAACCTGCCCTGAGGCTGTTCTCTTGGAGTGCCTGGTATTCACCATCCTGGGATGCTGGATGCAAGGCCAGGCTGTAGAGCAGATAAAAGGGAGTGGGGTAAAGGTGTGGAAATGTGCAGTTGTAAGGAATTCACAGAATTCTGTTCACAGAATTTCTGGTAATTATGTGAGGTTTCCTGACAAGACTGCAGATTCTGATTGAAGACAACCCTTCTGGTGACTATGCCCTCCATTAACAAAAACACTAAGGATATTTGCCAACTAAAATGCTTTAAATGCTAATTCAGTATGCAGGAGGGTCACCAAAAACCTCTGGCTCAATAAAGCAGAAGTCTAAGCCTTTGTAAGGCTCTCCCACTCTTCAGATTGGCAGCTCCAACTCAGAACAATGTTGTCCATAGATCCCTGAGTGCACTTGTGATGAGAGTTGGAGAGATTTCTAAGCTTAAGGCTGTTTTCTGGGTATTCTAGGTGTTGAAAATGGTGTCTGGTATTTACAGTCTTGTTAAAGTGGGCTTATTTTATTCAAACAATTTTTCAGCAAAGGAGACCTTGTCATCCGTGGTTCCTTGAACTATTATACAAATATACACACACTCATCTACTGTTCCTAGTCTTTTTTTTTTTTTTCCTCACAGAACTATCATTAACCTTTGTAATTTACAGTGGTTCTAGCAGAAACAGTGTACGTCGTGTCCCAATTTTACTGCAATCTGAAGCAGATAAAATTGTGCACCAGACAGTTTGTGTATGTCCACACCACCACACCCTATGAGTAAAAACAGAGATGCAGGTATTATGTTAATTCTTCCTTAAGGCAGTATTTTAAAGTACTGCTTGATTTACTTTCTTCTGATTCTCTCTGCCATGGAAATGTGTGTATCCCTCATGCCTTGTGTGGGGTTATAGCTTCTGCACCTAACAAGGTAGGAGGTCCCATCAATTACATTTTGCAATGCATCCACATGAACGCTGCAACACTCAGACTTCTGCACCCTGCTGCCAGCATGGGAAGTTGGATTGTCAGTCCTCCAACTGTACAAGTGTCATTTGTAGGTTAAAAGGACTGTAAATGAATTATGTCTTTCTGGAAGACAAGGGGAGTGGATAAAAATTCCTAGGTTGCATAACTCGTGACAGCACTGGCTGTCTGCAAGAGGGGTTATTAATTTTCACCTCCTTGCCTTTCCTGCCCACCTCTTCTGAAGGTCAGTAGTGAGAATACTACTTGCAGCAGCAAAGTGGCTGTCCCGTTAATTTTGTGTGGGGTTTTTACTTTGTTCCTCTGAATGTTTAAATTTTTTATAAATGGTTGAGGGAAATATCATTTGAATGATAGCTTTGTAATTTGTGGCACTCTGGGAATGAAGGATGTTGGGGTGAGTTTTCCTGGAATCTTCTGCTGGTGTCCTGGGCAGAGAGCATACACAGGTTTACCTCCAAGCAAACCTCATCCTTTATTTTCTACTGCTTTTGCCACCTTATTGGCAACAAAATATTTCTCTAAACAATGCAAAGGTTAGATCCACAGGGAGAAAAATATCTTGTCTCTAATGTCTTCCTATGTGACAGAGCCTAAGACGTAAAGGAATCATGGACTACTTTTGTGTAACTGCTCATGGTTCTCTTAGCAAGATTCCCTTACTATATACAGTTTTTCTTTGAAGTGCACCTCAAAAAGCCCTATAGGCTAGGCAGCTGGAGCCTAAGGACTATCAGCACCTACAAATCCCACAAAAGCCCTTACTTCTCTTTCAGCTCCTGGTCTGAGAAATCCCAAGCTAGATCCTGTATGAAATGAGGGATCCCTGTCCAGTAAGAGACCTCCCTGGAGAGCCCTCTCTCCTCTGCTGGGGGCAAGCTGGGTTGCTGCCCCTGTGTGAACTCTCCTACTGACCAGCTCTGTCGAAACCTGTCCTGAATCCTGCCCAAATTTGCCTGCTGAGGCTGTTCTGTTTTGTGTGATGGTAGGGTATATCGTGTGTGTTGCGTTCAGTGAGTAGTTCATCTGCTGGCAGGAGATACAGGGTAGGACATTTCAACATCCACAAACACTGATGGTCAGTGAAATTAGGTATAATTAAATTATTGTTTTTAGAAATAGCTTACTTCACTAAAGAAAGCCTAGTCCTTTCTGATAATCAGGCCTAGCTCACTAAGTCATTGCTGAAAAGGAGTACTTGCTTTTAAAAACACACGTTCATGAAATGCCCTGAGGTGAGCATTAAGATACTGGAAAAAAAAAAAAAAAGATCATTTTTATTGTCACTCTCAGTAAGTTATTAAGGATACTTCAGTGGTGCAAGGAGCCTAGTTCTTTCAGTGTTTGATATATTATTAGCAATCATATCTGTGAGGAAAACTGTCCTCTCCCCTTACCCACGGCTCTGTTTGGCTGTAGTCTGCATCCCATGAATATGGATGGGGTTATAATAAGGTTTGTTATTAACAACTTCTTATGGAATTAAAGTTTCTCTTCAGAAATACTGCAAGTTTGTGCACATTCTTCAGCTGTTGCAAATGCATCTTAGCTGGTGTTTATATCATCAACAGGAGTGACTACTGGAAAATGTGGAACTTTTTGTAAAAACTTCTGCTGAAAGTATTTTTTTGTTTTCAGCTGCAAATCAAAACCTGATATATTCCAGTGGCAAGTGAAAAAATATTTTAATTCTGAATTACTCCACTATGTTTCCTCTGGGGAGATGATTTAAGTACCTTGTGCTTGTCTGTGCCATCCTCAGATTCTGTATTCAATAACGCATCATGATTTTTCTCTTGTGATGGGACTTAGTGGAGTGGTGCTAGAAGTGTGAATGTAATTTAATGGCAGATAAAGAAGAGAAAGGAGGGAAAGACACATTCATTTTCTGTGAAGTATTGGTGTTGTTTTTTCACATGGAGATATTTTTCTGTTTGTAATGTTGATAAGAAAGTGAACTTACCAAAACAAGAAATATTTTATTATTAAAAACCAAAAGTGCTCAGTTTTTCAATATGAAAAAATGTTGACCTATCAGAGCACCCAAGAACACTGAGCTGTGTAACTACTGTCTGTATGCAGAACACATCTTTTGGTGTTAATGCATACGCATGAGAAAATTATCCTGTGAGAGGCATACAGTGAAGAAATCTTGATTGCTTTCTGGTGTTATTTATATATTTAAATCAGAATTTTAAAATTAGTATATGTGGATAACAAAGGGGTTATTTAGGACTTACCAAAATGTTATGAAAATACTCTTATTACTAATAATTAGCATTCTGCAAATCTGATACAACTTGATAAAAGTTGCTTAATTTTTAATTTTTTAACACTTTTGGTATAATGAAGAGGTTATCTCTTAAGTTGCATTGGCTTGGACAGAAATGTTGTTAGAGTAGGCTGAACCTGAAAAGGTGTTTGATTCAGTCTCAGTCTGTATCTGGTTCCGATGTGTTGGAGAGAAGAAGCTGTTCCATGCTGACAACCTTTGTAATTAATGGCGAGAAAACCTGTGAGTGCCATGGGGCTTGGGTGGAGACCCCAATGTGCCCTGTGTATCCAGGCCAAGGGTCCTGCTCTGAAAAGCAAGTTGTGCAAAAGCACATATGAATTGAGAAAGCATCTGCTTTGTCAGGCTCCACGAGGAAATCCTTGATTGTCCCTGTTTACTACAGAGCAGTAGCTGTGCTGATGTGAAAGTTTTTGCTGCTACGTTAACTCTTTCTTTTGCTGCACTCTCTCCTCTCACTTAGATGGATTTAGTCACTTCAGGAGGGTTTCTTCCGAAACCTTTAATCATAAGTAAGCAAATTGATTCAGATGTAGCACTTGTAATCATATTCAAGTGGATGCAAGAAGGGCTTGGAAAGGATGTTCAAAAGTGCCAGTTAACTGCAGGCTACAGGCACTGGGTGATGACTTATGCACTGCTGAATAAATCAGTCTCTGACACTGTAAAATCGATTTTGCTTCGTGTTGTTCATCAAACAATTATTATAAAGAATCTGATTTCAAAACTATAAAATCACTTTTGGCTCATGTTGTTTTGTAAGGCAATTAAGACAAACGATGTGACTTCAAATGTCACGTGAGCCACTGCCTCATCAGCTTCAAAAACACCAACAAGTCTCTGATGGCCTGAGCTCAGCTGCCAGGTGAGGTAGCAGAAGAGGTGGTGTGGTAGCTGTTGATGAGGGTAAAGAAAGGATGTAGCAAAAATGAGGGTGGTGATCCAAGTGAGCTTCATTGCTTCTATTGCCCTCCGAGAGAAGGTTTTGCCCAGCAGATTCTGCTGTGGGCTCTGTAGCTCCAGGCTCTTCTTGGAGACTTAGCTCATCATTTCTTATTTCTATACAACCTAGACACTGTTCAAATAGTTTCTTTAGGATGTGTTAGCAGAGGTAATATTTGAAGAAAGACAGTATCCTTGCCATAGGAGAGTGAAATGGATACAAATCAGGAAAAGGAATTCAGAAGAGTTTGTGGATGCAGAATAGAAATGCTTACATAAGGCTGATGGAGGCAAACAAAAAGAATGAAATATTTAATTTTGAGACAGATCTAATTTTGTCTTCCTCAGCTTAGCAGTGACCCATCAGTAGACACATTTTGTGGGAGGGTAACATGAAGGATATACATCTAACAGACTGTAAAGGGAAAATTCATGGTGGCAGAGGGTTGAGTGAATCTTTTTACATGCAACTTTTCCACAAAATATGCAAACTTGACAACAGTAAAATGTTTTGCTAATGCTTTCTGACATGAGTAATTTTGTTTTTCTATTTCTGAAACATTCAAAACTCTAGTCTCAGCATTTAAAACAATGTATTGACTTACAGGTCTTATATGACTTTAAATTAGGAAATATTCTTAGTAATATTTTAAAATATGTGAAATAAAAGAATAATACAATAGAAAAAACTTAGTATGATACAAGGTTTTACTTTGTGCAATAATAAATTTGGCATGGATACAAAGACTATTTCTTTTGCTGTGGTTTCAGATTTTGTAGGTGCCTACAGACTCTGCCAAATTATATTAGTTACTCTAGGAATCAATATAATAGTGATAAGTAGTCATGAAAATGTAAAAATAAAGTCTCCACAAAAAATGCACAAAGGAGATCACTACCATGCCTGAGGCTGGGAAGTGCATGTGGATAACACGTCACGAAACCCTCACCAGGTGTAAAAGCTGTTGGTGTGGGCACGTGCGTGTCCTGATCGTGGCCCTGACGTGCCGCAGGTGCCACGGCCGCTTCTGAGCTCAGCGGAGGAGCGGCGATGGCACAGGGTGCCAGGAGCAGTTTGGGGTGCTGGTTTCGCCCACAGCAATCACTTCAATGTTGTTTCTTATGGCATTTTGCATGGTGTCAGTAAGTCTGCACTCCCTTCCTCACAGCTGATCGGTGGTACCCAGGAGTTGCTGTCTTTCTGAAGATTCTTCATTCCTTTATTTCCCCTAGAGAGGAAAAAAAAAAAAAAGAAAAAGTGCTAAAGCAGATTTGCCACTGAAAGCAGGGAGCACATTCCAAAGGCTTTTTAGGCAGGATAATAATGTGCTCTCACAGCCCCTGGAAAATCCTCGGACACTGCTGTGGGCTGAGGCTGCTTTCACTAGCTCTTCGGGAGGGTATGGGGGAGTCACCAGCTGGAAAGCTGGGAAAAAGGAGAAAGGAAAAAAAGCTCCCCAAGTGAGAGAATGCTATGCCAGGTGGAGCTGACACAATGGGCAGGTCAGAACTGCTCTTGCCAAAGGACTGGACCTTAAAGCAGGATTTTAGTGCAACCTACGCTGGGGTGCATCAGGCCCAGAACCTCCAGCTGGGCAAGGGAGGGGATTGTCCTGCTCTGCTCGGCACTGGGGCGACCTCCCATGCTGGGGGCAGTTTTGGCTGCCGTAATTTGAGAAGGATGTAAAG
This sequence comes from Picathartes gymnocephalus, assembly GCA_013390045.1. Lineage (NCBI taxonomy): Eukaryota > Metazoa > Chordata > Aves > Passeriformes > Picathartidae > Picathartes > Picathartes gymnocephalus. The sequence goes on from WEKY01059223.1 coordinate 110,840, forward strand.
CTGTTAGAGAGTGTCTAGAGGAGGGTAACAAGGATGGGGAAGGGCCTTGAGGGGAAGCCGTATGAGGAGCAGCTGAGGCCCCTTGGTCTGTTCAGCCTGGAGGAGACTGAGGGGAGACCTCACTGCAGTTACAGCTTCCTGTGAGGGGAAGAGGAGGTGCAGGCTCTGATCTCTGCTCTGTGATGACAGTGACAGGAGCCGAGGGAATGGCCTGAAGTTGGGTCAGGGGAGGTTTAGGTTGGCTGTCAGGAAAAGGTTCTTCCCCCAGGGGGTGGTTGGGCCCTGGAACAGACCCCCCCGGGCAGTGGTCACAGGTCCCAGGCTGGCTGAGTTCCAGAAGCATTTGGACAGTGCTTTCAGGCACCTGGTGTGACTCCTGGGGATGGTGCTGTGCAGGGCCAGGAGTTGGACTGGATGATCCTTTTGTGTTCCTTCCAACTCAGTTGATTCTGTGATTCTCAAACATCTTTCAGGATCCTGTGCAGATGCAGGGGGAAGATGCGCTTTCAGGCCCTGCTCAGCACAGCGGGGAGCAGGGCTGCTGGCACTGCAGGCTGGGGAGGGGCTGCGGGGTCCTGGGGAGCCCTGTCCTGCACAGGCCCCATCCCCACTGCCTCAGCAGGGAGCTCTGCACACAGAGCTCCATGTTCCACACATACAGAGCGGTGTGTTAGCTGATCAAAACTATAGGCAACACAGATTTGCATGTACTTCTACTTACATTACCTGATCTGCATCTGCTTTGGGGATTCATAGCATAATCTCCCAGTCACTGCTGTTCTGGATACATTTATGGTAAAAAATTCGCATTAAAATATAAATTAATTATCATTTATATTGCAATATTATCCTTGATCCCCCAAGGCTGCTACTTTTGCACAAACTTATACTGTAAAAAGTGCTTCATTCTCAAAGAGGTTACTCTTATTATATGTAATTCTGTAAGACCAAGAATGTCTAAAGAGGCTTTATCTCCATTATTTTTTCACTGTTGTTTCAGATGGGAAACCTGAAATAGAATAATTTTTTTTTCCATGGATCTCAAAGAATTTTTTACAGGAGCCTGGGAATTCAGCCAAAAATACCTCAGATTGCAGACCATATCCATAAACAATCGCTTATTTTAACAGTCCAAGCAGGCATTGATACTGAGTATCTGTAAATATATACATAAGTAGCAATAAAATGGTGCAGTAGCTGGAGTAAAGAGATTACAGTGTTTTAATCTGCAGTCTAGAATCTAAAATGTGCTTTCTGGCATTTCACAGCTGTTAAAGTTCCAGCTAAAAGTTCAAGTTAGCTTTCCTGGGTGGAGATCTATACTCATGAATATGTCCTACCTGAAGCTAAAACATGAGTCCTGCAGAAATAGATTACATTTCTTAATTTACCAGTCTTTCAAACTCTTGAAATATATGCACAGTGCATAGACTATCCTGAGTGGATTTGGGAAGGTCACAGCTGGTGAATTGGAAAATTTTGTTCTGAGATGCTGCTGCCGTTTTTACTAATTACCATCAAATGCTTTGAAGATCCTGGCTTCAGGGTAACATCCTGTTTTGGTGAGGGGCTGCAGTCCTGCCCTGTCCTGGGCATTTCACCCATCCAGCAGTGAGAGGGGTCCCCAGGGGTGTCCTCTGCTTCCAGCAGGCTTTGGGCTGTGCCACCCCTGCACCACTTGGGTCGTGGCTGGTCTAGAAAGACGCACAGGACAGGGATGGAAAGCTCTGCTTAGCTGAGGATTTCAGTTCAAGGTAAATAATACTTTTCCTACCTACCTCCAGTAGCCACAGGAAAGCTTAAAGCCTTGGGCTTCAGCCTAATCAGAGCAACAACTCTAATGAAGAATGAGGACAGCCTGTGCTGTAGAAAACTTGGATTTCAGTTTGTTTTGTACACCACAAGTCAGTGTCTTGCTTATAGCTGAGCTGATTAAACAATACCCACCCATTTTAATAGATCCTCGGTAAGAGCTTCAGTGAAATCAGTACGAGTAATAAATTCCAGGTATGACTCAGGTGAAGATGTGCGTATTTCTGTGGGAAGAGGCAAGCAAACTTCTGGCTTAAAAATTTTCTTCAAGGGATTTCAAATGTGGACTGTTTATTTTGTTGGCAGGGAAAGGCTGTTAAAGACCTGCTCCAGGTTTCAGTTAATGAATTCCTAATTGAAGAGAATCTTGGCATGATGCAAAATGAGAGTTGCCGTGAAGCCCTCTGCTGAAGCTTCTAGCATCCTGGCAGTACATAATTTCAAATAATACAACCTATTTCATGCTTATACAGTAGTTATCTTTTTACTTTGGGGTTTTCCCCAAGTAACATATGAAGGAAATTATCATTACAATTGAGGTATCTGCTAAGTGAAGTTAGAATATGCAGGGTAATGTTTGTATCAATTATCACATCCCTGCAGTCTGAAAGAAAACTCTCAAGTCCCTAATACCAGGTAGAAAATAGCTGAGGTCATATCTCCTACAAACCTGCTAACCAGAAACTCTTGTTTCAGCTAATTTTCCCAAATAAAGTTCTAAATCTGGAGGGCTTTAACATCATAATCCATAGGAGTAGTGAGTTGGTTTCTAACTTCAAAAAATTGTTAATGAGAAAAAGGGGAGCCACCAGGAATGCAACTGCTGGTGTTTAAAGTTACAGGTATTGAAAACTGAATATCTGAAGGCCTCAGAACTTCGCTGACTGCCACCTGCCAGTGCCAAGGAATCTGTCATGGATGTGCTGGAATTCCAGCACAGCCCTGTCTGTGTGCTGGACTGCAGCCAGCCAGCAGCTGCCGGACAGGAGGGCCCTTGTGCCTTCCAGCCCTTTAGGAAGAGCTGCCATCCTTGGTGTTAGAGACTTGGTAAGGGCTAATTTTAGGAGTTTGATGAACCATGGTTTTCGTTTCATTTGCTTGTAGGAGTTGTAAATTGCTCATGATCTGCAGCAGAAATTAATTATTGCTAATTATTCCCTTTCAGCCAGAGCTCAGATCTTCTTTTAGCACAGTGTGTGCATGCAGGTTAAATGAAGTCCAAATCCCATTTCCTTTTCTGTCCTTGAAATTAAGCAGCAATTCCTGCTTGTTCTTCACATCTAGACTGGCTCATGCAGGAATGCACAGAGAGGATGTTCCTCATGTTTTCAGAGGCAGAGAGGATGTGTAAAAAAAAAAAATCCCACTTTAAAGCCTAAAATGGGACTAAGGCCTTTCTTTTATCACAGGTTCACTCTTTCTTCTAGGGCTTTGAGCAGAACAGGGTGACACTGATATCTCTTCTAAATACATATACTGAGGGAGATTCTGTTTCTGAGGAGAAAAATGCATGACTTGATGTCAGTAGAGGTCATGATAATGCTCCCTGTGTCCTATGCAAAATGATGACATTTTCTATGCAGTCTATGTGGAAAGAGTTGAAAAATATAACTTTCAAAACTTAAAAGATGGAAATTATTTATATAAAGTGACTCCAGGATCACTAGTGTTGAGGTAGCAAGGCCAACTAAATGAAATACCAACCAGTCCGTGGTTACCTTGCCTAAATGGACAAGTGCCTTTAACCAACACAGAGCGTGCACTGCAGCTGTGTATCACCGCTGCCTCCCTCTACTGGAGATGGATAGGCAAGTACAAAAACCACCCCCAGCAAACCACAGAATTTTCAGGGGACAAAGAGCAGTCAGAGCACGAGGGTTTTTCCCCCCACTCTGTCACAAATTTACTTCCACTCGGTGTTGTAGTGAGCCCCTTCACGGAGGCTGGCACACACTTGCTGGCAGGGTGATGCTCTCTCATGCCCCACCTTGGAAACACATCGGCTCTAAAGGCACTTTGGAAGTTTGCTGGCAGAAAAACAAGTGCCTCAATTTCTGTGTTTTGTCACACAGTTGCCTGAGTACTGAGCTACCCCCTCGTATGCTATGGCAGAGCCCCCTCGGCAGTGCATGTGGCACTTTCTGGGGCAGGCCAGCACAGTGTGCCCTCCTCACACAGAGCACCCCCGAGCTGCTCTCCTTTCACTTAATAGCCCAGGGCTTAAAGGAATCTGCAAAGGAGATTGGAATCTCATCTCATCTCTGACTCAGAGCTGTTATTTCAGCTAAAATAAGGCAGTGATCTTCGAGATGGGAAGACTTCAGGTGGTTTGCTTAGTTTGTGGTCGAAGCAGCATGTGATTCAGTGAGTATTTCTGCAAAGGAAAGCCAGGGACACCAAAAGCCCCAGTTTTAGGTGCTGTTATTTTAAACAAGTCCCCCTGTTGAATGCAGCCTCCTGTTGACTTTAAACCATCAGATGAGAAGCTGCTTTTGCTTCTTTCACCTGTACCTGACCTGTCCTCACACAACTCCTGTGATGTCATTCATTCACTGGTGGGAATTGTGGTAATTTTGTCTGCATTGAATTTGAAGCTGCAGGTTAAAAATCATTCTCCAGCAATCTCTTCCTTTTGACACAAACTACATAGCTAGAATATTCATTTACAGAAAAGGACAGCATTTTTATCTGAACAGTGACAGTGAATGCTGTTAATTCCCACATGCTGCTTGATGACACAAATCTGTTCTAAAGAATGGTTGTTTCTGTGGAGCCAACATTTCTTCACCTCACCATGTGTCCCTATTATAAACCACACAGAAAATGGAGCATGCACTGGTCCTTAGATTCGTCTTTTGTCGTGTGGGAGGTACAAGAACTCATCTCTTCATCAGAGGGTTGTTGGGGAGAGTAGGGGGCTTTCCCCTGCCCCATATCACAGGAGGGAGGATGGCTTAGGCTGGTGACAATTCAGTGTATGCTGGGTATCTCCTCTGCTCCCTCCAGAACTTGCCACTCCTCTAGGAGGACACCGAGTGATGTCCCTCCTCTGAGCTGAGCTGGAGAGAGACACTGTACATGACCACGTACCTTGAGAGCTCATCTGCAAACTTTATTACAACAATTGCTAAGGATCATTTGAGTGTAAATGCTGGTTCCCTCTTGCTATGAATCAATGTCATTAACCTTAGCAGTATCGACGTGTTCTCCCTATGCGTTTCAAGCGGTTTAATAAACAGGTGAAGAGTTAAGAGCCTGTTCTGCATGCTGTGATTCCTGCCTTACTCGTTCTGGATAAACACAGTGACACTTCATCGTACGCTGAGATTTATGATGGAACTACAGTCTGGGAGAGAAGGGGAAAGAGAAGCTTTTGCTGAGATGTGCAGATAAAAAAGCAGGGCTTGACAGAGAAATGGGAGTAATGCGTGCTGAAGAGCAGGTAGCTGACAATGACCTGACACGTGCTAGGTAGGAATCACTTTAAACTCTTTCTGCCACGTCACTGGGGTTCTCAATGACACTGAGTAATTCTGAGAACAATAGACATCAGTATATTCAACGGAAAAGAGGAAAACGAAGAAGAAAAAAAAGCAGATTCATGAACGTTTTCTTTTTGATGCGTATTTTTATGTGGTCATAGTTAAGAGAACATGCTTGAATCATGCCGAAGTATAGTTCTGTGTGTTACGAGGTCCTTGACTATGTTATGACACTCTTTAATGATTAAGAAGACCCAAAACAAATGGAAAAAAACTACACCTGAGGAAACAATAGAGTCATCCAGAAATCCAGTTTCTGACAGTGTATAAAATGACTTAGAGGTCTGCTTTCCCCCCACTTTCCAGGATCTTGAACATCCTTTGTTTTAATTATTTCTTGGCCAGCAACCCCCATCCAGGGGTACAGGCCAAAGGGATTCCCATGAGGCTCTTAGGGATTTTCTGGAACAGTGTCCCTGTGAACAGTCCAGGCTGAGGAAATGATGTTGCAAGCAGAGCTGTCACTGCCCAAGGTTTCTGCTTGGAACAGGAAGGGTTGGACATCTCTGCCTGGGGGCATGGCAGCCCAGCTGGCAGGTGTGGGGAGGGTGACGTGCAGTTCCTGGGAGCAGGGACTGGACATTGTGGGTCAGTGCCACTTGCCAGCTGAGTGTCACAGCAATGCCAGGACCTCTGCCAGGCAGCAGAGTCCTGTGATGTCAGCCAGAAACCTGTGAGGAGCGAGAACGACCTGCTCTTCATTACCTGGTGCCTGCCGGGTAAATCGGGAAACAGATGTGACAAGCACAGCAGAGGACACCGGGCTCCTCCACCCTGCAGCTGGCCAGAGGTGCAGCCAAACTTTCCAGCTCTAATGGGCAGAGAACAGACACCAGCTCTGTAGCTGTCTGAAACAGGAGGTGTGGAAAATAATGTCCTTCCCCAGGAAACATGGAGCGCTTCACTGAGCCTCTGTGTAAGTGGTAGGATCTGAGTCTGCAGGTCCCCAGCGGGGAGCAGCCTCTGTGAATGCACTCCCTCCACAGAGCAGCCGTGCCCAGGTGCCATCTGGAACACCTGCCTGTGTCTGTGCCTGTGCACCAAGCATCCAGGAGCTTGACGAGCCACCAAAGGGCTTGGCAGCTTTGTGCTTCCTAATTCTGAACATATGTGGAACCTCAGCCCTGACACAATCAGTTTAAGTCATTAGTGAGAGCTGGATCTGGGCCTTCGCAGAGCTGAATGGGCTGTATTTTGTGTTTTAGGAATGCAGCGTACTCTGCTTCTTCTGAACAGAGGTTGCAAGGGAATAGTGTGCCTTTGGGTGTACCTCCTCAGCCAGCCTTAAGCAGACCTGTTGCTGGGTGAAGGACCCCACATTCTCATGACTCTAAGTCCTTGTGGAAACACTCAGGAGTCAGAACTGTGCGGGCAGCCCTTTGAAAAATTTCAGACAGGGAGGTATTTCCAAGCAGACTGGGCTGAAGCACATTCCTTTGTCTCCTTTACCTTTTTTCCCCTTTTTAAGCATGTTCATTCAGGTCCCAGGCAAAAACCTTTTAAATTACCTCCTCTTAGTTTCTCTTTCATGAATGTGAATGTATTTGCACCAAGTTTTGCACGTGCACCTTCACAAAATAATGGTCTTTAAAATCAGCAACTGAAGCTTTAAACAATCTTAATGTATCCTAAAGAATTTAATTTCAATTTAAGTTTTTGAATAAAATTTTATATTCTAAACTAACAGAAATAATTTTTGAAGTATATCCTCTTGAGTTTTAGGCCTTTCAGCCAGTTTTATTTTACTGTCTTAGTCTATACAAATATATATATACATTAGATGTATTTATAGAATAAGTAGTCTTACACCTGAATAATTTATACAGATTTTCTACTTTAGACTTCATTAGAAAATCATAATTTTCCTTACCACTTCAGTATCTTGTACTACTTTTATGTAACTCTACAGATGGTGTTGGAAGAAAAAAGAAAACAAAAGAACAACACAATCCCTCTGTATCTCAATTTTTAGTCCATCGATACTGATTAGCTGTGTCTGGTCAGATGTGTAATATGACACTGTTCTTCTGCTCTGACCGGATGAATGCACAGATAATCATGATATGCATCATTACATTTGCAAAGCAAAATCAATTTTCTACCATAATGCTCCCTTGACCATATTTTATAGAGATGAATTGCTGAAAGATACTATTTTTGAGTATCTTGGCCATTTTTAAATGTCTCCCTTGAACAGCTTTAAAAATGATTTGCACCTGATTTCCAGTGGAGCAGAGGAGCTGAGGCTGGGAATAGGTGTTGCTTGTCTGAGTTGAAGGAATGGAAGGTGATCAGGTGGGAGGAGAGAGCTCACCCACCCCATCCCATCCCATCCCATCCCCTCCCACAGCCTGGGCACTGACCCACTCCGGAGGAGCTCCCAAAGTGTGTGGGGAAGGCTGGTGCTGTAGCAGTTCTTATTCTTTTCTAAGTGGAAACACAGCTTAGAGAGCGATTTCCTACTGACTGCACCTTATTGCTGCATTAAAAAAAAAAATAGAGAGATGATAATTAGTTGATATATAATGTCGTATATAATAGATGATGAGTTTGAGGTTTTATGGTGCCTGGAGGAAAGAGATGTGAAAGGGTTTGTCTGTGATTACACACAGTGGTGAAGTTGTCACCTCGTGGTTCAGCCCAAAGAATGACATCGGGAAGCCAAGCACTTGAATTAATACCACAGAAGTGGATTAAGGCTTTTGGAGATCTCAAAGGAGAGTCAGATGCCTTACCCACCTATGGATTTAATGCCAAGTAAAGAACTTGTGGGTTTAAAATGAATCCTTCTCTGATCAGGGAACTGGAGAGAGAGTGCGCAGTGAGAATTCTCAGCACCCCAAGCTCTGCACAGCAGGAGAGCTTCTCTGGCTGGAGAACGTCCTTGCTGAGAGCAGACCAGCACAAAGGAGTTTAAGGCACTGATTAGAAGGCTCTTCCTGTGCCTTTCATGAAGAACAGCAAAAGGAAAAAATAATTTAAAAACCTCTAGTTCTTGAGGTAGCAAATTAAATTACTGTTGGAAAAGAATAGTCGCTGGTGGAAGTGTGAAGTGTTGATCTTATGTATTTTTTGCACATTGTAGAAATCCTTAAAGGCTGTCAGCATTTTAATTAAATATGACAGCTTGACAAAAGGAGCAGCTAGGTGTGAAATGCATATACTGCTGGAGGGGAGCTTTCTGCGCAACAGTGACCTGGAATCGGGAAGTCGCTGACTGTGACCTTCGCTGTGCTTTGAGGAGCAGCCAGAGCTGCAGGCAGGGTTGTCAACAGTGCAGTCCACAAAAATGACACACCACATTCATTACTGCATGAGTCAGGCGTGGTGAGAGCACTGCCACTGCTGCTTGCTGGCTCAAGCAGAGAAAAGAGCTGACCCTTCCCCTTGACATTCAAGCTTGGTTTCCTCTTGGTGTAATGGACCAGCCTGGAAAAGTGATGAAAAACTGCATTTTTCCACCTTCTTTCTGTTTGGGGCAGGAGGGTGGGGGGCGATCAATTTTAGTTGTAGGATTCTGATACTTAATCTTATTATTATCATCAGGGACCAGCCATGACTGTAGCCTGTAACTAAGTTCTTTCTACCATTACATGACTTTTCCATTATCTGTTGCCTCCAGTGAAAGGCTCCCCAGCTCAGTAACACTTTGCTGCATTTCAGGCATCTCTATTATTAATTAATTTGCTATTCGCTGTAATAAATCCCATCACAATTAATTTATTTAGCACAATATGCATATTTCATGTCTTCTGATTACGCATCCTTGACGGTCTTGAGGATTTCCCTGCTGTTAGAACAGAGCACCCTCTGACTTCCTGATGCAGCAGATCCTGACCTGTATTCTATCAGCAGCTGCTGAGCTTTAAAGACCCCTTCCAATGTAACCTATTCTATAATTTTTGTGACTCTTCCAGCTTCCCAGCTGCAAAAACCACAGCCAGGCAGGCCTTGTTAGAGCTGAGCATTCTCTGCCTTGTGAAACTCCTGTGCTTCAGTGTTCAGACCCTTATAGCCACTGACATAACTTTCTTGAACAGTCTATTAAATCTACTTTCATGATATGTTACACCGTAGAAATGTTATCTTTCATGTAATTTATGAAGCCAAATTGGTTCTAAACTCAGAGAAAAATCTGGATTATTCAAGAATAGTAGGTTGTACATTGACCTGTAGCTCAGCGTGGTCACTACTGTGGTATCTTTTTTAGGTAAGAACATCTATTCAGAGAGGAGTGCACGTTCATTTACATCCTGAAAAGGAAGGAGAGGGAGATTCTGTACAGGAGAATTTAATAATTGTTGTACTTAGGTAAATGTAAATTGAGGTCTGCATGAAGGTGCATGCCTCAGAGTAGTTGAAGAGTTCAACAAATTCCTCACAATCACATAGTAATGGATCATTCATTATTATCCCAGTGGATTTCTAGCACTCATTCTGCCATAATTTGTCTCTCATATCCTTAAGCATAAACAGTCATCGATGCACAAAGACTTGAAACAAACAGCCTTGGAAAGGAGCGAATTAAACATTAGGTATCAGTAGCATTATGATTCAGTGATGCTTATTACCGAGCAATAAGTGTGTTGTTTTGTTCCCCTACGTCAACATATAAACAGGGTGATTAATGACAAAATCAAATGTTTCCATTCTATTCATGCACTAATAGTCATACCTACAGCAGCTTGTGATTTGTTGCTAAAACTCAAAAAGCTGTGCAACAGAGACAACTCCTGCTGTGGTGCTGGTGCCGTGGAGATGAGGTGGACAGGGATGGGAAATGCACTGGGAGCTTTGCCAGTGGAGTTCAAGGTAAGCTGTGAACTCCACTGGATGTGGAGACCCTGGAGAGGCTGGGCCAGTGCTGCTGAAATCAGCAGGAACACTCACACAAAGCCTCAGAACTGTCGATTAGGTCCATAAAGCCCCACAGCCATTTCAGAAACTTGTACAGAAGTGAGTAACATTGAAACCCAGTGTGGGCAGAATCCAAACAAAACGTGCAGCAGCAGGGTCAGCAATAAACGTGCTGCAACAAGGCTCGAGAGCTTAGCTGGTCTTTTTCTGACTTCCTACTTTGAGAGAATATTTGGGGGAAAAAAACCCCAAAAATACCCCTTTTCCCAAACTGAAAGTAGATTCAATATTCTAGTAAAAAAATGTGCTATTTCCACCATGTCAGCTTTTAAAACAGCTTCAGGTTATGAATTTACCAGGTCTGTTGCATTTTACTCTGTTTCCTATGGGTGATTTTGTTGTATACTTCATGCACTGGTGTAATGTGGCTGTGCAGTTGAACAGCCAACCATTGTATAGTACTGTTAGGATATGTAAAATAAATACTATTTATTGCCAGTTGTTGTTGTGAGCACAGGGATGGTGTGAGTTACAATTGCTGTCCCCTGTGGTAAAAGGACCCCAGAAATCAATCACAGGCTGTCATTAACCTGACATGAACTCTAAAAACCATAAACACACCCCTATTTGTGTTTTACTCTTCTGCATCCTCTGTTTACCAGGATGAAACACACCTCACCATGTTTTGTGGGGTGGGACTTCCTCTCAGTGGGAGGGAGGAGAAATGAGAGTGGTTATATCCTCAGACTGAAATTTGACACAATCCCTTCAACTTTCAACTTCTGATGGACATTTCTGTTCATTCCTGCTGTGAAAGCACACTTGAGCTTTTTAAAATTTTTTTTAACAAAAAGGCATTGTTATTGGAACAGTAGTATTTGAAAATAAATCTATCCACTTTATCAGAAATCAAAATAACTTCTGAAATGTTGACGTGCGTGTAAACATCTGAAAATACTGTGCTTCTGTCTTCTGCTGTCTTCTTAGATAAAATTAAATGGTGGAAAGGAACCCAATATGCTGTTTACAAAAGGAGAAGAATTCTATTTCTTCTGATATAATTAAAAGCTACTGTGCTGGTGGTTTTTTTGACTGTTCCTTCTCATCCAGAACAAAACATAAAACACATGGGAGAGTTGTAACACCTGCCAGTCTTTACCCCAGAATTATTTGCAATAACCCCTCCTTCACCCCCCAAATTTCTCCCATAAAGTTTTAACTGGAAATACTAAACCATATATTTCTGATGGACCCTAGCAGTAAAGGTTACACTGGAAAGAATCCAAATCACTTTTTGCCTTTTAGAAAGGTGTTTTAAAGCAATGAATTAACCAGAATTTTCATAACTTGCAAACTTTTTCATAACTGCTCAAGATTATAATTTTCTATCTATTTCTAACGGAATGATTTTCTGCCAATTAAAAAGAAAAAAATCCCAAAAAATTCAATGATGGGAATGCATTAAATTAAACCAACTTTTATTTTTTTGTTTGTTTGGTTTTTATTTTTGATTTCCCATTTCATTAAGTCTAAACTGGCTTGTGCCATACATTTATCGGTCTAATTAATTCTGGAGTTTTTGATATCTACAGCATATTTGCTTCCTTTCCTATGTCTTTCTGAGACACAATTTACCTTCCCAAGCCACCCATCTTCCATTACTCTGAAGTTCAATCATTAAAAAAAGATTATAAAGAATAAAAGTAACTCCTTTGATTCCCTCATTAAGAGTGTCCTCTGGCTTCCCCAAATGACTTGGTGAGGATGGAGTGAGGCAGCATGACAGCTCCATCTTTCCCAAAGCCCTGGAGTGGTGTATGGGGAAGAAATCCCATCCCTGGCATCTCCATACAAGCTGTGGTTTGGACTTTCACCTTGTAGCTCAGCAGGAAGGATGGACACACGTGTAAAGAAACCAAAATGCGCTTAGTGGCAGCCCAAGGGCAATGATCACTGTTGCCTGCAGAGTGAGTCCTGGTAAGCACAGCAGCAACTTACTGTGTTGCTGCTGCTGTGGGCCCTGGAATTCAGGCAGGAAAACATCCTCTGGAAGGGATTTGCAAAGCCTGGTGAAGCGCTGCTTAGAGAGAAACTGCTGGCTGCAATCCTCATCTTGCATGAGGCCTCTGTGCATAGCATGGTGAGAGCAAGGTCTTGTCAGGAGGCTGAGCAGAGACAAATTAATTTCCAAGGCCAAGGAGGGAAAAATTTCAGATCTGTATGCCCTTGATGGGTGAACCCAACTCTGTGTGATTTGAATTTGAGTTCTCTCCTGGTAAGGCCAGAACTCATTTGCTTTTAAAGTATCTGCTGGAGCTTACCTGAAAATGAGGATGAAGGGTTAGAGCTCGCCTCCATCCCTGGCCCCTGAGCTCTGAGGAGTGCACCTGTGCTGCAGCACCTGTGCTCCTGAGCCCGAGCCCCTGGCCTGGACTGCAGGCCCTGAGCACCCTTCCTTAGGGAAATTACAGCAGGGAACAACCTCCGCTTTCTCCCTTGGTGATAGGCTTTAGGGAATCTGGGGTGATAAACTTGTGCACCCCTGCAAACGTGCTCCCCAGCAGCCCAGCCTGGCTGCAGCTGCCTCTCCCTGCACAGAGGAGAGCTGCAGGATTTATCGGTGTCGTTTCTCCACGTCCCATTGTTCTTCCCACGTACAACAGTATAATTACAACCTCGCACAAAAATTGAACAGACCAGAGCTTTTGTTCTTATCTCTTCCTGCCTCCCTGTTCTCTTCCTATATAGTTGTGTTTGAAAAAGAGTCTTCCTTTAAACATTTCAAAAGCCTCCCTATCTTCTCCCCTCATTTTTAATATTTTTTTTATTAATCATTATTTTATGGATATCACCACAAATCAATATTTTATTTTTTTTTTACCCCCAGAAAAAGACTCAGATTCAAAAAGAGAAGTCCATTCTGAAAAAAGGAAAAAAGAAACCCTCAAGGGTTTGAAATTTCTGTTCAGATCTGCTTTTGGTGCCTGCAGTTCTCTGCCAAGTCAGGACAACCTTTACCTCTGAGGTAGCAATTAAAGATAGAAACCTTAAGTAGAAATAAACTTAGTTCCCAGGGAAAGTTTGACTCTCTGAGTAATTCCCCATACTATTGGACAAACGATTTCATAAACATCGCTATTCTGGATCGTTTCTCACAGTGGTTGTATGCCTTTTTGCTAAAGTCACCATGGTGTTGCTCATTCAACATTCATTAGGATGGTTTTTTTCCTCTCTAAGTATCACTTCTGTCTGTCAAATATCCAGTTGTCACAGTGAGGGGGTTGGGGAAAGTTTTACTGAGTGCTGTGCAAAGCAGGATGGAAACCCATCACCAAAACGGACCTTTCCAGCAGATGATCTGAAAACTTCAAAAAACTTGAATACTTTTGGTATCTCAGTCATTTTATAAGCAGAAAAATAAGACTGTCCACTATTGCTGTGGTTTAACTCCAGCCAGCAACTGAGTACCAAGCAGCCTCTTCTCTCACATTCTCCCACCAAATGTGTCATTAAATGCTGGGCACTGCACACTGCAGGGCAGAGGCATCCTGTGCACCCAATGTGCATTTATTTGTTTGGCTCCCACAGAAGCCCAAGGTGTTTGTGATTTAATGTCCACAGATGTCAGAGAGAGGCAAAAAAAGGAAAAGAAAAGCCCTCTCCCGTAGGTGGTGAGATCCTGCCAAGGACTTTGTGGTGGCACTAACTCAGTGCGTGTGTTCCCTAACAGCCAAGCAGGGACCGCTGGGGACAGGATGCAGAACTCAGCATCTGCACAGTGCTTTGTGCATGGATCCAGGCAGCTCCCTTTTCATTTATTTCAGCCTCTGTCCAGGTAATGGCACTGATTCCCTCTCCCCAGACTTCAGAATAATTTATGGTCTGCCCTTTCTCCTCAACCCTTAATGTATTTCTTCTTAGTCTAAAATTATAAGGAGGGAGTTTTTGCAAAGAACACTGCAGTTCTGAGTTTTGTTTTGTTCCTTTTCATCACTGCACTTCTTTAAATTGTGTATGCACTAAATAGAAATGTTCTAGGCTACAAGCAGAGACAAAGCTTGGTGCACAATATTTGGGCTTGCTTTCAGTTGAGTGGGCTAAATAAAAAGCAATCACCATTTATATCTGAGTACTGCTCCTAATGAAAAGCAAGTATTTCAGGGGTTTCAGAGTTGTTAAGTAAAAGCCAAGAGATGCTCTGTGTTCTCTGGTTCTGCACACATCTACGTTTTCTAAAATAGAAATATCAAAATTCCTTACATGAATTCTCACCTGTCTAAACTCAGCAGCCTGAGATTCAGCCGCTGGACAGATTGTGACACAATTTGTGTCTGCACACACAGCTCTCTGCTCTCCAGAGACAAGAAGGCTGGGTGAGCTCGATAACTATCCAGAGTTTTAGCTGCTTATTCAGAAAGAAGCCTTTGAAATTCATCAGCTGCTATTGGGGATATGAGAGAGACTCCTGCTCTGTAAATTATGACACCACACAGTCAGACTTAAAAGCTTTCTTAAAAATCAAATGCTGGAAACTTAGAAACTCCATGAGGGGACAAAGGAAACCTGGGTGGAAGTATCTTTTACATCTTTAATTGCATCTCCTGCAAGAATTTGTTCCCATAATTAAAGGGCACATGATAATTAGCATGAAGAGGCAAACTACAAATAAAAAGTCAATGGAGTTGTTTTAAAGGGGCATCTAAGGTTTTTTCATATGCAGTTGGAAAGTCTTTTTTTGAAGCGTTTATTACAGAGGTGTAAAAAATAATCCATAAAAAAAAGCATTTTTTTCCAGGAAAATGATGTCCTAAAAAGTATTTCCAACTTTACAGTCCAATGCTTTTCTTTTGTCATGATAAAAATGCTCAGCATCTTTTGGGGTCCATACGTATTTATCCTTTCCAATAGTTAGGAAATGTCAGTAGTATTCAGAAGGAGATGAAAATGTCAGCAGTGCCATTCTTAGCAGAGATTACACATTTCAATAAGTAATAATTTTTGATACCTCATCATAAAGACAAACTGGTATGTGAGTGCCTGCAAACAACCTGGGGGAGATTTTTACAGTCACCAATACCAAAATCCACACACAGTTAAAACTTCTTAGTTTTTGACCACTAAGTGTAATTAAAGTCAGCCTTTTCCTTTTTTTCCAAATAGATGGGGAGATACTAAAATGTTAAGTACCTTCATTTTCAGTACTGAGTTCTTTCAAAGGCTTTAAACTTTTGGATGGCAGCCAGATTTTCAGCTGGGTTTTTCTCCTTGTGTTCAGGCCTCGCAGCTCTGAAGGCATGAGAAAGGAGTTACACGCAGCTCCCTTTAGCTTGCCCTGCTTGCTATCTCTGCTGCTTGCTTAGCAAACTTTGCTCAAAGTAGGTTAATGTTCTGATGCACAGCAGGCTCCAAAACCAAAGCTTGATTTTTACGTTTTTTTGGGTTTTTTTTTTTTGGTAAGGCTGTCAGCACTCATTCATCCAAGGACCTATTCCATCTCTCTGTTTACCCACGACAGGACATTTTAAAATCAAAGTCCCAGGCACTATTTTTAGAATTCTGAGGAGTTACTTCTATCAACCATTTTGTTTTCCTGCAGTGACAATTGGGATTTATCTCATTGCTAAATAAGGCTTTGCTCGTGCGAATTTGCATGGGGAGTCATCCAAGAAAAACAGGAGGCAGTGGGACTTGCATCCGAAGGCAGGTGTATTTTTGGGAAGTTCTCCTTTAGCATCTCGCCCTCACCATTACACTTGTCTAAACTTTTCAGGCTCTGAAGACTTTGGACTGGGCCCTGGATCAAGCCTTCTGTGATGGAAATGAAGGCAGGCAGGGGTCTGTGGCAAGGAGAGAGGGGAACACAGTGTGGAGGAGGCTGTTGGTGTGTGTATATAGGATGGATATATATATATATATGCGTATGTGTGTATATATAAGGGTGTGTATACACTCTTTCCTTGTTGCCTTTGAAGTCAGAGATATTTAATGTCCCCTTTCCTTTCCCCATGTGAACATGATTTAATACAGGCAGGTTCCCTGGCATCCTGGTGGAATCACAGAATGGAATCCTGGAGTCATAGAATGGGTTGGGTTGGAAGGGACCTTAAAAATCATGTTGTCCCAAGCCCCAAATCTGAGTAGGTCTTGTTGCATGTGCTTTCTGTTACTTGCCAGAGCCACCTGTGTCCCCAGCAAGTACTTGTGATGTTTAGTATTCTCTAAGCAGTATGTGTATAGAAGCTAATAACTGGATTTGGGGAAGACAGGACTGTTTCTCAAACTTATCTTTAAGGGGTGGGCTCATTTGTCAAGAAAGGGAGGAAATAACCAGTGCAAAGTGCTCTCCACAGTGTGTCAGGAGTTAGAAATGGAAAACTATTAATGCAAGTGTGTGGCCTGGAGGAATAAATATATTATATGAGCTCCCAAAGTATGATTTAAACTTTAACTTCTAACTTGGAAGGGGGAGAAGGGAGTTTATATTGCTTATGTTGCTTCAAGGTATTCGTCTGATAATGATAAGTATTTCTCTTTCTGTGTCATTGTAGTGAAGAATCACAGGAGGTTTCTTCACCTGGGATAAGAGGAGAGTTGATACTTCACATTTTAATATTTCTGCACTTATGAAATATGTTATAACTTGGGATGCTTCTCCTGAGGAGCTCTAGAAAGCGGCAGGATTGGTTTCAAAGGCAGGAGGAGAGTCAAAAGTACCAGTGTTAAAATAGCAATCTGTGTGAGCTGTTTTACAGCTTCAGAGA
Source organism: Picathartes gymnocephalus (assembly GCA_013390045.1). NCBI lineage: Eukaryota > Metazoa > Chordata > Aves > Passeriformes > Picathartidae > Picathartes > Picathartes gymnocephalus. Next base: position 127,812 of record WEKY01059223.1, read on the forward strand.
TAGCAAAGCTGTAACTTACCTTGGCCTCACACCCCGCACTGCCTGTCTGTGAAGCCCTGCAACCCTGCCTTGACACATTTTAGAGGACACTTCAGCTTGGAGGGAATGAACTGCTGTTAAAATGCTTCTCTGTGCTCTGTCCCTCTGCCTGCGGACAAGCAGGGGGTGGCACTGTCCTGTGTGGCAAGTCCCGCAGGCTGCTGTGCTTGGTGGCGTTTGTTCCCTGAGCGAGGGGCACTCTGTTCCCAGCTGTGGTGATGTGTAAGTGCAGTGACCATGAGTTCCCACTGCCTGTGATGTAGCTGCCCAGGTCATTGCATGGTATTACACATCTTTCTGGAATTGCTGCACTGCCTGGTACATCATAAGTTGCAGCAGTTGTATCGCAACAACGGCACCTTCAGCTTGGAGGGGTGCTCGTTTAAGATGACATAATCAGTTTTAGAAGGCAAAAATGGGATCTCAATCCTAATTCTTGTGAATAACAATGAATAGCTGATGCTTCACATGCTGTGCAGTTTGCAGTGTCTTAATTTTGAGCCTAAATCAGGACTCATTCACACATCTGTAGTTTTATACGTACAAGAACCTCCCAGGAGAATCGCACGGGTGCAGAACCCCGAAGCTGCAGGAGACAGGCAACAAACTGTGCTGAGTGTGACCCTGTGCAGGCACTTCCCTGAAACCTCCTGGAGACACCTTGTCCTGCCCACCGTCCTCAGGGGTCTGCAGGAGGGAACCTCCCACAGCGCTTCTGAGCTTTTGTGTGTGATCCCAGATGGATCCCACGTTACACGAGGAGGAGGGAAAATGGAAAGCTAATGAGCAGAGGATCTCAAAAGCAAACTGCTTTTTGTCTATAAAGGGCTTGATCTGCATTGCACTGACATGCTTCTTGCAATGCAAAGGAGGAGCTGATGTGTGAATTAGAGCAATTTATGCACATTTAAAGAACTTTACGATGCTGTAATTAGATGGGCATCTCTACAGAAAGTACATGTCAGCAACCTAAATGGAAGAGATGAGAAAACTGCTGAATTTTATGTTGCTCTCTGTGTCTCTTTTAGGCCCAGCGCGCTGTCCAGCTAAATGTTTCTTTAGATTTTGTCCCTGTAAGAAGTCGTTAATGCAACATCATCCCAGCAAGACAGCCATTTTATTATTATTTTGAGGTGTTTGTGTGCACTGGAATAATGCCACTCTATATATAGAATACTTTTTGCTTTGATTTTAAAATAATTTTATGCTTTCAATGAAATAGCTTTAAAATAGTTTATTGCTTTCAAAAGAGCAAAATACAGCTGCTACTAGAATCTGATTAATGCTTGTTATTTCATGATAACTGTAATTAAATTCGGCTAATTACTGCAATATTTATGGAAAACAAGGAACAAAAGCTGTAGTTCAGCCCTCATGCTGCAGAGTATAGGGGCACAGGAGTGATCTAAGAAAAGCTGTAGGGCAGGGTGGTGACTCTGGGGAGGCCTCAGGGAGCCCAGACCTTCCCTTTGCATCCCACTGGGCCATGTGGAGCCAGCACATGCACACCCTCCCTCATAAGGTATCTTCTTGCTTCCATTTCTCTTCTTTGCTCTGAAGGATGTGTCAGCAGAGCAAATCAGTCTCAGGGCTGTGTCACAGAAAGGATTGCTTTGAAATGTGCCTCAGCCTTCTGCTCTGTGGAGATGCCCCTCTGACTGGACAGCACCAGGGGGATTTACAGCCACCTTCGTCTGCCTTCAGTTTAAGATTTAAGGGAAGAACAGAGAAACATCATTTCCCTGGAAACTCCTCTCTGGTGACAGCTCCTGAAACACCAGGCTCTGACAGATGGATGTGATGGCAGTTCATGGATATGTTAGTGGTTACAGCAGTGCCATCGCTCTCAGCCCATCACACAGACCTGAAGCAATGACAAAAATATCTCCAAAAATGATTGTTTTTTTGTTTCGATTTGGTTGTTGGTTTTTTTCCTATGTAGCTGTGCCAAAATGATCACAGGAATTTCTTCAACCAGCTTTCCAAATCATTACCTAAACCCACCTGTTTTATTCCTCAGGGACAACTGCTCTGCTAAAACTGAATTTCACTTTATGTGCCCCCCAAATGGTGGCATGCTCTGCACAACAGCAGGCAGGTAGTCCACAGCTAACGTGGATGGAGGAGCACAGCCTGGGGGAGGCTGACTGCAGGCAAACGGAAAAAATGCTTGGACATCACAAGCTCACCCTGGTTCTGCGACAGCGTTTGTTGGACTGAACACCAAGTACAAAACTGCCTATCTTGAGCACCAAGTCTGTTGCTCAGAGAACAAATATTGCAAAAGACTCTTAGGGCAGGAGAACAGAGCACTAACTTTGCAATTTGGATAAATTTAAACAGTGCCCTCTCCCCCACCATAAGCAGCTGTGCTTAAACACTACTGACACATTTCCCAAGCTCAGAGCTCCAGGGTCACAGGAAGCCTGTGACCTGCTCTCACCCAAAATACAAGTTTTGTCTGTTCCATGAATGGTGGATGCACGTTTGGGTTTGGAGTGGGGAAGCACATCCAGCTTGAGGCACAAGCCAGAGAGCTGCCTGCCCTAAAATCAGGAGTGTGCTCCTAGGCACACAGAGGAACAGGACATGCTGCTGGTTACGTACTAGGGGAGTGCCCTGTCCTGCAGCAGCAGAGGTGCCGGGGACTGTGGTGCTTGTGTTTCTGTAAGAGGAGATAGAGGACACACGGCATGAAGAGGCTGCTGAGGGGGCCTGGCTTGTCGCTGTCTGCCAGCCACCAGTTCTTTCTCAATGGTTCAGTGGAGATGGTTCACTGGTTTAAATGCAACTTCAGCCTTGGGACATCTTGGATAACTTTCAGTCTTGCAGTAGATTTGTGGTACCAGCTGTCCTGGCTGCTGTAGCAGTTGGTGTAGTGTGGGGATTAAATATTAAGAACATTTCACTAGGCTATTTCCTCATTGACAGAAACATCCTTTCTAGAGGAGAAAAAAATAACCCTACCACCAAATATTTTTGATAAATGTGACAGGATTAGAATAGAATATTTCAATTTTTAGTTTCAGTACAAGATGCTTTTTTTCAGTGCCCTACTTTCTCAGCCTTTCTTTCTAATGTTATTTTGTGTGGCTAAGAGACAAGAGCTTTCTTGTCTTCCTCAAGTTATTTAGAGCTTTTCATTGACTAATGCCTTTTGTCACAAGTGACAGTGAAGGACCTGTTTGGTAATAGAGATCAATGGAAATGAAGGTGACATTTCAGAGCAGAGTTTTAAAACTAATACATGGCTATTTATCTGACCAAGGCACCTAGGAACATTGGCTCCCAGTCTAAAAGCACAACACTCACTGCAACTTCTGTACCTTCCCTCCTCCTAAAAATGCACGTTTCCTGTTTCTGTCACTCTTTTCATATTTCTTCCCTATTTTAGAAAACTCTTTGTCAGTCTCTGGTGCCATGAAATTTTTATCAACAGAATTCTCACTCTCTCAGTACCTGTTGGCTGAAGTGGGGCTTTGTCAGCAAGTGATGGGTGACCTGTTTCCCACAGATAACTGCACCCTGTGGTTTTTGCAGGGACAGAGCCCTTAGTGCTGGGGAGGTCCAAGGGCATGAAGGGCGTTACTTCCTTCTTATTCCCTACTGAGAAAAGTGTGGTGTTGGCACTGAGCAAGTTAAGGAGGTGTCATTTCATGCTTCAGCTCTCTCTCCAATTCCAAATGCACTAAAGGTACTTGTGAGAAGTGCTAAAGTGATAGACAGGGAGGAACTTAAAGCCCCTTTTTGCCTGGAGAAGAGAGGTACAGTAGGAGCTAATGGTCGTCCTACATTATATACTGGAGTGATCAGCTTTGAGTGTACAGTTCAGTTTCCAAATACTTTTAGAATTTAATCCACACCTTCTTTGCTAAGAAATACAGGAAGGGTGATAGCTTTCAATCCTGCACTGATCTGAGACCACCACCATACACTCAAACAAGTTTCAAAGCAGTGGTCAGATTAAAGCCTTACCAATGCTGACTGGCTTTGAGTAAATATTTACTACTTTGATTCCAATTACTCCTCTCTCCTTACCTGTAAGCTTTGCCATCTGTATCCAGAAGTACTGACTTTCGTGGCCTGTTTGCTTGACATCCTCCCCACTTAAGTCTAGAATAAGAAGGTCAGCTTAGATAAAGCCTAAGGCAATTACATCTCAAACACAATCTCAGTAACTTCTGTACATAAATGAAACGAAAACACATTAATAACCTGTCATAGTTTGAAAAAAACCAACTTTTTCTTTCTCCTGGAAAGACTTTTACAACTTCCTCCAGGCACAGCTTCCGACAGATCTGGGGAGCCCAGGGATTGGCTAACTTTAAGATAGGCACTCTATGTTGCCACTTGAATATTAGAACCGCCTTTGTCAAATCCACATTTAAGAATAGGAAGAATAAGAATAGGAAGCCAAAATCTTTCTTTTTCGTTTCCAGTCACAGTAAAGGTAACAGGGCGGGGGGATCCGTCAGTCCCTCGGGGCTGATGGGCTCCCCCCGGCCTGCCTGGGGGAGGGGAGGGGCCCCATTCCCCCCTTTTTCTCCCTTAGGCCAGCGCTTCGGCTCCTCCAGGCTGTTTTTTCCCTCCCTGCTTGAGGGGGAAGGGAATGCAGTTCCGTGGGGCTGGCACGGCTCTCTTGGGCCGGGCCTTTGTCCACCCCTTCTTCCATCCCAGGAGTGCTGTGGGGCCGAGTCCCTGCTTCCCCCCCGGCCTCCTCAGGGTGCTGCAAACACCTAAGGGGAGAGAGATCAGCCTGCAGCCTCGGGAGCTGCTAGCTTTGGCCATAGAGTTCTTCCCCCGCTCCTGTGGAATGCACATAATTCCAGCTGAACTGAAAAGGGTAATTAACCCTTTAAGTGCATAGAATGGATTTAAAAAGAATAAGGACACAGAGAGAACCATCAAGAATGCCTAGGTCAGTGAAAAGAGGACTGGAAGTCTAGAAAGAAGAGAGAGAGAGAGGATGCTTTTAAGCTGAAATTCTCCTATAGAGCCATGGTGATGGACAACTCCTTGTAACTCATATTGTACAAATTGGAGGGATGCAGCATTTTAACTGTGTTGAAGCAAGCAGATGTTGAAGTAGCTATGGTTCATGAGAAACTTGAACGGAGGGAGAGATATGGGGAATTTTGCCACAGAGAGAAAAAGAGATGAGAAACCTTTGCCCCAGGGATGGGAGACCTTGCTTCCAGAGAGAGAGAAGACCTTTGCTGTACTACTAGAACCGCTCAGCCTTAAAACTTTCCCCCATGACACCGACTTGAGTCCTCAAAGTAGTCACAGGAAAGGCTGCGTATCGGGGAAAGGACTGTCACAGCTGGACAGACTCCGGGCGGGAGTTCACTGTGATATTGAACCCCACGAAGGAACTGTGTTTCTTGTGGGAAAGTCTCCGTGGTAAGACAGGAGAGACTCCTCTTTCCAACTGAACTGATGAAAGTTTGTTTCAAAGATGGTAAACTGACCAAAGACCTCTAAATTTTGGTTTCTTGGGCCGCTGATGGAAAAAAGAAGTGTTGGTACAGGAAGACAAACAAGGTGGGGGGAGGGGAAGAGAAACATCTGGGGGTTGATTTTGGTTCTTTTTTTTTTCTTTGTCTTTTAGTTCTGTTAATAAACTATCTTTTGTCTTTCGAGGTTTAGGCCTGCTTTGCATTTCTCTTAATCCTTATCTCATCACAGAAGTGAGTAAGTACACTGGTAGTAGACCAGAGTACTTAAACCCCTGCATCAAACTACTCGCCTAGTGTGAGCAGGCAAATAGGTGAACGTGAAACTACTACAACCTCACATACATCCTGCTCAGCTGTCTCACCCAGTGTCATGGCACTGCTTTTAGTACAGACCAAGCAAGAGGAAGACAGATTGCTTTCCCAGAATTCGCTCAGTTAATGGAGAAAAATCCACCCTGATCTAAGTTGGCTCCAGCAGTTTCTCACAAATATTAATGTCTCAAGCTCTCATGGCTTCAATAAAGTAAAATATAATGTATTTCAATGGAAAACAAATTTCCCATTTCTTTTCTCCTGGCGCTTGCTGCAGCTGATAGCTACAGTATTGCTTTCAAGCAGAGCATGCTAAGCTAATTATATTTCTTCTAAACATTGTTGATTCCTTGATTGCTAATGTGGTATTTGAGAGTCAGTGATTCTTAAATGTCAGCTTAAGAATCCACCTTTACCAGTCTGAAACCCCTAAATGCAGATCTTGTTTTACTAATATTCCCAGTAAAGAATTACTCCATTGCTTGTCTGGCAAGTGAGACAAATAAAAATTTCCAAAGGCTGTATGGTTTTTTTTCTGCACCACATTTAATTGGTGGGAGTGTGGAGACACAGAAACATTTTCATTAATGCTTCATTATTAATCAGTAAAAGATGGATGCAACACTTGAAGGAAGCACTGAAAGGTGAATTCCCTAATCAATTTACTGCAGCTTCCTTTGCACTATTACTGTGAATGTTGCAACAGCACACTGTGAATGTGCTCCTCCTTTAATGTGCTCTTCGTGAAGAAGGCAAAAATCCCTGTATCTGGATAAATCTAAATTGTTTGGTAAAGAAACATAAATTATATTCTTTTTCTTGATTTTTCTAGGGTTCTGGTGCGCATGGCATTCATACAGTTTTGGGATGATGAGTTGCATAAATGTTGCCTCTGTATTTTTGGTAACTTTTTCTTTATTTTGCTTGTATAATGTTTCACATGTTATTTCTTTTTACATGATACAGTATTGCAACATAATAGTAAGCCTGGGTTTTGATTGGGGTATATATACAGATTGGGGTACAGATATATTCAGATGTCCTGCAGTGAGGGTCTCCCACCACGAATCCTCCTGGGAGGAGAGCTTTCCTAACTGCTGTTCTGCAATGCAGTGCCTCCCATTCCTAAACTTGTACCAGGCAGGCAGCTGAGCAGAGTGCAAGGTCTCAAGAACAATAGCTGGGACTGTGAGGTGCAAAAGCCATATTTCTGTGGGGAAAGGGAGTGAAAACGAGTCACTGATTGCTGGCATCAAAGTAAAAAAGCATTGAAACCCGGCTATGCAAATTCTTATCCAGTCCTTGCTAGAAATCTGCCTGTCTGGGGCTCTGTAAAGATGGGACATGGGAACAGTACGTGTGTTCAGTTGTTCTTGTATACAGAACTCTTGATTTTTGGGAACTGTTCTGAAAATACCTTGATTACATAAAGAAATCATTTCCATTTGCAGCACTACCAGCAGTAATGCAGAGACTAAGGAAATGTGGCTTTCTTTTTTACTGCCTTTATTGATTTGAGACCTCTAGGCAATAACAGGCTGATGGGATGTGACGGATGGAGCTGTCATCAGACAGTAAACCATGGCGGTGTCACTCCTTGGGGTCCCGATATGTGCCAAATCCTGCTGCTCCACCCTCAGCCGTCCTGCAGCAGCCTAGCTCCACAGGCTGGGATCAGCTGCACTCTGCTGGGGCCAGGCAGGCTGAGCTCTGCCTTGTCAGGAGGTCATGGCCTGAGTCAGGGTTCTCCTGGAAACACCAGTGACCAAAGCAGCTCTCCAGCATCTGATACACATTACTGGGTGCTGAAGACAGAGGAATCTACTCTGCAGTATCAGCTTATCTCCATCGAGTGTCCTGAAACCTTTCACCTGTCTCCTGGTTGAGCTAAACCTCTCAAACACTGTTCTCCTCCTGATGTGCTTGGTGCTGCAGCTCCTCCTCCTGTGCATCTCTGCTTGGGTGCTGTCCAACTTGCTTTATTTTTTCTCAGCTGATGCTTGTGACCTAATTGATTTCCTTGTTCATTCCAAGACGTGGATGAAGTATCCCATTATCCTATTGCTCAGGCTAGTAATATTTAGGCACAACATGCAGACATCTGCAGACTTGTGACCAGTTTTAGGACCTTGGATGAAAATATTGGGAAGCAGAGAAACTGAGGAATGCAGTTGGGTTAAACATATGGCACAGTATATTCCCATCCAACATGGAATAACATTGACTGAACGAAAAGAAAGTAGCACATCTTTTTTGCTTCGTTTTCTCTCTCGTAGGATTTACTTTCCCAGCAATGCAAATCAAATCAGATACATCCACGAGACCATTTACTGCTTCCAACTCAAATTGGAAGAGCAGCAGGAAAGAACTGGAACTGGAATATTTATTTGCTGTTTAACTCTCAGGAGCACGTCACAAACCTGGGACCTATCACGACTGAAAAAGCAAGTCATTAGATAAGGACACGGAAACCCCTTTTATTAAAACATCTGTGATAAAATGTGCATGCTACCCAGAATTCTAATAGACCATGAGTCTAACTCCCTATGCTTTAATTTGGTCGCAGGGAAACCTCAAGCATTTTCAGCATTATTTCAAAAATACTTTGAATTGACCCCATTATAGGGCAAAACTTTTGGAAAGAGATGATGTTTTGCTTTGGCATCAAAGGAAATGTTTGATAAAAGACTTACTATGGTGTAAAACATAAGCACAGTTTCAAGGTACAACGTCTGAGTTCTTTTTTGTTTCAGCCTTCCCCTCCCTCTCCCTCTTCACCTTTGTGCCAGGTCATCAGCTCTTTCACTCCAGTTCCTCTACTACATTTTATTCTTTTCTACTGGCTGAAGAGGGATCAAGCCTTTGTGTTGTTGTTTCGATGCTTCACCAGACATTACCCTTCCAGGTTTCTTAGTCAGCAAAGCCACAGGCTTTGTTGACCTTGAGCATTCTCCCATTCCTGTATCCCAGGAAGTCCTAGTCCCTGGGACTGTGCTGATGTTAGCAGATGAGTGCAGCCCAAAGGGGCAGATCTGAAGATGATAGGAGCTGGCATGCAGCTGGTGGTTGAAATCCACCCTGTGCACATTTTAGGAATTTTGCTTTGGGCAGCGTCTATCCTGGTCCTGTGGGGAGCAAGCAGAGCACACCTTTCAGTTTGACTTCATCTGAAAGGGGCCCAGTTTGTGTGTCCTGCTCACTGCTGGAAGCCAAAACACAGGGATTACAGTGGTACAAGGACAGTATGAACTGGAATGCTAACGTTTCCTCTTTCCTGGCTTTGCATTTCACACTCTGTACTTTCCATTATCCCTTTGTCTGGTCAAGGAGCACTTTTTGTATCTCCCAGGACCCATCTGAACTTAATGAGTGTCTCCCTTCCAGACATCAACTTTCCTGGCTTACCCTTCCTTCTGCTCACTGCTCAAATTCCAGCAGGAAGAGAAGAAGAGAAGATGCTCTTCCAGCTTGGCACTGGCCAGGAAAGTCCCACAGGCCCAGCTCTGGAACACTTGCCAGCATGCAGGCAATATTTTCCCAGGCAGAAGTCTAGGCACAGGACTGTATTGCTACTCTTTCTTCAAAATCATGAAGTGTAGCAAATCTCTTGATAAAGTAGTTCTTAAAAAAAAAAAAAAAAACCAAAACAAAACAGTTTTAAGGAATAAATTTCTTTCCTTAATCTTAAATGTAGCCTGATTTTAAAATATTTTTCTTCAGTTTAGCCTAAATAAGGGAAAGTTCATCTTTGTCTCTAGTTCTGCCATGGAATGAGACCTGAATATACAATCCTGTGATAGAAAATCGTAAATGTCCCTACAATTAAATGTCACCACTCTTTTCCTTGTGCTATTGCACTCTAGGACTTCTCTAATAGTCATATCTCTAGAGCTGAACATCTTTTTGTTAACATTTATGCAGCAGTATAAATACATGGGTTTGTTTGGGGTTTTTTTCCCCACCAAGTCAATACATACAATTTTCCCTCTTGCAAATCTGCCAGAAGTCCTCAGGAGACCTGGACTCACGAGGCTCTGAATCAAGGGTGCTTACAGTAAAAGCTTCTTCATGAACATAACTGGAGCAACCTGCTCTACTGATGTCTGTGAAATTACTTGTACAAAGAGGAATATTGGAATGGTTTCACACATTGACAATCATTGTGGGCTTCTGTATGAAGCACCTTTTCTATTAGCTTCCTTTTTCTTGCAGGCCTTCCTGTGAAGGTGTTCTTCTAGCACAAATCCAAATAGACATTTTACATTTATAAAGTCTCAGGTACCCATTTGAGATGTAAACAGCAAGAGATGAAGAGTGCCATAGCTACGTGAAAATACAGAAAAAGGAATAAAACATTTGCATGCAACAAGAAGGGTCAAGGATCTTTCTGAACTGCATCTTACGTGAAAGTTTCAGCATCACCATCCTTTGTGGGTGGTCGTCATATTCAGTCATTTTGCTTTTTGGAACAGCTGTTAATATCTTTTGAGGCAAGCCATGTAACAATTCTTTTTATATTTCTTTTCTATTCTCTTATATTTTGACTTTTGTTTCCTGGCCACATACTGTACATGTGTACTGTACTGTGAAACAAAGCTCTAAAACCTTGAAAAGAAATTCCCTTTTCTTTCAATTCTGCTTGTGGGAATGGAAGATTTATATGCATTGCACATTGTCTGAACAGCCATTGAATAAAATCCACCAAGTGGCACCACTAGTAAAATCTGTAAGTGTTCTATTTGATTGACTTGCCCATATCTGAAGAAAATGAGGGGACAAATAAAAAGCAAAAACTTTAGCTGGAACCTCCATCTAAATAATGACTTTGCCACAAAAAAGAATTTTCTGAATCATCACTTTGAAACAGAGATGCAGCCATGAGAGAGGGCCTCTAAGTCTCTGTGTAAACCAGAAATAAATGAGAAATATTACAGTAATCAAACAAAGCCTTAAAAACCACCAAAACCATTTGTTGCTCTATATACTTTTCCATTATAAATGCTGTCCCTTAGCAATTATCCAGGACAAAACCTGTGCCTCTATACTTTAGTGAAAAACTATTAGGAGCATGTGACATGAATATGGCCAGTTGCAGGTGTCTAAGCTGCCCATTCCCCTGGTATCCCTGTTGGTCCCAGGCTCTCTGCCTCTCCACTCATGTTTTCCTCTGCACACTCATACACAAAACCAAGCAGAGCTTGGGTCTAAAGTACCTTTATTAGTGTTAAATTGGATTATTTAAACTGTTAGCCTAACATACTTAATTTGGCATTTGTGTTTTCCTAAGAGCATGGGTTTGGTTTAATTTGTTTCATTTCCTCCTCTGCCCAGCTGTCTGTAATTTTACTATCAATTTCTATACTTTTATGGTGACTTAGATAAATATTGCTAAATCATGGAGATTTTATAAACGCCAAACAGGTAATGCCATTAACCTCAGGAGTCAAAAAATAATCCTATTAAATTTCCAGTCAAATTGCCTCATGATGGATGTGCAGTGAAACTCACAAAAATTAACCATTTCACTGCAGATCAGTAAACCATGCACTGGATAATTTTCTTCACCCATTGTTGTAACAGCTTGACACTACAGAGTTGTTAGCAGCCAGTGGATGGTGATGCAGGGATCATCTGGTCTGAGGGCCACCTTGAGCACCCTGGTGGTTTTTAACACCAGAACCAGTGTAAATACACAGTCACATTTGCACTGCTCGTCTCTGGCCACGGGAATGGCTTTTCCAAAAGCCTTGAAGGCCAATGAAATACTAATTCTTTTCATCTCTTTTATTTGCCTCTATGGACAAATGTCTTCCTACATTTTGCATCTTTTCCATTCTGAAAAATGCAAGATTTTGATCAAGATATACCTGCTTTTCTCAAGACTCTATCAAGGTATTGGATTAGGGAATTGAATCAGCACAAAGAATTTCCATGTGGAGATTTCTATTAATAGCTTTGCATTTTTATGAAAGCAGGATAACTCTTAAAGCCTCAGAGATATTGATGAGCTGAAGGGCTGAAGGAGAAGTTGGTTGGCAATTTCTGCTTTGCAGGGTTTTCTAGGGGCTGGATCGTGGAAGCTTCACGGCACGATGGCTGATCCAAGTGGTGCCTGTCAGAGCCTCTGAATGATACAGTCCCCTACAGTCTGGCAAGTTTTGTTTTTTTAGGTCTCTCCTAGAGCTTAACATCTCTTAGCCTAATTGGGAAGAATCACAGCTGATGTTCATAATGGGCAATTGTCACTCCAAAGCCCCCAGGCCCCTGGATGGTATCTCAATGCATCAAATGACCTTCATCTCTGGATGAAAAATGTGAAATAATTAGCCTGAAGAGCAACATGTCTGAAAAAATGTTCCAAATGCTCCAAATTCCCAAGCCTGGCAACTACTGCCTCCTTTTACCAGGAGACCACTCCTGGGCGGTTCACTATTTATGACTGTGCAAAGTTTTGGCTCTAGGTCTGGGCCCTCAGTGTGGGCTTCTCGCACCTCGCCCCTTGCCCAATGAACTCTCCACTCCTCCTCCTCACCCCAGGGCACTCCTCTGCAGAAACAGATGATAAGGAGCAGGTGAGAAGCTCAGAATTCAAGCAGCTGTTCCTGCTCTCTTCAGCCTTTTTTCACCCTGTTCCTAGCAAGGAGCAGCTCAGCCCTGAGCTTTAGCAGCACTGTCTACATCTCTAGCACCTCTGAAAAAAAACAGGAGAGGGGAAAATACCTGGAGTAAAAGAACTGCCATCAAGAAAATAAATTTACAAAGGAGGAGATGGAGAAAGAGGAATGAAAGCATGAGAGAAGACAAAAACATATATAAAGAATAACAAAAAAAATTAGAGAGGGGAAAGAGCCCCAAAACAAAACAAACAAAAAAGAAGAAATGGAAACACATGCTGGGTGGGGGGAAGGGAGGTTATGAGCCACCTATGAATTTTTTTATTACATTACTGAGAGAATTCAGCAGAGAAAAAAAAAACTTGGAAAATACTGATTCAAGACTTTCTCCTCCCCTAAGCTGTTTATGATGTGGATGATCAATGCCCAGATTGTTTCTTACAGTCTTTTCTAGCAAATATATTTTTCTTTTGCCTGAATTATACCTCCATTTAACATATTTTCTATTGTTATTCTTGTGATAAGTACTGTTAGTTGAAGACAGTGCTGTGCTTTCTTTGAGTGTGATTTTTGTCTCTCTCTGATTCCCATTCAATATGCCAAACTCTAGCTGCTATTACTAGTGGAGAAATGTGGCTTTTGGTTAACTGTTGGAAGTAAAGCAGCAAAATCTGCCTGACAGTTGTGCATGCAGAATGAACACACAAGGCCTCTAAAACATCTCTCTGAGATGGGAGCTAAATGGGAGAGAGCACAGTTTCAATCTGTTTAAGTAGACAAGGATAGTACTTTCAAGGTACAATGCTATCCATTTAAAGAATACCAAGCAGCCTATTAAATAAATCCTTTCTTTTAGTACACAGGGCAAAATGTACAAAACTCCATGAAACTTCTCTTTTTGCATCCTACAAATCATGTGCAGTATCTCTGCATTCTACAGCTTCCATCACGTTATTGGAGCCCAGCCTCTGTGTAATCATTCTCCAGCATCCACCTTATCTTCACCATGCTGGAAAAAAATCAAATTCAGAATTTGTTTTATCCATAGAGGAATGAGCAGCTCCATGAAATGTCACTCTTCCCAGAAATCTTCATCTTTGGTTTTTTGAGGGCTACATAAACATGACTGAATAAGGAACGGATGAACCTCTGCAACTACGAAATACATTTGTTCACAACATGCAAAGATAATGGAGAGGAGACACAAACAACTGCTCAAAGTGCCAAATGGTCAGCTGGCAAAAATCCCCATCTTTTCACTGCCTTCTGATTTTCATAAAAGTTTATCTTAAGCTTCATAAGGGTCATCGGTTTCATGAAAGAATCTTACCTTTGGGTTTATTTCAAGAATGACAGAAGCATTTTGGTTTAATGATTTTTCTGTCTCAGTTAATTTAGCCTAACAAGCTCTTTGGCCATTGCATTACTCATTGCATACACAGAATATGTGTACTTCTCACGTATTTATGAGTATTTTGAAACTCACACATTTAAACAAGAAAATAAAATCTGTCTGTTATCTGTCTAATTCCATAGGAACTGTCAGTGCCTTAATTAAATCTTAGTTCTGCAGAACTCTGAAAAAGCATAAGGGCCTGGTTTCTTGTAGGAGCTCTCTGCACCTGAGAGCTGACTCAGGGAAGTGCTCAGCACCAGAAAGGGACAGCACAACACTGTCTTCACTGGAGCCTGCTTTATGTGCTCTTGGTTTTGCTTTCCCTGCAGCTGCCAGGGTCCCTGCCTGACTCGAGGCTTCCCCTTGCTCCAAGCCCCAAGCAAACCTCCAGGCATATGTTCCTAATCTAAAGAGACAAGGTTGGGAAGAATTGGTACTGCACACTTGAAAATACAAGGCAGGGGAAAGTAGATCTGCTGTTTAAGGTATTATTGGACTCCTAGTTTTACCTGAGGTGATATATGAAGTCTAAGGCAGAGGAGAGAGATGAACCTTAGCCTTCCATTCAAGCGCATTTAACCATAAAACTGTCATTTGTCATGGCATGCATGATGAATGCACAAATACAACTGCTTTCCACATTGTTCCTCGTGGAGGATTTTACAGCCATGACACTGCACAGGATTCAACTGGCTTGATTTAGTTCCCTACATCTGCTGTACAGCCTCCTCAGAGCTGCGAGGAGCCAGCCCTGAAGGCTGACATAGGCTGACATGCCCCTTCTGAGACACCGTAAAAATGCATGTGCTTGTGTTTGGAAAGCTTTGTGGTGGGAGGATGGCAGGGCCGCTGAGATAGATAAAGATCTTTAAACAGCTTTCTGAAAGCTGCTTCTGCAAAGTCTTTGCAGTATTCAAAAGCTCTCTTAAGAGAGCATCAACACTGGCTGGAATTAAGAAATTAAGTTAAAGCATGTGCAATAGTAAAAAGGAAAACCCCAAAACAAAAGAGCTGCCCCATAAGGGAGTTGTGCCTCTAAGTTTTAGACAGACTGGATATAACTCAAACCAAAGGTCTCAAAATACTTGTTGCCTCATGCTACTGGGGATTAGTAGACTTTTGTCAGTAACTCGGTCCTATAATTCCTGTTACACATAAAACTTTCCTGCCTTTATTCCAGTAATAATGTGAACTTCTAAACTTCCTGGAGACAATTAAAAATTTTTCACTCCCTTCACCAGGTCACTAGCTGGGTTCCTGATGCCTATCCTGAGCTGTCTTCCATGTCCACTGTTTAGATGGAGGGTGCTCCAGACTGGGTTCCTTGAAGGCTGCTGCGCACACCGTGCAGCTGAACACCTGCAGCATCCCTCCTGGCTGCTGACTGCACTTGAAAAAGGAGGGAGATGTGTCACCATCCTGTGCCTGGGCCAGCCTGGCCTTGGGCTGGGCCATCAGTGAAGGGGAGAGCTCTGGTGGCTGACAAGCATGGCCAGGAGAAAGCAGGTCTTGATTTAGCAGCTCTGGAAGGGTTTGCTGTTTTTCTTTTTTTTTTCTTGGGCATACATAGGAACCAGGAGAACTGTATTAAAATGTTAGAACTTTCCGAGAAATCATAATTAAAGGAGCAAACATCAGTCTACTTTTCCCTTCAGACTGGTATGACATGGTCATTTTGGATTTTATCCTGCCGGTCTATTTTGCTCTAGTGCCCTTCCCTCTTTTACATCCAACAGTATTTTCTTTTAGATGCTGTAGTTTAACACCTTACCCCTTCACATTATGTGGTATTCAAAGCTTTTTACATTATCTTATTGTAACTTCAAAAAAGGCAAGTTATTCAGTATGTCAAATGAAATAGCTTCCATCCACTGCTGGGGCTGAAGGCAAAGGTTTGTAATCTGTCCTCAACTTTATTAAAAAACATAAGGCATCAGCCTTCATGTAGCTCAAATACATTTCCTTGCGTGGTGACAAACCATGTCTGATACCGCAGAATGAACTTGATATGAATTTCTATTCAGTGCACTCAGCCTCCTGAATACTATTTAATTCTCCAGTGCTGTGTGATTGAACACACTGATCATGGAAACAGAGTGCTTGCTCAGCCTTGCACTGCTTTGCTTTTCTCTCTCTCGGGGTGTTCTGTCGTGATGTTTTTCCCTTCCCATGTCTGAGGATTAAACATTACCTTCCATGAGCAAGACGAATTTAAGTCTCAGACCTGCCCTTAGTCCCAGGATTGTCCAGCCCTGCCTTGACAAGAGCTCAGCAAATGTCTCAGGAGCCACCCCATGCTCTCTTTACATACATAAAAAGAAACGCAGAAAAACTGGAAGTCTTAATGCAGCTGAGATTTCTGATTTGGCCTGTCCCCAGGGCCCTTCTGTGGCAGTGGCATGAGGGCTCCTGTGTCACTGCTTAGTCCAGGGTCTTGGTGACACCCATGACTCCGTGACATCCAAGTTCCACCTCTTGCCTCTCAGGGGTATATGACTTGCTAGTCTTGATATCATTAAGTTTTGACTTGGGATATGTGCTTCGAGATTTAGAGCAGATATTAAAAAATAAGAAAATCAGATGGTTTTATGTAATTGGGGCAGAAGCTGGAGAAGTATGGAGGTTAACAAGGGAAAGAGGTTTTCTGTTCAAGCACAAGGCTCTTACTCTCAAGTGAATTCAAACTATAAGGGAAAGAAGTTTTCTGTTCAAGCACGAAGCTCTTCTCTCAAGTGAATTCAAACTATCAGCTTTTCTATAGAAAAGCTCCAGCTAGGTCCATCTATTTCTGAGCTACCTGTGCCTGGTAGGTTTGGTTTTAGCAGTTGGCCCAGAGGAATGTGGCACATGGACAGTTTACAGGGTGTCAGTGCCTGTGTCTCTTTCAGCTGCTGGGATTGGAGAAGTATTCCATGTCACAGAGGATAAAATTCCTGCATTCTCTGCCATGTCTTGTGCAGATTAAAGGAAAGATAACCTGTCCAATCATCATTATACGCTCAAAAGCGTAACTGGAAAAAGCCATGCGTATCAGTTCCGGGAGTCTCAAGGAGATCTGCAGAGGAAACAAATGACCCACAGTAAAAATGGATAATACTTCACAAAATTGGTACCTGGGAGCCATGTGCCTGAACTAGCAGTGAGAATGACCCATTCTTTTCAACATGAAATTAGTTCTCTGTGGAAGTATAGAAAAGAGATTTTTATGCTGTTTTACCACCTGCTCCTCATCCCTGGGATCTGTGTATTCAGTTTTGATTTATGAGGGAAAGTGAGGGGAATGAGACGAATTTTAAACAGCATATGTCAAGATCATAGTGGTTTGGAATTTTTTTTCCTCCCAGGCTATATATTTTTTTAATCTATTTTTGTAAAATAGCACAATTTGTACTTTTTGTAAAGCCAGAGAATTTTTGGTTATTTGGCTTCCAATATTTTATCCACTGCTCCTCTGTCAAGCATCACTTTTGCTAAAGAGTAAAAGCAAGTTATTTGATATATGGTGGGACTTGCCAGAAGATAATTTGATCATAGGTCAGCTCAACTGGTACAATAATTTCTTTCTTGTTTATGTTAATAACTTGTACAAATGTGTACAGCATTGCCCATGGGTGTATTTAATACTCTCAAAAAATGTTAGTTTAACTGCTCTGGCATCAGACATGCTGGGCAGCAGTGGAGTAGTTTTGCCATTGCTCTTCAGTGTGGGAAACAGAGTATGCTGAACCTGTTATAAGGTACTTAAAAACCAGAAATAATATTTTGGCAGGTTTAAAAAAAAAAACACCAAAAAACGCCCAAAAAGTAGTCTCACCCTCATGAAAAGCCAGGAGCTTCAGTGTGCAATTTGCCCTCAAACCTAACAATTAACTAACTTAGGTCAGTGAATTGCACACTTCGCTCACTGTGGAGCAATAACATCAAAGTCTATTTATCAGTGCCCACCAGGAGAAAAAAGTAGGAGGGTTTTGGAGTCAAAGTATTGCAGATGGGGTCCAAACTCTCCACACAGTGGGAAAAAATGCAGTTATGTCTTCTGTGAGTATATTTTCCTGTTTAGATCTGTGAAATTACATGGACAGTTTTTAGAGAGAGTCCCTACCCTTTCTGGACCCAAACTTCTGGTTAAGAGGGATAAAAATGGAGATAAAAAGGCAAAAAGAAATAAAAATAGAAAACCCTGTTTCTGTGGATGTAATTAGGTTAGCTGACATTGAGTTTAATGACTGATATTTTTAGGCAATCTGGGAAATTTGGATATAATTGATATAAGGACTCAATCAGTGGTAAACACTACTGGTCTTTTGAGATAAAATTAGGTGCAGGTTCTTTACAGAAAACTTTGGGAAATAATGCTACTGAAAATTCTGCTGAAATATTTTATTTCTTCTATAACTTTTATTATAAAGACTTTTAAAAATAAACTCTCTGTTTATTACTGAACTTTTCCTGTATACTCTAGTCTTAATTTAAAGCTTATATTTTCAATTTTCAACTCAAATTGTATGTCAGGGGTAATTATCATTCCTTAGGACTTGTGAATAGAGATGGCTAATGAATTGGAAGAACAGAGTCTTTATAAAGATTTACTTTTAAATGCAATATCACTCTATGTTTCTTCAAAAACCCCAATTTTTCTCACTGTAATGATGTTTTTAATGTTTCTCATTAAAAACATCCTGATGGGTAGAAATTACTCTCCCAATCAAGAGGTCAGGAAACTGAGAGAGAAAGAATGAAGAGCTCCTGTCCAGGAGATGTCTCTGTATGTATTAAAAATATAGCAGTCCTCTGGGGTATTTTGTGACTAATATCTGCTTTTGAAACTTCTTGTTGAAAGTCTTGTCTAACTCCAAAATGAATTTCATTTGAAACCATAACAAAGAAAGTATTTTAAGAAATGTTGTTTTTCCTTCCATCTTTCCATGTCAAGAGACTTTGGACTGCATGACAGCAATGTAAGTCCAGGGTGGAAAATATACAAAATTTATAGAAGTGTCTTTTCTGGAAAATAGTGCCTTTTGTGTTGTGTTGCTCNGTTGTTGTTGTTGTTTGTTTGGGGTTTTTTTGTTGGTTTTTTTTGGTTTTTTTTTGGTTTTGTTGTTGTTGTTGTTATTGCTTGTTTGTGAAAAGTGTGATAGACATAGTATTTAAATAAGCACCTTTGCTGGAGTGTATTTATATCATGGGCTTTTGTATTTAAGAAGAGAAAAGCTTTAAAATCATCCAATTTCTAAATTCTGTCTTTGAATAGGCTTAGAATTTTACCTGTCCTTAGTCTTCCCTCTTTTTACTTTTCTTTTAAATATATGTGACACCTATATATATGCTATTCTCTCAAACTCTCTACAGTAAATGTATGATATTTTTCACATTAATCATAAATCTAAATCATTATGGGCACTGACCTTTACACTGTTCCTCATACACACCTGGAATTACTGTTACTTAATTATTGTAGAAAGAGATATTTTACTTGAAAAATAGCTAGAGACAAGAGCATTAAACTATACTAAAAAATAATGAATTCTATTTACCCTGTTTGTTTAGACAGCTGTGCTTCTGAATCATTTCTTAGCATGGGCAGGAGACTTCCTAAGTCATGAGTTACTGCTCGAGAGGGTTTTGATCCACAGTTCTGGATGTGCTCCAAATGTTACTGTTTGATCAGAGGAACGAGCTCTTATTTATAAGGGAGAGCTGAGTGTAGAGAAGTTTCAGGGTGAATGAAATATACCCATCTATTTCAGGGCTGTATAGTTCCTGAGTAACATCTGACAAAAAAATACAATAAACCAGAGCAATTTGGATTTTCACACTTATGGCAAAGGACTCTTCCATAGTCTCTGAACAAGCAGTTGGGTTTAGTCCTGACACAGCCCTGGTTGTTGGCTCGCAAAGACCTTGTGCTTGGTGGGATCATTCCACACTTCAGCATCTCTTCCAGCTGGTTCTGGTCCCACAGTCCCTGTGGTTCATCTGGATTTCTGCTTTTCCAAAGTGCACTTTTTCCTGTGTACTGGTTTTGTGGCTAAGAAACAGGGCAATACATGCAGCTGGTGCCCTTGGAGATTCTTGTTCCATAAACCCCTGTTCCAGCTTCCTCAGGCTGGCATGGAATTAGCTAAATAAGACCAAAGTCCCACAGATTCATTGCAGGACCTAATTCAAGTCTAATTTAGTCCTTTATTGATCTGTATTTGGTGTAGTTATCATTAAAAGTCAGGTCCCTATTTTGGATATAAAAACCTCATCCTTCATAGTTTTTCTATCTTTGCTCCTGCTTCTTTATCAGCATTTATCTTTATCAGTTTCTGTGGCATTATGTCCTGAACAGTGCACAACAGAGGAACAAATCCAGTCTGTGATGAGCCAGTGAATTCCATCATGCATGGATGCAAAAAATCACAAAATCATTAGCATTTCTCACTTTCAGTGCTATATTTTTAAAGATATTCTATTAAATTTTTATTCTAGCTTTCAGAAATAGTGTTATCTCTATTTTTTCCTCTTTTTTTTTTACAAGATACAATGTACAAGATGCATACTATATGAGAGGAACAGTAATGCACAGTGAAGGAGTTACCATTCTAAAAGCAGGATGTCTGTTTGCTTTGTCCAATTAACATTATGCTGTTTTAAGTGCTAATGAACGAGAAGTGAAATTTCTAATTGTGACGAGACTTTCTATAAGAGGATAGGTAAACAGTGAATATTAAAGGAAACGACAACTGAGAGGCAATGTTACATTGCACCTGAAGTCTCCTAAAGGGACTGGTTGCTATTATCATTGGGCATGTTGCTATCATCATTTATCAGCCATATATTCTTTTTTCTCAAATGAAAGAAAACTATCTATCTCCTTCAATGTATGAAGAAAAGACTCGCAGGGCACCTACTCCTGCCCTAATGCTGCTCCTGTGAGTTAAAACCAGCTAAATGTAGCTCTGTGCTTTAGGGCCTCAACCAGCTGTGCCTGATGACCAGGGTGGAGCAAAACCCTTACAACAGCTGACAGGGTTGGAGGTGAATCGCAGTCCTTAAAGGAAAATTGTGTCTCCCAAGTGTCCAGTACTGGAGTCTGCAAAAATCCTTCGAGACTTCTCACTTTTGACTCTCTTATCTTTTCACTTTTCTTTTTTCTTTTTTCTTTTTCTTTTTTTTTTTTTTTTTTTTTTTTTTTGTTTGGGGTTTTTTTTTTTGTTTTTTTTTTTTTTTTTTTTTTTTTTTTTTTTTTGGTTGTTTTTTGGTTGGGGTTTTTTTTTTTGATTGTTTTGTTTTTTTTTTTTTTTAATCTCAGGACATTGTTGTGGGGTTTGGTTGTTTTATTTTGGTGGAGTGTCATTTTCCTCTATCCTTTTGGATCTTGCATCAGTCATGAGGACAGTCTGCTGCAGAATCCAGATTATGCATTGAATAAATAAACACCAAACTTGATAACATCAGGACAAAGAAACTCATCTTAGCAGAAACTTATGCATGATACTTTTCAATAGAAATCCAGGACAGTTAAACAGATTTGAAACTGAATTTTAGAGTGCCCAGAAATTAGGTGCCTTGACTCTTTACTATGAATAGATCTATCAGACTTTGAAACGTTCCGATGAAGCACCAGTGCTAATTGATAGCTGTGTGCTGAGAGAATAAGTATTTATTCCAGCTCCTCCACTAGAGACATCAGCAGTCTTTGAGAGAAACAGGAAAAGTTCTGTCTTTAAGGGCAGGATTGTCACAGAAGGGGGTGCATGTCCAACACAGAGGGACCAGGGCTGTGTATGGCTGATGGCAAGCTGGGACACAGGTTCAAGCAAGAAGCCTGGGGACAGCTCAGACTGCATTTTGGGGAGTAGGACTTAGGCAGAAGCAGGAGCTGGTGTTGTGCTTGAGGCAGCAAATACCCAGGATAAACTACCAGGGCAAGAAAATAGGCTGATGCTAGGCTCCAAAGCGGGGAGATGCACACAGCCCAGGGCAAAGCAGCAGCACCCCCTTCACAGCAGCCAGACCTGGAGCTGCTGCTCAGGAGCACAGCGACAAACCCAGGGCCCAGCACAGCCAGCCCTTCTGCTCGTCACGCCTGGAACTTCTAATCAACAGCCAAAGGTCCCAAAAGAAAAATAACATCACTGTAATGTACATCAGCTGCCAGATTCCCCAAATAACCTTCTTCACCACAGCTGAGAGGACAGAAGAATGGATTTCAAGGGTGTTTATTGGATGTATTCATGCTTTCTTCTCCTAGGGTAATCAATACATTTAGAAAAATTCAGTATTTACACACTGAAAGCTTTTTAATGCAAAGCAGCTGTGGTAGTATGAACTAAGCATTTGCCTTTTTTTTCCTGGCAGTTTAAGCTAAAAGTCAAGTATTTAAGGCACAGAATGTTGTGTTGTTTGTAATTGTGCAGCCCAGCTAGATGTTACTACCAGCATAGTACGCTGGCTAACAATGTGAAGACACATCAGAATGAATTACCACCTCTGTTCACTGAGCTGATACCTGCCAAAAGTGCTGCTGTCTATAAAGGTATTAGTTGTCATTTTGGGGAAATTAAGTCTCAAGAGCAGGAGCTCAAAGCCCTTCTGGTGTCGGTATCTCCCTGTGAAGGGTATTGAAAAAAAACTAAAAGGAAAAAAAAAATCTCATATTAATGAGGGATCCAAGAAATTGAAAGACTTAATGGCTGGATCTACTGTCCTTGGAATTGCTGGAAGAACTCAGTGTTGGTCCAACTGAGCAGGAGTCAGGTCCTGTGTGACTCATGAAAGGTAGTGAATGGGCCCAGTATTGCCTAAAATTGATTCTTGCACTACTTCTTCCCTTTGCTCTTGGGGTAAAGGCAAGGTTCATTTCTGACAAAATTGGCCTACTTCACAGCCTGCTCTCAACCATCCCTGGAAGCTCTGCTTCCCTTACTTTGCTGCCATGTGCTGCAAATCTAATGATTTACAGCACTAAAAATTACAGCCTCCATGATTCACGTTGCTGGTACTCTTACATTAGTCTAATCACTGATACACATTTTACAGAAAGTTGACAAATACGTCAGGTTATTGAGGTTCATTTTAGCTTTGGCTGTGGATGATTTAATACAGAAGGAAATCAGGTTAGGGAAAGCTCTGAATATGTATTTTCAAGGGGGAACAAAAAAAAAGTTTTTTCTCGCCTCCTCTCACTGCTTCTCAGTCATCAAGAGAGAAAGAAATGATGAAAATGACACATGAGCTGCTGCAAAGCCTAAAAATAAGACAGCTTTTATTTTATATTTGGAAAGGGAGATTAGTTTGTTCTGTGGCTATTTTTCCTTTTTTTTTTTTTAATCTTTAAACAAGGTGGCATTTAAAGTAGACACTCACCACATGAAAAGAGGCAAACAAATTTATTGCATTTTATTGCTGGTGAGGTAGATAATGGGAAAAGATGTGAAAATGAGGGAGAGTGTGGGAAGTGGGGGCACTTACAGGGAAATGCATTTGTGTGGGTTGCGTTTAACAGTTTGAGACAGAGAAGTACTTAGACAAATTGCTTTGCATTTACACTCAGAAATGAAGAATAGCCTTTCTCTAAAAGGAATTACATATGAGCCGTTCTTGAAGCTGGCGTTAGGTAGGCAGGACTGAGGATGCTGCTGGCAGGAGACTTAATGTGGAAGTGCAAATTAAGGCCAGACCTTAACCAGGTCAGTAATAGTAAAGGTCCTGAGGTTAAAAAAAGAGGACAACTGACTGCTAAGGGACTTTATTTTTTTGTTTTTCTAAACTAAAAACATAAGTCATGGTCCTTACAAAGAGTTTTGACATTGGCGTCAGATACAAACTGCAGAAATAAAAAAATAAAAGCCACTGAGTTCATGCTTTGAAGTTCACTAGGATTAGCCATACAAGAGCAAAGTCCAGGAAGAGAAGGTAATCAAAATGCAGGCAAGCAATTAGATCTGCATATTAAGTATGAAAATACACAGTGCTGGGTTGCATATTAAGTAAGTGCAGTAACCTTGTGCTTCTGGAGCTGCTCGGTGAGGTTACTGTGCAAAGGAGCTCAGAGGACTCACCTCCGGAGGGGAAAATTGCTTTTCCTTGGCTGTAACCCTGGCCATGGTGCTGAACAGCCGCTCTGTGTTTGATCTTACCAGCAAGGGGCTGGGCACACCCAGCCGTGTGTGGTGGGCACCCGGGGGCCTTGGGCAGGACTGTGTGAGGCACACGGGGCCAGGGGCTGCCCCTGGGGTGCTGCCAGGCAGCCAGGGTGCACAAGGGGTTCCTGAGCCAGGGCCTTGGACAGGTTTGCAGGGCAGAAGCTCACACCACGCGCTTGGCTCACAACTCTGCTCTGAGCAGCAGACAGGGAATTTTTAAATTTTTATTACTCTAGTGGGCTTTTACTGCCATAGAAGGAGCCTATTCTAATTTTGGAAACCAGCTCTTCCTGAACAAACTACATTTTATCTGTAGTTATTATTAGGTTTTCTTCCTTCTCTCTAAAACTGAGGACTGAGATTGTCAAGAGCCTGTGTGTTGCCCTGGGCCCTCCCTGCTCTCTGCTGTTCCTCCCTGGCAGTGACCACAGAGCTGGGAAAAGGCCTGAGCACCCAGGCCAGCACAATTCATGGGTGTCTAAGCTTAGAGGTGCCTCAGTTGTCAGGTTTCAGCATGGAGCTGCTACCCCGTGCCCATCTGCTGTCCCTGACGGTCTGTCTGTGCACACTCAGTAAAAGCCAGATGTGGATAACCCCCATACTGGAGGCTTCTCTAAGGTTTCTAAGTGCTTCTGCCGCTTACGACTCAAGGGCAAGCCATGAACTCCTGGCTTGTTGGCTCAGTAATTGCTTCCTAAAATCCTGTGGACTTCCAAGGGAGATTTTTGCTCACCTCCTCTAGGAAGATCATTGGTCTGTAGAGAGAAACATGAGCACAACACAAGTTTGACGTCACCTGACAGTTTATATGACATGGAACATAACAGAATAAAATAAATGCCTGTCGTCCTGTCCTTCCTGTCCTTAATTTCTCTGTGTACCTCCAATGCTTCCATTTATAAAATTCTCTTGAAGATGAGGTAACTCATTCAAAGTGGTGGGTTTTTTTGGTTTTGTTTGTTTGTTTGTTTTTTAAGGAGCCTGATATTGTGGGAGGGAAACTAATAAGCAAAGGATGGGGAGAATGATCACCTCCAAGGCAAGCATCTTACTATTTCAGGAGCAAGGCAAAATCATTTTGGATGAACATCAAACAGAACCAAGATGTTTTATTGTTCTTTTTAGCCCTCCTCTAAAACAGCATGTTTGAGAAACTGTCCCTTTAAATGTACTCTTGAGTGTCCCACTTCACCAAGCTGGAATTTTCTGTGTTTATCAGCCCCATGTGTCGGAGTGGGTGTCAAAAATATGCAGGTGATGTCATTTTTCATTCCCTCATGTTTAATTGACAATAACATTCCACACCCCTCCTCCCACCCTTCTTCCACCTCTTCAGTTTAAACCTTGTTCTCCCAGGCCTTTTGGGCCAACACTCTTCAAGAATGTGTTACCTTCACCATTTTAAGTTTTCTCTAAGGCAGGAAATTTTCATGACTCCATTTTTACATAGTTCTTGGTATGGAGATGAAAGAAATATCCAGTATGAATTTCCTGTAGTAATCCTATCTAGCAATAATTTCTTTGGCACACAAAATGAAAAGACAGCTCACTACTGATGATAGACTCTGGCCTTTAGTATACTTTGAATTATGAATATTTTTGCCTTCATTTTACTATCTTTTTAGTAAACAAACCATATGCCTTCTGAATTATCTCTTCCGCATAGAATTTGGCATTGGAATATCTATTTTTATACAGCCATATTAAATAAATCCTGGCAGTAAGTCCTTGGGTGAAGTATTTTATCATACCTTTAATCAATTCAGCAAAGATTCCAGGGTAAACAGTAAAAGTTTTCCCTTTTTTCCCCCCACTGGGATACATCATTACTAGAGGAAGTGCAAGTTTAGAAAAGAAGCAGTTGGAAGATATTGAAAAAAAAAAGGCAAGAACTTAATTGCATTGAGAGAGAAAATGTCTCAGTGGCCTGGCTCCTCTCTTTTCAAGGGATCGTCCTGCTCCTCACATCAAAGGGGCTCTTCTGGGACAAAAGCCCCAAGACCAGCAATGGACTCCACATAGACAAGTGTCCTTGGGACTGTCCTGGGAAGCATACGTCAAGGTGCCAGGCAAAGCTCTTTCTCTGCCCTCTCTTCACCCACATGAATGGGAACATGGATGCATTCAGCTCTTGTTCCTTGTCCCCAGCTGCCTCAGACTCATAAACGGAGATGGAAACAAAACCACCTCCACATTCCAAGGGAGCTGTGCCTGGGAGGGAACAGGTAATACCTAGGGCACGGAGTAACTTGGGACCATAACCCTGCCCTTTCCAAAGCCAGGCTTTCAGGCTTCTGAGGCCGTTAGGCAAAGCCACAGCCCAGCCTGTAGGCCTCCTGTATCTTAGCACCTCCCTCATTATGGTTACAGCACAGATAGTTGCCTGGGACTACTCACTGAGTCAATTAATGAGATAAAGTAAAAGTGTGAGTGAGAGGGTATTGGGTAACTCAGAGGTTGAAAGGCTATGTTGAAACACATCTGGTGATAATTAAGTTTAACTGTACAATTTTATCTGGCCAAACATAATTACTTGCTATTAAATATATGTCAGTGGAGCTGATTGACACATACACTGTATAACCATGGCAAGCAGAGGACAAGGCTTAGGTCAATTGCAGGGAAAAGTAAAAAAGCATCCTTACAGGGATAGAACAGGACAAAAAAAATATTATTGGCAATTAACTTCACACAGAGTTTGATGCATTTTTTTTAAAAAAAGCTATGGCCCAACCTAGAGCAAGATTGTCTTTATTTTCTTCTGGACTGTCTCTTCTGTCAGGTTAAATGCAGGTGTAACACATAGTTATAGTGATTACAGTATAGTCCTTTATTGTGATTAATGCTGTAAATGGAAAGAGTTACTGAAAAGAGGTAGGAAAATGGTGGGTTTAGAATGGGCATGACAGGAATCAGTAGAAGTGTCTGATGGAATCCACAGGAGCTGGTGATTTGCCAGTGTTAAACAAATGCTGAAGCTGGCTAGTTTTTGTCCAGAAGTGGTACCTACACGTCCTGCTTCACAAGACAAGTCTTCTCCAAACAACCAAAAAAAAAAATCTCCTTGAAATGTGGTTTGAATCGACAATGAGATGAACTCAGTTGGTGCTAATAATGCCAAGGTTGTGGATTCAATCCCTTTGTGGGCCACTCACTTTAGAGCTGGACTTGAAGGTCCTTATGGGTCCCTTGCAACTCTGTTCTGTGATTCTGTGAATAATGTTTGTAACCACCACTACTTTCATCATCTTATGTCTCCCTGTACTGACCTATTACACTCCAGGAAGGGTTGCAGCTGTGCAGCCCTGTGTTTGTGAGTGTCTGGCACAAAGAAACTTGAAGACTTGCTCCAGAATTCATCAGGTATTGAAGAAAGGAATTTCTTAACTGAAAATTGCTTTTCACTTCGTTTTTCCTTGCCAGGAAAGGTTGACTTCCCACAGGCACCGTAATTCACCGCGGGCTCTACAAGGATGCCAGTTTTACTGAAAATTCAATCTCTTTACTACAATAGAAGGCCAGCTGAACTGACATCCACAGCAGCACTCAACTAACCCAGTGCCAATAGTGTGTGATTCATTGATTATTATCAAATGAACTTTCACTTCCAACTTCAGAAAAGAATTAGACAGAGATGAAACTCACTGTAAGGGCAGCTGAGCAGACTTAGTTGTAATGATGAAAAAGAATGATTACAACTCTCAGCTGTACCAAGAAACACTTGGGCCTATGCTGCTTTTACTTAAATATTATTTAGACTTCTGCAATTTTGTTTACAGCATATCTCAACATAAGGTGCCATATGGCAGTAGAGGAGTGGGTGCTAATAAGAGCACATGTGAGACAACTGTGTGTCTGTGTACCCCCTTCCCAGTCCTCCCAGGAGCACTCTGAGTTGAGACTTTAGCCTGGAGGCAACTGAAGTTTGCTTAAGGCTTTTCCTCGTTCCAACTCAGGTGTTTGGGTGGCCATCTGACACATTAATAAATTAATGAACATTAAGATTACTCCCATCCTGAGTTTTTCAGGAAGGTGTATCAGCAGGATGCTTTGTGGTGCTGTTGATCACTGCAGAGCACCCGGAGGCTTTGGATCTGGGATTGCCACTGCAGGTAACGATGCAGGGCTGCCTGCACTCAGCTCCTCACCCCCGTTTAGGTCACTCAGCCCATGCAGAGCAATGAGACTGGGCTGCTGGCTGGAATTGCACCCTGGAAAGACAGCTGAGCATAGGAAAGGCTGGGACACTCTGTCCCCAGCCCCCCCTGCAGCACAGCAACAGCTGGGCTGACAGTGCCAGCACTGGCCTTCGCTGTTGTTCGGTTTCCCATTTCAGTCTCCTGCTTAGTGGCTGTGCCCACGCTCTCGCTGGGGACTGGGCCGAGGCACAGCCTTTGCTTGCTGCTCCCCAGAGCCTTCCCCGTGCAGTGCCCAGCCATTACAGACATGTACCTGAGATATTCCACACATCAGCCTGACCAAGGTGAGCTCTGTGACCTCTGTGTTTGCCATGGTTTGAAACCACAATTTTGATCCCATCGGAGGCTTTACTGGGTGTATTCTACACACACACACAAATGATGAAAATATTTCATCATTTTTCAAGGAAGAGTTTAAAATGGAGATAAATCAACATCTAATGGAATGGATATTGATTCATTTCCTCACCTGTGGAATGAATACCTTCCCCCCATCAAAAAGCTACGAGGAGGAAGCCATTGTTCATCTGAAACAAACAAGACTCAATAAGTCTTAATCCAGATAAAAGATAGTTCTGAGAGGAACCCAAATAAATACAGCTTAGCATTCCTGTAACCAAACATGACACTTCCTTTCTCTTTTACTCTTGTATCTACTACTTGGGCTGTGTTTTTAATGTAAAATTATTTAAACACGGAACAAAAGTCTCATCTCATTTTAATGGCAAAACTGTATTCATATTCTTCCATTTGTTCTATTTAATATGGGGAATTCCACATTTCTCTCACTGAATATCTGACTTTAACTTAAGGCAGTACCATAGGTCAGAGAGTGCTTTAAGATCTTCCAGCAGAATATCTCTGGTTCAAGCACTCTGGTAGGGCTGTAATCCACAAAATACTGGACTATGGGTACTTATTCTGCTGAAGACTTAGGCCTGTCTCAGGAATCCAAGGAGCTGCAGTCAGGTGCTTAGTGCTGAGGGAATGTGTCAGTAACTCCCAGATTTGGGCCTCTAGCTCATGCTGGACATATTTCCTCTGAATATTTTATACAACTCTTTTAAAATGTATTCATTTTGCACAAATTCCTCTTGTATTTGCTTCCCATGAATATTTACAGAGCTGGCATTGCTGCTGTGCAAAATCTGCATGGAAGGCATTTTAAATCACTCTCTGGGCCAGTCAAACTGGCACTACACATTCCCACGCTCCCCATCAGGCCAAAGAGGCTGGAGGTGCCTTGTGGGAACGCCACAGATCACTGGGGAGCTGGGAGCCTCCTTAGGTAGCCGAAGTTTCTCATCAAACGCACATAAATTTCCTCAACACCTCCACAAGCCCAGGCAGCCAGCAGCAAGCCTGCCCTTCTGGCTGCAACATCAACCTACAGTGGAAAAGGAACGACCCTCAGAACCCTTGCAATCAGACGTGGCTTGGGAGTTGGGCTTGGGTGTGGTGGGAGCTGCCTCAAAAAGGGCCTCACAAGTTTTCTTCTGTAACTGCTGTAAGACATTGGCAATGTAAAACTATCTCAACTGTGTCTCAGATTGACACACAGAAAAAATTGTCTTCAGTAATCATTTTCTTGCTGCTACTCAGTCCTTGCTATTCAGGCAACCTCCTTCCTAGTGGGCAATTATGGAATGATCTGTGTGGGAAAAATTGCTTTTTATATCAATCCATATATCCATAGAGCATGATGGCATCCCTTCTAGATATGCCATATACATAAATATCTGTGTGTGTGTAGGATTTTTATATTTATAAATACAAAAATAATTAATAACATGCTTTATGTGTATATATTTTTTTTTGAAATATGCATTTTAGACATAGTTCAATATCTGCACTGTATAAAAATATACATCCTCATATAATCTAAAATCATATCGAGATTACAAAATTATATTTAATCTACCTATGGAGTTTCTTCATTCACCTCAAATTCCTTTCTTTTATTTCTCTCCTCTTTGTTACCTGTGACCAGAAAGAAATTTGGTGTTAATATATTAAGTCTGCATTTGATTAGATTTTTAGTTTTGTTTTATATACACATGTACCTACAACATTATATGTGCATACATTGTACATATAATACATAATGTATTGTAATGTGGATATATACACATACAATGTATCACAATGTAATATTGGAATAAGTTAATGTGGTCCACTATAATACATCAGAATATTCTATGCCATATGCCACATAATATATATGATAGGTAACATTGTGTAAGTTGTGTTATGTTATTAATGTGTAACATGTGACCTGTAACACACATCATGTAATATGTTTACCATCTATGATCAGTGCAAGCTTCACAGTTGCTGTTACCTCCCATAATTAAAGCATGTTTTATTTTTTAAAATCTCATGAAAGAAGATTTTTCCAGGAACAAGCATGTCGTTAATTACTTTGTCTAACAGGAGCTTGTTCTGTCTGATCTATCTCATCCATGATAAACAGGTACTGTCCTTTCAAGTTCTCTCCTTATGAAAGTTTTCCTCCAAAAGCAATCATTTTATCTCCGTAGACTTGTTTCTGCTCTTCGTATTTTGGAGATGCATCCAGCAGAACACACTATCAAGGGTGAAGGACCACTGATTTCTGAAATGACATTCTGAACTTTTTCTATCAATCTATATTCCCTTTTTAGCTGTGTTATTGCTCTGGTTGCCATCCCACCACCCTTGTTCACTGAGTAAAATTGTTTTTGACTCCACATCCACTTCCTCAGTGATCACAGCTAATTGAGATACAAACAGGAGATGGCCACAGAAGAGTTTCCTGGCTGGTGTTGCTCAGGATGAAGCACTGAATATCTGATTGCCCAACACACTGGGCTTGTGGTTTTTTACTATTCATTTTACTGTTCAATCAAGCGGTGATTGATTTGAAATAAAGATTTTTTTTTTTTTTTTTAGTGCTGCATATTTCATGGGTTTTTTGGGATATGCTGTTTTCAAACTTGATCAAATAACAGTGGACTCAATAAGAAACTCCTGTCCCTCTCTCTGTGGATTCCCCATCAGGGTTTAGGTGAAAATTCCATCTTGTTCCTCCCCTACAGTGAGGTGCCAAGACCACTAAGGCCTTTGATGTGGGAGGGACAGACCCTGTGTGTCTCTGGCACGGAGGCACCGAGAGGTTTCTCTCTATGGCTCCCAAGCAGAGGCCAAGAGATCCCACAGCACTTGAATCTCCTATTCCTGTCACACTGAGGGCAAAGGATGCAATGGTAACAGCTCCAAAGCTGCATTTGTAACCACAAAGGCAAAATGAAACCAATGCTTCCTAGTGAGGTTAGTGCTGCTGTAACAATATTATCTTGCTTCAGGAAATGGACCTCAGGGTTTACCCCCCTGCAATAGATGCCCAAAACCACCCCCCTGTGCCAGGGATGGGCTTTACCCATCCTATTTCTGCTCATAAACTAATGGACTTACAGAGTCTTTTCACAAAAGAAATATGCTCATTTAAGTTGCCCACTTCAGTCTCACAGCACCTCACTTTGGCTGCATGACTCAAAGACCCATTCCTCTGTGTGTTGTGGGGCATATTTCTCTGCAAATGGGTGTTGTGTATATCTAAGTCCACAGGCTTTAGAGAGAGAAGAAATTCAAGTAATGGTTAAAAGGCAAAAAACAAGGAAAAAGACCCCTCAATCAATCAATCAATCAATCAAGTTCTAGACTCATTTACATACCTCAGTGATGCATTGCAGGAAAGCTTGTCTGTAGTTTGAAGTTAAGAGCTCTTTCAAAAAGTCACAGACACATTGTAAGGCCTTGATTCCAACCTCATTCTTAGTTTCCATTATTTTAGGCACAGCAAATATTTTGATATTCAGTGCTGAAGAGCAGCTAAGGTACCCCTTCCCAGTCAGGCTAAATGACCCATTGCTTCCTTACACAGCTCCATCCCAGGTTCAGATCACCTGCTGGGGGAACACAGGTGGCAAAAAATAAACTTCCATTTGCTGCACTTCAGGCTGGCAGACTTATTGTTCATTTTAGAGAGGGGTTTTTTTGGGTTTTGTTTTTTTAATTTTTCTTTTAGCAGAGCTTACATTACTGTCAGTTGGCCTACTAATGGACATCAACATAAACATCATCTCCAGGGCTGTTCAATGAAACTAAGTCGGATTGTCTTGAAATTAGCTTGACTCATATCTGAAAATTGGCAGTGATTAGCTGATTATGGTTTGAATTGAAGTCAGATTGCTACAAAAAGCCACAAAAAGTCATCCCCAGATATATTCTAGTAAATGATGCCTCGGATGCCTCAGTTGCTGCCAGTGCTTGCATTAGGGATGAAGGTCTATTACCACATCACATTGATGGTAGTCATTTTAAAATATGGATTCTGCCTGGGGAGAGTCAGTCTCCTGGGGAAAATTCTGTCTTTTTACTTTCTAACCCACTCACTAAGAATAAAAAAAATGCAACAATAAAGAAAAAAGAAAACGGCAGAACAAATTAAAATATTCTCCCTATGAGAGAAGCTTGTTCTTCTTCTGTAAATACAATTATTATAATTACAGAGTGATTCAGTGCTGGTGTCTTACTAGAAATCATCCCTTCAGTACTGATAGCAAGTGACATTTTGAATAAATCAAAGGCCAAGTGTTAACAATGCTGATAGATGTCAAGTTTATTAAGGAAAAAAAGGAAGTTTTATTTTGTCATAATTATAAAGTTCGGTGAACACTTCTGGTTTGATTAAATTCTCTGGATTTTAGGATTTTGATGCAAACAAGATAGGACCATATCAGTTTCCCTGTCCAAAACTACTAAGACATTCATTTGTCACATGTGTGTCGGCATTTCTCAGATTTGAAATAAATACAATTCAGCTTCATGAAAATAAGCAAGTCCTTTATTTCAGAACTGGTCACTTTTGAGCTGTGTCTCAATGTTTTATAGGCTGCTCTGCTCTCCAGTCCCTCATTTATTTTTTTTCTTCCTAGAGAAAATTCCCTGTGAAAATGTATTTGAGCTCCAGCCCTTGTTGCATTACCGAGCACATTGCACAGGGAAATACTCAAGGAGTATCTACAAGTCAGGAGTTATATTTGATTCCCATAAAAGTGGGCAACAGGATACTGCCATGCCATTTCTAGCAGGTTTTTGATTTAAAATACTCACAATTCTTTCTCATTCCTTTTTAGTGCATATTTGACTTCCCAGCAGAAAAATAAATTCTTACTCAGTATCTCTGATGATGTGAGAGAATGTTAATGAGGTCCTGTGCTGGAAACACTTCCCTGGGGTGGGGATGAGGGAAGTAACAAAGACACTGTCACAGCTGTTGGTGGCAGAAGGCATCATGGCACCAACAGGTGAACACCAGCTGCTCAGAGCCAGTGGCTGTCACAGCCCCACACACCCCGCAGCTGGAAAGGGCCTCAGCAGCCACCCCGCCCCAAACCCTGCTCCGTGCCAGGCAGCAGTGGGGACACCGCAGGTGGCTCAGTGCTTGTCACCTATCACTGGAGAGGGGTGTCTGCACACCTGGCTGCCAAGTGCAATCCACAGCTCTAACACTGCCCAGGAATGTCAGGCCAGAATGTCCGGCCAATTTTTACCATTTCCAGGCCAGATCCTGAAGAACAGGGTCCAGGGGCTTAACAGGGAGGGGATGGCCTCTGCTCATGACAGTAAATGCTGTTCTCAAAGGAGAGGAGCTCATGTTCAGGACCACAGAAAGAACCACACACTTGGTGAGTCTTAAATGATTACAAGACAATTATTTTTAAGATATTAAAAATATGGTAGAGAAAATTCACTGACAGAAGTGAACATGGGAGTCCTTCACCCCTCAGCCCCCAGCCAGCTTTTCATATGGAAGGATTGCCTCCGTATCCTGTCTAATGACCAAGAAAAGCCAAACCTTCCAACCAGCTTTAGGGCAGCTTCAGAGCAGTGCTAACTGTCAAACAACAACAGAATAAAGGAGAACTGATATGAGCAATCCAAGCCAGGCACAGAGCACAAAGACAAGCCATCATTAGGCAACACACAAATCTCTGCTTTGCCTACATCATGACTGCTGATTGCTGTGCTGCTTGCCTCCCTCTTTACTCTCTTAGGAAAGGGTGTAGAGAAACGAAAGGTGGTACAAAGGACGATCAGATATCAACCAGCTTCTCCTTGATGGACTAAGTTAACAAGACCACTCAGAGCCTAATGTGGCTGAACAGGACTTGGAAGAGGATGATAAAATCTGGGCCTTGGACAAGGGTGTGTGTCAGGAAGTCATAGCTATCTCTAAAGTAGTGATTAGTAACAATAGAAGGATATAAGCAAATGGTTGCTAGTTTCAAAACAAACAAAAGGAAGTTTCTTCTCTTGGTATTAGTTTACACTGAGAAAAAGCTCTGCTTTTGAACGGCTGCAGTTAAAAGTCTGCAGAGAATCAAAAGCAAACAAGGCACAGCCTGGAGAGAAACAAAACCCACGGAGGACGTAGAAGCCAAAAGACGGCACATGTGGCTCACAACTTAGCTGCCATAAATCCTTTATGGATGGCAGAGTACTCTGGGGACATCAGTCTGCCCTTCCCTTGTTCCTAAGCTCATACTCAGGTATCTACTGGAGATCTCATGAGGGACATGTTGGGCTAATGCAGCCTGGCCAGCAAATGAAAGGGCTTAAAAATATTCAGGTTGCTCTAACTATTAAAGTCTGCTAGCATGGAATCTATGTGTGATGATACAAGATTTGAGAAGAAATATGTGATGTCTGTGCTGTTAAAAGCACTAAGTGGACGTCTTAAAAAAAAAAAAAAATATATATATATATATATACATGTGTTCATTCTACTTAACACCTAAACCAGAATTCTAACCTTAGTTATGCAGGATATATTGTTTCTGTCTGCCTGCGAACTACAGTGACTAATTAGACTTTATGAATAATTTAAATTATCATTAGAATCTCTCACGTTATATTCAAAAAAATAAGACTTTCCCCTCATCTTCATTTTTAAGAAAAGATTTTTAAAATCATTGTTTTTCTACATACTCTCAAAACTTTTAAAGTGTGTTGGAATCCCAACAAAGGTGCACGCAAAAAACACCCCAAAAAAACAAAATCAGAAAACCTGTAGCTAGAACTTAAGCACCTGCCTTTTAAAAAACTAAAGGTTTGCAACAAAGATGAATCTGACATTCCCCAGCCCTTTCTGTTCAGCACCATGCTGGCAATAAACTGGTACTTAATTTTACTAGTTCTTCACTTAAAATTTAAGTTCTTGCGTACAAGGTACCCTTAGCGCCTTAGGACTTTTAAATTATCTACGCAAGCCCTCTTATAATTAGAGTAACAGATAGATGCATAAAATTCACACCTAGCTCCATGCAAATCCAAGAAAGGATGCATTACTAAGTTGACTCTCTTCCCCCAGTGACTTTCCTTCATTATCTCATTAAACATTAGAGAAGCGAAAGACAGACTGAGGAATCTCAGGTAACGTAGAAAGCATATTCATTTTTATGGTACTTCCAGAGGCTCCAGAAACTCCTCTGCCCAGCCAGGACACTGCAAACAAATCTCCAGGGAAATTCCTTGCCTGTGCAGTACCGGGGACTGGCCCTCACAGTGGAGGAAAACAGTGACGAGTTGAGATCCCCCCAACACCAGCATCCAACTCAGTTCTTCTGCCAGTACCAATCACCTTACCTTGACAACTAAACCAGGAGGGCAGCCATTT
The DNA here is from genome assembly GCA_013390045.1 of Picathartes gymnocephalus. Taxonomy (NCBI): domain Eukaryota; kingdom Metazoa; phylum Chordata; class Aves; order Passeriformes; family Picathartidae; genus Picathartes; species Picathartes gymnocephalus. The sequence goes on from WEKY01059223.1 coordinate 163,687, forward strand.
AGAAAGCTTAAATATTTAACTTAGGAACAATAGTAGGTCATTTAAATAATTAAATTCAAAGGCATTTGAGACCCGCCCCCAGTACCAGAAAGGTTTCATTCTGTCTGACATCACTGTGCACATTCATACAGGAGTACCTGCAGTTGTTAGCCAAAATCACTTCTCCCCACACCTACACACACAACAATACCCTCAGACTAAAGTAATTACCAGTCAACAAATGGGTTTGATATGAATGTTGTTGATGTCAGTTTAAAAGTATTACCTTAACATAAACTACTTATACATGTTAGCCATTTCAAGAGGCCTAATTACTATTTCTTAAATAACTACTACCAAGTAGGTAAATAATGTTTAGGATCACGATCCCTTAGCTGTGAAGCAGAACACCCCAGGTTACATTGGCTGTGCAGAATTTTGAACCTCTGGTGTGAAGCTTGGACATGGACACAGAGCTGTCACTTTAGCTGCATGCAGGCCTGAAGGAAAGCTTTTGTGCCCTCTTTTGAAATATTGACTTTTGGATCAAATCTCACAACAAAAGTTCACAGGCGAGGCAAAGTCCTGACCTCTAAAGCTAAGTTATCTAATGCATAAAGAGATATTGCACTTTTGATAAAAATCCTACATTAAATCTAACGTACTTGCAATAAACTTGATTTTATATGCTAAACATATTAATTTTCAGTAGTCAAAACAGTGTTGTTGGCAGTCCCCATCCTGTTTACCTCATTTAAATGTTTGATTAGGGAAACAGACCTCTAGCATCCCTGCTGGTTCTCTCATCTTGATGTAAAGCTGCCAGGATTCCCAGGTGGCGTGTCCAGGACTCCACGTTCCTGAGATGCCAACCAAGGCTGGCAGTTTCCCTGGCTGGTGGGGGCTGTGGGCCAGGTGCACCTCCTGTACCAGCCTGGTGCTCCCTGCTCCAGCCAGTGCATTTCCTGCTCCTGGACAGCTGCAGGCTGCAAGTCTGGAAAGGGGACGGAGTCTGCTTATTTCGCTGCTCATGAACACTGCACCCCAAGACACAACCCTGTCCCCAGACACTTGGCAAAGCTGCCTCGAGAATTATTTCTGTTCTCTTCCCCTTAGAAAAAACCCTTTGTCCTATCAACTTATTAGCAACTGGATATTTTACTTTGCATTCAGTTATGTTCTCAGAGAAAGAAAAAGTGATGAAAGTGCCATTTGGAGGAACATCAAATACATTTCTTGATGAACTGCAAACTGGTAAACTGCTTGGAAGCTTTTGAAATGTGAAACCTATTAAGTTTTTCAATAAAGTAATTCTGTAAGGTACTGTACTTTTTTTTCCCTCCAAAGATGGCAAAGGTAAAAGATCATCTATTACTGACTGGAGCTTGCACTTCTCAGTGAGTGTGTTTTCAATTCCATTTTTTAATAGGATCTCAAGCCACCAAGCTCTTCAATGCACATCTAAGTAACTGATAACAAACCGTTGTCTCTGTAAGCTGAGTACATGGACCCATTTTCCTCAAGAAAGGGTACTCATCCTGCAGTCCATTTCTTAACACAGATGAGCTCACTCCTTCCAGGAACCAGCCACAGGCCTGGTGTCAACTGCAGAGCAGACCGTGGGCTATAAATACTTGCTAAAATTAAAATATTGTTTTACAGAGGAATAAATATGTCTAAGCCTAGGTTAGCTGGAAGATGTGACCTTATCAAGACTAAATGGCAATCAAAAATTATGAGCAATTTTCTGCAGTAGATGGAGAAATTACACTTTGTCAGTTTTCAGCTTCTGTTGTGAATAAAATTCAACCTGTTATAGAGCAAGAGACGAGAACCTCAGCTCCGGCAACTTCTCCCTAAAGGATCACAGAATCACTAGGTTGGAAGATCATCAAGCCCAAGCCACGCCCTAAACACCACAACTAAACCATGGCACCGAGTGCCACATCCAGTCTTTTTTTAAACACATCCAGAGATGGTGAATCCACCCCCTCCACAGGCAGACCATTCCAAAACTTTATTACCCTTTCTGTAAAAAACTTTTTCCTAATATCCAGCCTAAATTTCCCTTGGCACAGCTTAAGACTGTGTCCTCTCATTCTGTCAGTTGCTGCCTGGAGAAAGAGACCAAGCCCCACCTGACTACAGCCACCTCTCAGGAAGTTGTAGACAGTGATAAGGTCACCTCTGAGCCTCCTTTTCTCCAGGCTAAACAACCCCAGCTCCCTCAGTCGTTCCTCACAGGGCTTGTGCTCCAAGCCCCTCACCAGCCTCGTTGCCTCCTCTGGACGTGCTCAAGCCCCTCAAGGTCCTTCCTGAACTGAGGGGCCCAGAACTGGACACAGCACTCGAGGTGTGGCCTCACCAGTGCTGAGTACAGGGGGAGAATGACCTCCCTCCTCCTGCTGGCCACACTGCTCCTGATCCAGGCCAGGATGCCCTTGGCCTTCTTGGCCACCTGGGCACACTGCTGGCTCATGCTCAGTCGGCTGTCAGCCAGTACCCCCACGTCCCTTTCTGCTCGGGCACTGTCCATGGCAAATGTTCTTAACCTTACATTCAACAAGGTCTTTACACATAATTAGAAGATTTTTTCCGAAGTACCTACAAAATTAACCACATCCTAATGTAGGCTTCTTCAGCATGAAGTGCAAAAATACCCCTGAACATAATTTCTGAGGTTCCCTGCAGTGCCTGTGACTTTACTGAAGAATGGGAAAAGATGTGCAACTCCTTGAAACATATTTCTGAAACTGCTTTCCTGAAAGACCGTTTTTTTTATCATACAAGGACACAAACACATTTGAAATCTATTTTCTCCTTTACTATGCTCTGTGATGGCTTGGGAGGGAGTATTTTAAAACTTTTTTTTTTTTTTAAAGCCCATTGAATTAAAATTAAATAAATACAGAAACTGATAAACTGTTCCTGCTAGGGGCACTACCCACTGAGTTGTAGAGCTCCCCTATGTTCTCCATGCATTACTGAGGTTAGTTCTGCCCTTCAGAGAAACTTGAATCAAGACAAATTTCAGTCATAATCTCTCCCAGACTTGGCTGCTTTCAGGGTTGTGTGCCAAGGATTAATCTTCTCATGTAGCATTCCCATTTTCCCCAAACATATGGCTGGACTGCATACCAGCAGGAAAGAACACTTCAAGTGTGTCCCTAAAATTGCTGTTTTTGAAGAAGGTGATGTTTCCATGTGCAATGGAACTAGCAGCAATAATCATCCTTATGCACAGGAAGCTATATGAGGAATTTGCTGTACAGTTAGTCAAAACTTTCTTTTGACCAGGTTAAATACTTTCAATTCACATTTGAAACCCCCTGTCCAGAGGTTCCAAACTGCAATGGCCGTAAGTTACAAAAAAAAAGCATAATGCAGGCAAGGCTTATAGGTCTCTGGAGAAGTTCCGCCAACATATTACTGCACAACAGAAAAAAAAAAATCAATTATAATACGTTTGGGTAAGCCTCAATAAAAGAGAAAAGGTCATAACAAAATCAAATCATTTTGCAAATAATTATGTAAGAATATTGCCCAGAAGAATGATGTTCTGAAAGCAGTTGCTTTGTGATCAACATTAATGTCATCTAACAGCATTTTAATTTCTACTCTGCTGGTATACCCAAACAGCCAAGAAAAAAAAAAAAAA
>WEKY01059223.1:167331-206589 GCA_013390045.1 Picathartes gymnocephalus
AAAAAAAAAAAAAAAGACAATCAAAGCACCTATAACGTTGTGTGTGTATGTATAAGCATATATTTTTCTCCTCAAAGTACTGTAAGTTATTTACCATGAGCCAGAGAAGACATCTATCTATAAACCCTAAGTAGAATCCAGAGACTAAATCACTAAAAGATCTTCTCTCCGAAGTGGCTGGGTTGTGATCCCCTGGAGACTCCAGACAGACAGTTTTTAGCTCAAACAAAGAGGCACAGAAAGTCACGTTGTTGTTTTTGCAACAGTTGATCTAAAGTCCCCTAGATCAACCAGACAGTTATGGGAGGATTGGACAAAGAACCAAACAAAACCTGCAAAAATACTACAAGTCATATGCTAAGCCAGAACAAACCAATTAAGAGCTTTTGAAAGCAATTTCAGTTTACACCAATAAAACTTGCAGAGTCCACAAAATTACAGAACACAAGGGAACCTTTAGAAGAGGACACAGTTCTCAGTTTTTTGATGATCAGGGAGAAAAAGGGGAAGAATATTGTGGCAACGTGTAACTAGGAAAGAGATGAAAATACAAAGTTCATTTACATAAACTTTCTACTCAGTCTTGCTCTGAATTGCCTCCAGAGCAACAAGCCTAAAGTAATATTAAAAAAAAGGGGAAGATCTGTGAAAGCATAGAACTGCAAAGCCATAGACACCTTTTCACCTGTTTGCTGTTTATTTGCTTTCTTCAAAAGGAAGATTTTTACAAAGAAGAAACTTCTTGGTGAAATGCTGCTATTTACTGAAACCTCAAAGCAACAAAGAGCCAGTACAAATAAACTCTGGAGAGAATTTCCTACTTAACATGTAAGAAGCAGAGATCGATACACTGGGCTAGAGAGCAGAGCCTCTGAATCTCTCTGCCAAGTAGGAAAGAAAAGCCTTTCTGACTGCACCTCTTTACTCAGGCCGTTGTATTACTGGATTTTTGGGTACATTAATAAAAAAAAAAATGTGTATAACCCCACATGTGGTGTGGGAGATGGGAAAGAAAGAAGCGGTGGTTAAAGTATCTTCTCCAAAGTTTATAGAAGTGGACAGAGAACTGGCCTTAAAGGTTGTTTCATTGCAACAGTACTTTCTATTATTTATAATTATGGAATTTTTTTTGTTGCTAGATATGCTGATGAACTGCTTTCTCCTGCTTTCACTAGGAAGAAATACATCCAGAGGAACACACCCCGATTAGGTTTTGCTAAACATCTAAAACAGAGCTTCAGCTGAGTTTGTTTGAAATTGATAAGTAGAGCCACACCCACCAGGGCATGCTTGTGTTTTCAGCTTTTGAATAAATATTTGTTCATGAGGTCTCTGCTTATTATGCCCAAGACATGACTTAACTCTGAGTTAAAATAATTACTATACCCAGGAACACAATCACGTCTATGATTGTGTATGATGGAAATATTGAAATAGCTATTTATACATTATATAATAATTATTTAGCCACTGATGGAATAATACAGATTATACCGACTAGAGTGGGCATAAGCTCATATGCACAACGTGTGCAATAAAATCTCAAAACCTGACAGAAAATGGAATGACAGGAGAAAACCCTCTCAGAGATTCCCCAAGTTTTATTCTTGGCAAGAAAAAGAGACCAGAATGAAGATTCAGCAGATCTCCCCTATCTCAGGTGTGGCATCATGGCACACAGAGACATTTTATTGTGAAAAACCATTTCCAACTGAAAGCTATTTTGAAATATTGCATCATTTTAAAGATTTGATCACTTTGTATAAAAAATGTTTTGGAGGAGCACTCAGCATATCCCAAGTTAATAACTTCTGCAAGCATACTTGAAAAACACTGGTTTAAGTCAAGCATCACATTTTTTGGATGCAAACTCAGATTGTCAATGTTGAGGCTTCAATGAATATGAGTAATAATCATTATTATCATAACACTGAGGGAGTGATGTGGAAATTTTATGCAAGAATTTTACATCAGCTCTTAATTATCAGTTTTGTCAACATAGACATGAACTTCTTTTACAGTTAAGTATTTTTGAGAGGTGCATGTGAAATACTAAAAAAAATACAAAACACCTGTTGCCAGCTAGCTCTAACTGTACTGTAAGAGTACTTCACAGTAACTAGCTGTACTGTAACAGTACTTCACTTTAAGGGATTTTATAGAAAGATAAAATTAAAAAAAAAAAAAAGAGTATATTCTCCTCGTTTTACCTGCTGCCTCTTGATGAACATATTTGCAAAGAGGAAGAGGAAGAAGCATTGGCCTCTGGAGTCACAGAACACACCAGGGCTCAGGGAGCCTCCTCCATGGTGGGTGATACCACCTGAAAACCACTTAAAAGGAGGAGAGGAGCTTGCCTGCATTGGGATTACAGAGCCAGCTTCTGAGGCATGGTGGAAAAGCAGAAACTTTTCAAAAGGCTTTGGACTAGGTGTATGCTGGAAAGTCCTTCAAACGTGCTAGAAGAAGAGCTCTTCACTGTGCAGTTAGAATTCTTCACATGGTGGTCAGAAGAGAAGTGGTTTTCAGGCATTCTATTTAGTTAATCTCAACCATAAACACAATTTATAGAGTGGTGTTATTCTCATTTATTCTCTGGTTTTCCCAAAACCATAGCTCTAAAGAAGAGAATGCTCTGGATAAAGGACCCATAGCAGTCTTAGTCTTCAAATGAGCTTGAATATCTGTAGTATGGAGCCCTGACAATTATAAATTATTTTATAGGAACTGATCTTTAAAAAAGAACACTTTAAAAAACCCAATTTATTTTAGAGGTTAAAGTGTGACTGGTTGTTTTAATTTGATTGGTAATCTTCAAAGAGGCAACATTTTAATTTAAGGGTCAACTTATTCTGAGAGGCTAACCAATCATGTAATCTAGATAAGTCTCAGTCTAAGGAGGGTAAAGATGGCTATGCATGATTAAAGTATTCAAAGGCACCTTTGTCAGTTCACTGCAAGCTTTTGGGATGCCTTGAACCATACTAAAGGAACACTCATTGAAGAAAACAGTTTGAGAGAGATCTATCATATTGGTATGGGTAGTGAATCCTGCTTTATACCAAGAGATAATTTTAACATAATCATCCTTACGTGATGAGAATTTGTAAAACAGATTAGCAAGATCTGATTATCTCCACTTCAGAAAACTTGAAATGTTCCATGTTAAATTTGCAAGTAACTATTAGCTTCTTACAACTTTTTCGCTTCTACTTCCCACAGTTCCTTTTCTACGAATGTCACTTAATAAAGCATAACCATTCACATAGTTCTGCCTTTAACTAAACACCACAGATCTTATATGCTAGTGAAGAATGCTTTATAAATCATCTCCCATTTGCTTTTCATTACAGTGTCTTCTTAAATACTTTGCACGTAAGTACCGTACTGTAATGTACTGTAATCTTTTTTCCTCAGAAAGCAAGAATTGTCTTGGAACAACAACAAAATAAAAAGGCAAAGAAATTATAAAGTCCCAAAAATAGAACTTGATTTACCTCTTCACGCCCATGAGCTATTGCTGGCAGCACACCTATCACACCAATACCTACGTGAGCACATACTTGGTCCTTCACCTACAAACAACTTTTGTGCCCATTGCCCTGTTTCATATGCAGTGTTCTTCATTTCTGTAGCAAGTGATGGAACAACAGTTTCTTCCTGTTTTCAGAAACTAATTAAGAAACTTGATCTCAGCCCTCTGGCTGAAAGTGGAAAAGAATAAACACATGTGGTGGGCACTTGCTGGCTGCACAATTACAGCAGTTCGAACCAGACCTCTCAACCAATTAATCTAAGTCCCGGAGCTTCAAAAACTAATTCCAAATCTGCTTCTCTCATGAACACAGCAGCAAAGGTGTTTGCCAGCCCTGGAATAGCCCTGCTGTGATACTCAGAGCAGGATCTGTCTGATGCCATGAAAGAGACTGGTGACCTAAGAGGGAAGGAAAGTTCATCTCTGAACAGAAAACATGAGTAAAATACAGAATGAGGTCACAGCTAGCAAGGTATTAACATGGAGATTACCTGAAGTCTTCCCTGTAATTCCCTGGTTTTTTGTTTTCAGGAAAAGAAGAGATGGATAATTTTGCAGGAGACATGCTATATGTGTGGTTAGTTCCAGAAAGCTCATTTTGGAGGCCTGCTAAGGCAAAATCCCAACTCTCAGCCCCTGATCCCCACAGGATAGTTCTCGGGCTTCCTCCATGCAAGCAGAAAACTTTCGCTCTTTCACAAGACAGTGCAGAAATAAAGCAAGCTCTCCATAAATCAGAATAATGTTCTGTATTTGCACATTATGCTGACAAACAACACGGTGCCAGAGCTGCTACCCTCTTCCTCATGGTCCGCCTCTATGGCTTCAGGAGAGAGAGAGAAGGTCATGTTTGACCTGCACACTCTGGTAGTGCAGGCAGAATAAACGTGACCCCTATAAGGATTGACCGGAGACGTGCTCAAGCCTAATTTTATGCTTAACTAATGAATTCAACTTGTATGAGCATGGTATATGGAAGCTGGGTTCATACTGGGAGGTGGTAGCTCTCATTAGGCCAACTCATATCATCTGAAAGCACAGAAAAACCTACAGAGGTCCTTCTTCATGCCCTAACCTCTGTTTGAAGTAAGCTGAAGTCTAAACCAGGCTGTGACTCCAAACTGATTGTGCTTTATACAGCTCCTTGCCAAAGTTTCATTTGATGCTGAACCTAATTACTGGTCCATCTGATATGATTCACTGTAAATTAAAGGAACACTTAGGTTTTAAGGTACCAGATACAAATTAAATACTGCAATAATACAAACTTCTTTCCCTAGCGGTCATTTTGGAGATGGCCACGCTCAGTCGACAGAGCAAAATCTGGTACAGTGGAGAGTTCATATTAATTAAGGTTATTGATGTAAAAATAACTACAGTTGTATAACTGAGCTCTTTATGTTAGCAAGATTTATTGTGAGAATTATTAACTCCAACAGGTATTTTATCTAAAGCAATGTCCATGAAATAGGATGACCTTTTATCTATTACCTGTTGGGCTTGCAGCACCTATGAGCTCTAGATTGATGAGTTTCCTACTCAGACTGATTTCATTACATGTTCTATTTCTATCACTTCTTTTTCCCCCCCTCGACTGACAGGAGGGAAAAAAAAAAAACACACCAAAAAAATGCCACGCAAACCTGACATGTTCATGGCATCAGCTAACTACAGCGATTGTCAAATGAACAGTGACTCTGAGCCCTTGGACAGAAGAGACAAAGCTCTGAAGCTCCCAACCCAACAGGTTAACAGTGTTAAATATTGTATTATTTGTCATAACACATTCATATTTAATGCATGAGGAGATAAGGCTCCAGTGGTTGAAAGTAAAGACATCACAGGGATGCATGTAGCTTGAAAAGACGGACATTAACAGAAAATTTTAGTTTATAAGACTACAGCCAGGGAAAATGGCCTCAGCAAGCACTGAAACATTCAAAACCCTTCCTGACTTGTGAGGATATCACAGCCCAGGCTGCCATCTAGGAGTGGCACATGGCAGTCTTCATCAAAACAAAGACCACCTCTTATTTGGAGCCTCAAGAAACAGCTGGAGTTTCAAAATGCTCAGCCCCAGGTAGATCCAAAGGGGACCACAATGCCATGGTAATCAGACTGAAAGATGCTGAGCCAGATAAATGGAAAATAACTGGAAAGGGTTACTTTAAAGTACATGATGACTGCTAAATTACATGGTGGCTGCTAGACTAGAGAGAGAAACCGTATTCACTTTGCCATGTTCTCCCCTCCGAATACTGCTGAAGGGCTTTCAAACCTGATCTTACAACACCTCTCAAAGTCCAAATAAATTATAGAATAGAGCAGTCATACTGTGGTGGAATAGTTTTAAATAAAATCAACTATTAAAATTATCCCGTCTCCTAGAATATCTTTATTTCCCCTCTGAGCTCTACAAATCATACCTCTCTCTGCTTTCCTCTCAGGCTTTCTACTGAAGTACAAAAATCTTTAACTGGATTATTTGATCCTTTATAGCCCCGAAATTAACTTCTGTTGACTGGCCTCTGAAAAGGCTTCAAATCACAGAAACATTTCTAGACATCTCTATAAAATGATCCATAGTGCTGAAATTCACACCATCATCATTAAACCTCAGGATTAACAGCTGTCTGAGATAACTGAGCATTTTTGTAATTCCTGTAGACTAATGATTTAACACTTTCTACAGGGGAGGATACATCAGGCTGAGTCCCTCTGCAGGTGGAGAAGTAGCCTCACTATAAATAATACCAGAATTTCTTTTCTTTCTTCATGATGTTTTGCTAAACAGTGAAAAATTATGAAAAAAGCCCACCCAACTAAACATAGAAAAAAGTTCAAGAAAACAAAAGAAGTCAAATATCTGTAGAGAATTTGAGCAGCACACACACAGTGGCATATGGAGAGAGCTGAGACACCAATGACTTTTTTGCCTCAGTCTTCATCAGAACGTGCTCCAGCCCCAGAGAAGTCAGAGATGCCCCATGCCTGGGGAAGTGTTCAAGGCCAGGCTGGATGGAGCTGTGAGCATCCCAGCCCAGAGGAAGGTGTCCCAGCCCATGGCAGGGAGGGGAAAGGGATCTAGATGGGTCTTTAAGGTCCCTTCCAACCCCAACCATTCTAAGAATCTCTGAAGCAACTTGGAAATTTCTAGATCATCCCTGTTTGGCCACCTGCCTGGGAAAAGACACCTTTCTACACAGTTTCTCTTTTTATAAGAGTGCTGTCAAGGAAACTGTTTATTGTATAATCCGCGACAAAAGCATCTGGCAATTCTAATCCCAACAACTGGCATTAATCTTTGTATTATTTTCATGTACAACACCCCAGTGTGGAGAGAGCCTGGTGTTTCACACACAATCCCCTGTACTTAGTCTGCTGTGTCTTTATTTAAGTGCTTAAATTAATGGCTTCATATTCAGAAGTTCTGACTACCTAGCAGTAGCTCATGCTGGCTTTTAACTCACTTCTAGCTTTGTCTTTATTTCCACACTATATCTTCTCTTTCTAAGCAGCCAATATTAATTTTTACCATCCACACTAGTAGTTATAATCTTATGCATTCATGAGAGCTTGCTTTGTTTTAAACCATACCACTGCTCTGTGAGTAAAAAATCATAGAACCTTTGGGATAACTGATTACTTCTCCTAAAGGGCATCACAGCTTCAGAGATTTCTCTCTTCCTAGGAGATGAGTAGAATGTGCATAATTTGTACTTCATGACAAAACAACAGCTCACACTCTGAATTAGTAGTGTTATACTCTGATGCATGTCAGCAATGGCAGTAAAGTTCTGGCTGATTATTTAACAAAGAAATTAATTTGCAGCTGTCACTCATGTTCTCCAGATTTGCTTAGATTCTGAATTTATTGACAAGCTATAATAACTGACATTTAAATTGTCTGTTCTTGTAGAAGCAAACATGAAGCATGGACCTAAAATATGACATTTAGTTCTTTATCCCTGCTGCAAATAGAGAAGACAGATCATTTGCTGCTTCTGTAATTCTTCTATTTAAAATGAGTATTCTCAAACGGTCCAGCATCCTTTTAAGGTAGCATTTGAAGATCTTAAATTTACTTCTTCCTGAAATATTTATGTCTACTTCTCCAATTCCTTGAATGCAGTGGATTTTATTCTGTCAGACAAGTACAAAAGGGTACATTCATCCCTCTCTGTTCCTATAGCACTGGCTCCTTCAAATCCTAATTAGCAGTTGGACAGTGATGGAGGGGACCTCGCTGCATCCTGTTTGTTGCTGCCATGTGGGAATAGGACTTCCAGCTTCTTGTGTGTCACTTTCCCTGTCTGTGTGACTGCCCTGGTGCTCACACTCTCACAGAGATGGGGAGAAAAAGGACAAAACCTCCAGCTTCCTCCACTCCTCCAGCAAGGTGCTGGAGGGCAGGGAGCAGTGCCTGGGGACAGCTTTATCCCATGGGAGTTGATCATAACTCAGCCCTGAGGAGACATCGGGGCAACTGTACTGTTACACTTCTACAGTGATGCTGTAAGAATATTCTACAACAAATCTTTAACAGGAGGAAAAAAGAAAAAAAAAAAACCAAACAGCAGACCAAACTGCACAAATTCCAAACCTTTTTTCTTCCTCTTGATGCCAGTCACCTCCCTTAAGAGGAACAGCTTGATGAGCTGCCCACTGTCTTGTGTGCTGACCTCAGGCCATTGCCTGCTTTCAGAAATGTCACAACCAAAAGGGAAAAGTATGGGGTTTTTTCTATTTTAAAATAAATGCTTCACTAACTAGACCAATAATACCCATTAGAAGTCCATCCTTCCATACAGATTCTGCTACAGTCATCAGACTTGAACATATACAACAGGTGGTGTTACCAGTCTGAAGAGTTTGGCCTGGATGGGCTCAGAAGCTCATTTGTACAACAGGACTTGAACCCTTGAACAAAGTACTCTGACCAGGCTGTGCAAGCAAATGAAAAAAATCACAGGAATGGAACGTTCTGCCTGGATTTGGAACATTTGGATTTTATCACAACCTCAGACTGTACACACAAGACAAAGGGGGAAAAGTCAGACTAAACTACCCAGGTAAAAAACCCCCTGAAATCAGAACTGGGAGATGGGGGAAGGCTGATGCCCGAACTGCACAATGCCACCTCTCCACCTGTCTGAAAAGCCTTTGTGATGGCTCACCCTTTCAATCCCTCTGATTGCAACTGCCACAACGCAAAATCAGCCACTTGTGTAAACCACTTTTAGCTGATTATTTTAAAGGGGCTCCACTTCAAATAAGGGGTTAAAATCCTCTTTCTGTTGCATGATAATGTTTTTCTTCAAGAGGTTTGATTGGCCTGGTGCTCACACATTCACTCTGTGGAGAAGGACTAGGGCAGTGATTGCAAAAATGGCACCCAGCACAGCCCCAAGTAAATCTTCTATTGTGTCAGAACACAAAGAGCAAAACTAGCTCCTGGTTGCCTTAAAACCTAGAAGTAATATTTTCTTTCTTTTATTAGTGGACACATTTTTGAAAAGCAGCAACAGCTGATGATTTAAGTCCTTCACTGGTCCCCTGATGATGACCAACCAGAAAAGCAGAGTATCCTTGGCTTCCCTTCAGGCCTTTTAACTGCTCCAGCTGGCCACTAAGTGCTCTCTGAAAAGGCCTCTGTGTGACACATTTGTACACAATATGGATCCTGCAGGTTTCCTAGCCCCACGGTACCAGTTAGGCAAGTGTTCCCTTCCTCTGTTGGCTATGTCCTGCCTTACAGGCATGGATCTATATATTTTCCCCTTTTTGCCAGCTTCTCTGAATTCTATTTTTAATATTCAGTTAACTTTGTAGAAAGTAATTATATTCTGCTCATTCTACACCAGCTGCTATTTACTTCATCCTCCATCAGGCATCAACAGAGCATGGGGCTCCAAGACAGAAACATTACTCTGGCAAGCATAAATATTTCATTTTTCACACCACAAATGCGTTGATGATTTATTAATTAGCCTAAAGGCCTGCTGCTTCTGCATAGCTGAGTAGCAAAATAACTCAGCTATGACGACTGAGATCCGTGGCTCACATCCCATTGGAAAGCTTTGACCAGCAGCATGTCTGAAGGCTAAAAAACATTTCCAACGGGCCGGCACTAAAATTACCAAGATAAATCTTGGACATCACAACCTTTGGACCAGTTTTGGAGAGATGCCTTGCCGAATTCCAAGCAGTAGCAGCTCTGATGCTGGCCTCGTGCTGGTTCTGCAAAGGGAACCTGTCTGGCTGCTGTCAAACAAATTGTCAGCAGAACTGATACCCTATAGCAGCCATAACACTCAAGCAAGCCAATAAAAAGCAGAAAATTGAGCAACAGTGTATTATTATTCCTTGGTGTTTATAATTTCAGATCCAGGCTGGCAACCATACCTTTTTCCTTTAACAAAAAAAAGAAAAACCAACAAAAAAAGAGAAAAAACAAACAAATAAAGCAAAAAAAAAAAAACAAACCCAAAAATCCTGAAATTCTCCTTTAAAAGTCCAAAGGATCATTCCCGTGTCTTAATTTTACTTTCAGAACACCCAAGACAGTGCCTACTTAATTTTGTTTAAAAATTCAATAATTCAGAAGTTGATTCTAGCAATCTCTGAATTTTAAATGAAAATAAGAGAAAGGAAAGATGACTATATCAAAATAACTTAAACCAGTTTTAAAGCATGCTGAAACACCATTTCAATTCTGGAAAACGTGTCAGTGTTCCTATTTCCATTCTCTTTGCCTTCACTTTTAATTAAATTAGAAAGAATAATTCTTATCATCACTGTAATCATTGTCTTTGGGCATGAGTAAAAGTCTGAACAGGGCTGAAGTGTTCGGGTGGGCAGGGGTTCAAAGCAGTGGCTGGTTATGAGTGGCATTCTTGGGAATCAGTACAGGGGAACCTCCACCAGGGACCAAATAAACCCAGGGAAAAAAACCCAGCGGAGCCTCAAGGAGCTCAGCAAAGGCAAATGCAAGCCCTGCACCCTCACCCTGGGCAGCTTCAGCGAGGGAGCAGCCAGCAGGCTGGAAATCAATCATTTCCTACGCAGTGCCCAAAATACTGTCCCTCCCTAGGAGAGGGGTATTGATAGCCCCACGGAGGAGGGTGGAGCACACAGCTCAGGAGGGGCCCAGGGAGCTGGGAGGAGAAAGAGGGACCTGCCACAGTCTTCAACCACCTGGAGAGCAATCCAGAAAAGATGGAACTGACCTTTCTCAGAAGTGGTCCGTAAATCACAGCTGGGTGTAAGGTGAGAGGGAAAAAAGCCAAACAGAACAGCATGAAAAGGTTAAGCACTACAGAGGTTGTCCAAAATGTCTGTGGAGTCTCTGTAAGAAAGGTGGTCAGGGCAGGGCTGTGTGAGACCTTAGCAAGTTGACTGCTCAACTCTCCCAGTGGCCCCATCTACCCTAAATTATTCAATGATTTAATGAGTGAAAGAACTAAGTGGCAATTGTTATTTATACAACCTGCTTAATAATGGATGTTATTTGATTTTTATATCATAGAGCCTTGACCCTATTCAAAAAGAATTCTGTTTTGTTTCCCAGCAAGGGATTATCTTGTATACTCTGAAAAATGACCTGACATACCAAAAACTAGAAACATTTCAGTTCTAAGGTTCTCAAAATGCAGTCGTTGTGCGTGCACACACATCACTTTAACTCTTGCTAAAATAAAGCCTGTGCTTTTCACTACCTAACCCTCTTGCTTTTTTTTAAGGCTTTTTGGTAGGATATTTTGAAAAAGAAGAAATTCTGAGACTGGTCCTATTAGCAATTTCGCTTTAGTTTTGTTATTTATCTTTTTCATGCAACCAGAGATTCCAGCAGGGACTACAGGGTAGGTGGTGTAAAATTGTGCAGCAAAGAGCAGAGAATTGATGCCCAAGAGGGGTGGTGTATGACAAGCCAGATACACGGTGGAATGTTTGGAAAGGGATAAAGAGAGGTACCAAAAACATCAGAGCTGGGAATACACTCTGTGTCTCTGGGTCTCAGTACAATGCTATCCAGTAGGAAAAAAGCTTGTATGAGGGAAAAAAAAATCATTTCAAAGTCTCTTGCTGACACAGTCTGCCTGAGGTTAAAGACAGAACAAAGCCAGAGTTAGACTTCTTCCCCAGAGTGATTTTTAAGGTTACTCCTGCTCAGCAGGTAAACATCAAGCTAACACAAGGGAAACGGTATGGGAGACAAGGATGTCTGCTTCACCCTGTGCTGGAAGCAGGAGCCTGCTCCTGGCCAGGCCCGTGGAGGAGCAGCAGCACTGTGCCCCTGGGGAGCCCTGGTGCCACCCCCTGCCTGCCCTCCCCGCCAGGCAGAGGGGCCAGTCACAGCAGCACCCGCCTGGCAGTGGGGCTGGCACAGCTGAGAACCAGCTCAGCACAAGCACCAGGCAGCCAGAAAAGGGCTGGGCAATCAGACCTCAAACAACAGCGAGGAGAGGACTTAGCAAATGTGACAAAATCAGACACAAAGCCCTCGTCCTGGAGGGTGTCCTCAGTGGGTTATGTCCTCCAGGAGAGTCACCACTGCCAGAAAATTCAGTGTCCACCAAGACTGGACACTCAGCACTTTCTCTAAAATGTGTCTTGGGCAGCTCTAGGCCCAGTGTGCCCATTCAGGCTGCCAGCAGCGTGGGCAGCCCATCACAGAGCACGCCCAGCAGAGCATCAGCAGAGTTGGGGGCTAGTGCCTCAGTTCCATTACTTTGTGAGAATAGGATCTTTAAAGTCATGCTTATTTCCTGTTTTATAGTCCATATTTTGAAGTAAAAAAATAAATTTGGGCACTATGTTTTGCTTCAGCATGGTGTTAGCATTAATACTCATCTAGAAAGACTCCTCACAGCTGCGTTTTAACATAGCAAGAATTGATTTACACCTGGACCCATTTCTCTCTGACACCTTCTAGCAGTTCCTGTCAAATGCTGCTTTATATGTTTATATTATTGCACTTTATTCTGCATTAATAACATATGCTTTGTTATTATCAACCTTAGTATTCAAGTGAATAAATGTGACTTTCCTAAATTTTTCATTGGTGCTACAATGAATGTGCATGTTCATATACGTGCAACTGAAAATGCTTTTTAGATGGACAGCTGTCCTAGTGGATAGCACCACCTCAAAAACTTACGCCGAACGACAATAAAGATTCAATTCCCAAGACAGAAGTTTTGCTTTCCTTTTTTTCTTTTTTCTTTCTAAAATAATCCTGGCAGTTCTATGCAAAATAACATGCAGAATACCAGTTTTCACTGTAAGAAAAGAGGTAATAGAAAGTTTCTTAGGGTTTTTTCGTATCTGGAAAACTCCAGACTTTTCATTTGAAGTTGTTGCAAAAAACCATCTGAGATCTCACACACATTTAAGACATCATCACTCTTCCTGCCAATATTTACTCTAAAAGACAGAAGGAAACCAGCACAGGAAATAGGTTTGTTTATTTGCTTTTAACTAAAAACATCAATACAATATGATAACCTATATCTGAGAAGACTGTCTTTTTACTCTCTTCTAGGGAAATCCCTCATCCCATAATGCTTTTTCAAGAGGAGGGTAGCATGGGAAGAATTATCTCCTGAACACTTTTGCCAGTACTGTCAATCTTTTGGTTGCCTTACACCCTCAAAATTTTTTGTTGAAGTAAACAATTCGAAGTTATCAATTGCCAGTGTGCTGACTTTTTTGGGCTGCCTTGAGCACATGTCACTTATTACAATATATAAGGCACTGTAGCTGTGAAATGGAGCACCATAGCAACAAGGGCATGTAGGACAGGGCTGTTAAAGCAGGGGAGTAGGTGTGACAGAAGGCCTGGGGTTTGTCAATAATTCACACTTTATGGCAAGAGGAAATTGATAAAAGGCACTTAAAAAGAGTTAAATCTATTCTATTTCTGTGATCACATAATACATCCTTCATCAAGATGTGAACTAACACCTCTGATAAAAGGTAAGGGACATACAATTCAGTGGCTGATCCCTTCAATCCCATTTCCATGCTGCTCCACACAAATCAAAATTAAATGCTCTCCTTGAAGAAAAGACATTGTAAGTATTTTCCCAGAAAAAGAAGGGACAACAGCCAACATGAAAGGGACAATAACGTTCAGCACTCCTGGTCTGACCCTGCCTGAGTGTCTCAATGCTGCCCGCTTAATTCACACGAATGTTTGGTCTCAGAAGTGAGGCTGAGGGGCCTGGGAGTGTAACAGCCATGTCAACAGTGACCAAATCCTCAAAACCTTTGCCTCTGACATAGTAGGACCTTAAGTCACATTGCTCTGCAGTTGGACATAGCAGAATTTTAAAAAAAGATTTCTATGGAAGAGGGAAAGGCCACTATCCAAATACAAGATTTGCAACATAAAACCAAGAATATGAACAACTGGCATAAACCAAAGGAATCTTACTTAAATGTAGCACTAACTCTGGTAGCTAGAACTCCCTTTTTGCTTTGATATTTGTTCTGTTTTAAAGTCTTTGGTGCATCCATTTTTACAAATGATAAAAGCCAATACTTTTATTATAAATTACTATTAAAATATTAAACTAATCTACTGTTCCAATCTAGAATAAAAAAAATATTATGTCTTTATTATAACCTGCATGGTCAGACAGCTCAGAACTTTTCAATCTCAGCACTATCTCCTAACTTACATTGGAGCAGCACAACTACCACCATGTGCTTAGAAAAGGACCAAAACCTACTCTGGAATGCAATCAAAAAGGATAAATACTTCTTTATGCTCCGATTAGGTTGTAAGAACTTGCACCCTCCAAAATTAATACTACTGCATGTAAAAAAAAACCCTAAATCAAGCTTGGTTTGTCCCCTTGTACAGGGGTTAAATATAGAGGTGTATTTCCAGGTGTCACGAAAGCTTCTAGAAAGCAGCTCTTGAGGTAGCCTAGAACTCCAAGTTTTTAATGATTTTAAGCACCATTTCAAAGCTGAAAAATAGTCACTTCAAGGTCCGTAAGAGATAAAGGCATGTGCTTTTGCAAAGCTCTGGCCTGGGGCTGATGAGATACAGCCAGGGGCTCTGCACAGCTTCCCTGAGTTTGTTTCTGAGATGCAGCTCACCTGGCACACAGGACACTCACTCAGATACAGCCAAATTGCAAATCCTCAAATTACTACTGAGCCCACTTGCTATCCACGTGGGAGCAGGAAAAGGCAAGGGATTTTGTTGGTACAGGACCCACACAATAATGTTACGTGAACTGTGCCCATATTTCCTGCCTTTCAAAGGTCAGGAATTTCCTGAGGGTTTTACAGAAACAGGGAGTTAGAGACAGAAGACCAACACTTTGCAAAACCCAGATGATGCTCACTGCAGCTGTTTTCTGCAGGTGAATCCTGCCAAATACTCAGTGGGGGGAAAAGGGGAAATGTTTCAAGAGGAAAGGGCAGAGACATCATTTTGGTGTATGCAGAGTCAGCAAAATGCTCCATCTATAACTGAGTTTAAAAATGAATTGACCTGAGTGACACAAGTGAAGGAGAAAGCAGTTTCATCAGTTGTGCTTGGCTCAGGAGCTCCCTCTGGGACCAGGGGGGACCTGCTCCTCTGCAGTTTTCCAGGGCCTCCAGCACGTGAAGGGAAGCAGACAGTGCAATACCCAGCATGTAGAAAGCACAGCTAAGGACACAGCTTTAACACAAAGGTTTTGTGGGCTTGCTTTTAAAGTTCTGAATGGAGTTACATTTAGGTAAGTTCTGGGCTGCCACCAGCCTAGCAGACTTCTAGAAGCAGCATGCTAGAATGCTCTGTGCTGCTGAAAAAGCTCCTCGTTGTTTCAAGTATCTTCTTAGTGCCTTGCTTTGCTCTTCTGAAGATGATCTTAATGGAAAATACACTTTTCTTGTTCCTAACATAATGGCCAAAAAGTTCTACTGACAAGGGTTTTTAGAAAGCCTAAAGTTGCAGACACTCCTGAGAGGAGTAATCCATGTTTCATTCTTAGTTTTTTATTGTTTACTGTTTTAAAAGCTACAGAAAATTACCTTGAAAAGCTTCCCTGAAGAATGAAGAGAGCTTATTATATTATGTTCTGACAGAATGGAGTACAATTGTCTCCTTCTTTGCAATTTTTTTTCCAAATAAATGTATTTTCTTCCATTCCTCCTTCTATATGCATTTACTGTATTTTTCCACAGTATTTCATGTTCAGCAAGACTGATAACATTCCAGCTATTTTTTGTGGCCCCCTTTTATTCACTGACAAATTTACATTTAGATTATGTATTTTTACCTTTTTTATTGGAACAAATGGCAATAAAAGCACATTTGATATTGTGTTTGCATCCAAATATAAATAAGCATCAGTAACTGGTCATGAATTTCTCAAGCCCCACAGCAAGAAATGAAAATGCTGCATTGTTTCACCTAGCTGGCTCAGTCTGTAGGGTGGAGCAGATGGAGACACAGGTACGGACCTGCATACTGGGGTGGTGGGAGGTAAAAATCCTAGGGTGTTACGAGCTTCACTTCATCCCACAGAACTGCCCTGCCTTTGGGGGAGCAAACCATTCCTTAGCAACCTCACCAGTTCCTACAAAGCCAATATCACCAGGAACATAAAGCCTTCCTTGTCACCGGGCTCCTGGGAGAGCTGAAATCCTCTGCTCCTCAGGGGTTAATGTGTGGTGGACACATCTGGCTTAGACCTTCAGCTGCTGAATGGCTCAGCAAACAATAAAATGTCTCTAATCCAACAACATGAGAAATTAATGCCTGTCCAAGGTAAAAAGCCAGCTCTGGAAAGAAAGAACCCCAGTCTGCTGATTGTTCCTGATCCTTGGTAACCTTTGACCTCAAACTACACTCCTACAATCAGGGGAACAGGAATGGAGTGTAATAACTTCCAGAAGCAGCTATCAGTATAAGCCAAATTCTGCCTGATCACCTCTATGTTATTCAAAAGAACACTCAAACTCTTTCCTTGCAAATCATCCAAATGTTGGTGCTGGGAACACTGAATGCTCAGTTATGTCTTTAAACAGCAAATGCTCATTTCTTCAATAGTTTTTTTTTTAAATACACTCCACTCCCACTTCCCCCACCAGAAAATCCCACAGCAGAGAGCTTAAAAACCTACACTTTAAAGTTTTCACTGCACATAATAGAATCATTCATGTTTTTTTTCTTTTTTTTTATTTACCTTTATTAATCTCACTTTTGAAAAGGACAACCAAAAAACATAAACTTTCCAAAAGCTGAAAAAGATCTCTTCATCTGAGTGTCCTTTTTTGCTACAGAAAGGGAGAAGGGTTAGGAAAGCTGCAATGTAGCAACAGAGGATGAAAATGGGTAAGTGGATAAAAATAAGCAATGAGGAACCATAGATATCACTTACTGCACATAACATCAAAATAGAAAATGTGTATATTTGTGCCTTTGCCTTGCCAAGGTTTGCTGCAAGGAAAACATTCGATATTGAAGCACCTCGAGATATAATTTCAAATATCATGTTGAGAAATCCACAGCAAAAAAAAAAAAAAAAAAAAAAAAAAAAAAAAAAAAAAAAGGGGGGGGGGCAGAGAAAGCACCCAAAAGAATAAACACAAAAATTATCTAATTCCAATACCTCAGAATGGTAACAGCCTCAAGCACCTAGGCGGAGGGCAAGTGGGGAAGAGAAGTGTTATCACTTCTGGAAGGATCTTGGGGTGGGCCTGTTGTTGGCAGCTGCCAAGGCAAAGGTGCCTGGTTTGCCTTCTCCTGCAAGGCCAGGGCAGGCGATGGGCACAGCTCTGCTGGTCTCTGAAGCCATTCCAGCACTGCCACACACACGGCTTCCTCTGCCACCTGGCAAATAACCAACTGCTGGTCCCAGGGGCCCTTTGGCTTGCAGTCAAGGGCTGTGCAAGCAGAGCTTTGCAGAGGGGGCCTGGCAGCCCCAGGCAGGTACAAGGTGAGCGGTCAGGACCAGGTCACACACAGCAGCCACAGCTTGTGCCAGGCAGAGGCAGCCCATGCTCCATCGGGAGCACAGGAAGGCTAAAGTCACAACACAGGAAATGCTAAATACTCCACAGATCCTGGCTGGAACAGCAGCAGAGGAGGAGGAGACTCCCTGAGGATGCTCAGAGGGAACAAGCACAGAACAAGAAGCTACCCATACGGCCACCTTTATGACAGCAGCTCACTCTGAGCTTTGGCTCTTGCTCTTGAGTGCAGAGCTACCAGAAAGAGCAAATGACACCGAATCATCTGATCTCTGGACTGTGCCCTGCACGGGCTCTGAGGGCTCTGCCAACAGCTGGCTGGAGACACAGCTCACTGCCACTGAGTGCTCAGTGCCGAGAGGTGAGCAAAGCCGAATTCTGACAACCGCCAAGGTGCGCTGTTCTCTATCTCCCCAGCTCTCACTGCTCTGGGGGGAAAGGTTGTACAGCCATTAATTCAAAAACAGAAAAGAGTAACATTTTCTAGCAACGGTAGAGTGAAAAAATCACGTTTTCACTGAAGTTGATCCTGCACAGGTCTATTAACTTCAGTAAAGGGAAGACACAGCTGTTTAAAATAACAGCACAGCAGCTTTTCTGTCTGTTATACTCAACAGCAGTGGGAATTCCCCTTCATGCCTCACCTTGCAGAGCTCTGGCTGCAAGATGCTCCTAGGGTAAGGTATTGTAGCTTGGGAATTTGGAAATACTACTCTACTCTTTGAAGGTTGGGAGAAAAGAAAAAAAAAGGTGGGATACCACAAGGAGAGAGAAAAATAAAGGCAGGTTGACATAAGGGAATGGGCCGTTTTCACAAAGTTTATCTGCAGCAGATAATTTTCAAATGTAAACCCCATTCAGTGAGAGAAGAAATCAAACAGAAATACACCATTGACCATATTCCCTGGTCTCTCCTCAAGACAACGAAAGAAAGTGTATTAGATCTGGTCGAAAAATCTGTGAGAAATAACACAGCTCATGTACAATACCTGTGCTTTGCGTGTATGGCCAACGCACACTGGGTCTTTCCACTGTTTGTTCATTTTTCAGAAAACATCTGCCAAACAACTCACGTGCACATCCAGCTCTCGAGTAGCAAATGTGCTCTCAATATGACTACATGCTTACAATTTAGGAAAAATACTTGGCCAATGCAAACACTTGGGCATAGTTTCATGACGTGTACAAGTTGCTCAAAGCAAAGCTCATATAGAAAATGACCGTGGTTTGTCCCAAGCTGTCATTCAGTGAATAAGGTGGCTGAGAAGGGAAAATGAAGCAGGACAGTTTGGAGGGAGCCAGGCACCAGCCAGCCAGGCCCTGAACTCTCAGGCCTCTAGCCACTGCTCTTGAGTGCAGGGTGACTTCACACAGCTTTGCAGTTAACCTCACAGTTAAAAAGACCCAAAAATTACTGGCTTGAACTCAACACACCCACAGCTCTGCAGGGCTTTTCTCTAAGAATATCAGATAAAGTACCTCCTATAGCCACCACTCTGCTATTTCTCACTATTTGCTCTCCCTTGCTGACCTTCAGTGAGTAAATTAGAGTTGTTTTTCACCCCACTATCACATTTCAAGCCCAAGCACGCTACAAAGCTAACACATTTATGACACTTTCTGAGCTGGAATCTCTCCATTCCTACATTGAGTCCAGTGGGGCTGTGAATAACTCACAGCACACAACACATTAGTGCCCAGACGCCAATGGACTGGGCATCACCCCATTCCCACAGGCAAGGCAGATGGAACAGGGGGTTGGGTGCAAGGGGATCCTCTTCAAGGACTCTGGGATGTGGCTGCAGTGTATGAGAAGAGGTACAACCCAAGCAGGCTGGATTTCCTAACATGAGTAAGCACCTTCTCCAAGAAACTCCAATTTGGTCTCTGACCACCACATTTTTGTCATTTTGTTCAATTATTTGCCACTCACCTGACCAGGTTGCTCAAAGTCCCATCCAACCTGGCCCTGAACACTTCCAAGGATGGGGCATCCACAGTTTCCCTGGGCAAAGGGTAGCACAAAGGTGACACAACAGCAGAGGAGCTCTTCATTCTGTTCCCCAAGCCTACATCAAGCTTCACAGATGTATAATAAGCTGCTTTTTAAACAGACCAACTGGATTTGCTAGTGAAAAATCTTGAAGTTGAGTAATTTAATTCAGTTTGTAAAAAAAAAAAATATTTTGTTTGTAGAAGGCAAAGCTCTGTTGGATGAAAGAGATAGATGCCAAACTGTTTTAGTAAAGCTGCTGGGATGCACAGGAAAATTGGCTCAAATGCATGTTTCATTCAGTCCCTGATTCATTGCTGTTTGTTTACATTTCTTCAGCAACTCAAAATGCGCTTAAGTAGGAAAAACGTTTGAGAAGATTTGATCTACTCTTTACCTCAGCAGGCTTTCACAAGACATGGGCATTACTCTAAGTCAATTATTTTTTGCTTCACTGTCTTCGACCGGGTAGGACTTCTCTGCTCAGTCAATGAAAGCTGTTACAGAGCTGACAAGAAATTTCCCAGCTGAAAAACACCCCGAGTGCCAGTCGAAACTTGCTGAGCAAGTTTTCGTCAGGAGGCCACTGTGCCTCTTCACAGTAGAGAGGACAGACTGAGGCGTGAGGTCTCCAACAACTGCAACTGGCCTTGGCCTCAAACTGCAATTGCCTGCTTTTAAGGCATCTTGCCCTAAGTACCAACCATAATTCAACAGGATTTTCAAATGAACTGTCTTTTCTGGGTTGTTGAAGTGTGCTCTCATTTTTTTATGCGTGTGAAATGAGAGCACCTGGCTTGTTTACTACAGGAAGGAATCACAAGTTATCACCAGCAATCCTCCTGTAAACTGAGATTTGAAGCAGGAAGCTCACAAAAATGGCCCATTCAAGGTACACATCGAGGAGCAGTAAAGTTGGACAGCCATTGGCTGCAAGAGAGGCTCCCAAAAGCCCCTCCAAGGAAATTAAATACCTCAGAGCTCTTTGCTTTCCAAAATTTTCCTCGGGGATATAATACCTGTCAACCAATTTGCACAGTAGAGCCACCCCTACGAGTCTTCATCATTCAGAAACTATTTACATTAAATATGTGCAACTTGCCACTGAAGGTTCAGGGCATCCAAACAGACCAAAGCTGGATATGCCACAGGATTGTCACCAACTCTCAGTATCTGTTCATCCCTGTGACCTCAGTCCCTCACATGTAAACACCACCTGTGCCCCACTGATTGAAATGAATGTGCCCATAAATTCCCTCCAGTTTTATGGCTGATCTGTAGTCTTTACTGAACTATGACACTTGCACATCTGATGGGTTTTGTCTACTCTTCCAGGAACTGCAGCCACATATCCCAGTCTCCATTTGTCCAAATTTGGCTTGGAGAGAAGCACTTCTCTGTACAAGTTAAAAAAAGTGAAGTCCCTATGCCCTAAGGTCAGAATTTTGTCAAAGCACAGATTTTTTTGACATAACTTTTTAAGGTTATAAAACATTCAGAAGACCGACAGCTCAGACTACATTTGTTTCAGGAGAATAACTCACTGAAAAGTTACAAAGGTTGCTTTTAGGCATCTAGTTTATATTCTGAACTTGATTTACCCCTGAATGGTCCTTTGTAAGCCATTTATGTTTCCCATTTAAAATAGAGCAGCTACAAATTCTTCTGTTATCTAAGCATGTCAGAAATGAAAATTAGATTGTTTTTCGCATTCCTTTTATCACACCAGCTCGATTCCACGCCACACATGAAAGCTTGGTCTCTGCTTTCTTCTAGCCAGAAGCATTTAATCCTCTTAATGGGTGACTCACCCGACTTACTTAGTCTGGTCAGATAGGAAATCATCTGCACAGCCAAAGAATTACAAGTATGGAACAACACTGCATGAAATTACCTCAAGGATTTCCATGTGGATCTTGCTGTCTACAAGACTATCCTACCTAATAAGCCCAGGGGACTCAGATAATATATTTACAAACCCCACTTTCATTGATTTTTTTTTTTTTTTTGACTCTTTTCCTCTCCTCATTAAACAAGACAGATACCCAATTTGAAGTCACTGGTTAACAGCTAAAAGCAACTTTTGTAGGCTTTGTAGCAAGTAGGAGTGACAAAAACACCTCTTCTATCACTTCCTGTAGGTCAACAAAATACAACATGATGAACCATCTGCTGCTTGTATAATGGGTAAAGGCTGGAATAACACATCAGAACTAATCTAGTCTTTTCAGGGTTATCTTCATGAGTTTTAAATGTAACCTCCCACTGGCTACATGAAAGAGCTGACTTAGCTCTGGAATAGCTGAAGTCACTCTCTGTGTTAACAACCTTATCTGCTTCCATTCTCACCATAGCCAACTCATCAGGCAGTAAAAACACAAATTAGATTACCAAAATTACCTTTAGGCATTTCTCACCAGTCCCCAAAATAGACTAGTATTTTAACAACACATCCAAAGAGGTAAAAACAGAGCGAGTGTAACATTAAGGGTCAAATCTTGCCTTTGGGATTGCTCACATCTGGGAGAGAATCTCTGAGAATAACAAGTCAGGGAACTCATCTGCTGCCCAGAGGCAGGTGTGGGGTGGATGGTGGGCTGCTGTAAGGAGCAAGGAGGGGCTGGAGGCCCCTGGGCTGTGCTGCAGGAAGCTGCAAGGCCTTGGCAGGGGCACATGTGGCAAGGTGCACCCTGTGGAGCAGGTTAAGGGACATCCCGGCCCCCTATCCGGCTCCCGGAGGGCCAGCTGCACACAGGGGATAACAGAGAGGCTAACACCCATCCCAGCCATCACTTCAGCTGGCAAATCCGGGAGCAGCCCAGCACCCTGCCGTGAAAACAACCTCCTTTTGAGAACCTGTCCCTGCCCAGCTCAGGGGAAGCTCCCACCAGCTGCTATACATGATTATTCCTTGCCTCTCCTCACGCCATGAGGCTCTGCAGAGAATGCAAAGTCTATAGGGAGGGCTGATGGGATTTTCCATGAGGCTTTTTTAACACTGATCTGTGCCTTTCAGCTGGTGCAAAAGCAGAAACACAGGAGATTAAACTCCCACTGTTTAAATCTTATGATGGATAAGGGAGAGGGTTTAAAAAACAGAGCTGTGATGCAAATGGATGTATTTACATGTCCTAGCTTACTCAGTAGTAGAAATTACATTTAATTAAGAAAACAATAATCATATTCAAATAGCATTAACTTTAAACCAACTAAATCCGTGAAATATCTTCAGCCTAATTTCTAAATACTATTATTTAATTACTGTAGCTCTTCTGATATCAATTTAAGCAGAAAATTTAGTCTCTTGAGGCATATTGAACAAAGGCTCAAACATTAGCATCAGTATCTCCTTGTTATTTCCATAATTATCTTCCTTAATACAAATCACTAAACACAGTTTGTAAGTGGTACTTTCTTTAAGTCTTAACTTGCTTTGAGTTTTTCACTTCAGCTGAAAAAAAACCACAAGGAGCATTAGTCCAACAAGACAAAACTAACACAACTTCTCCCATCAATTTGCAAACTAACAAACCACCTATGCTGAAAAGAAAGTCAAAACCTTGCATATGTAAATGTTGAAAGTCACGGGATTTTTTGTTGTGGGTCTTTTCTGTATTTCATCCCCTGTACAACAGCACTGGCACACTTCAGCTGGATGCAGCCTGGTAAACACTCCAGGTGTGGCTTGCTAAAAGGAGAAACACTCAGACTGCTCTTTCAGGGACGTTTCTTCATCTGCTACCTCATATTGGTAGCTAGACCTACAGTAAAAGTATTTTAAATATTCTATGTGTTTGTGGTTTTAGCACAAAACAGAGGGATTATTGTGTAAATTTCTCAGTGTTTTCATCAAAAGCTATTGTCTGAGGTCTTCTAGGGCTGCTTGGAACTGAAACTGAGTACAATTTTTAGACATTTCAGAGCTTTATGAGCTGTCAAAAATGCTAAGTGACAAATGCAGCTTTTTTAACTCTTCATTTTTCAGAACTCACATGTCCCAGAAAACAGACATTAACAGGATATTTTGTTCAATAAATCACGGCTGAGACTGACAAATACAAAATCATTCAAAACCCATCAGTGAATTCTTCAGAACATTGATGCCAATATCATACAGCTCAGTTGCTGAATGAAATTTGCCTAAACTCAGATGGGGTGATCTCATGGGCATGTAGATTACAAACCCATGGCAGCGACATGCCTTTTCCAAGGGAAATTAGAGCTTTACAGATCTAAATGTAAAGAGCCACACACATCTGGCAACAGTCCCATTGCAGGAAAAAATTAATAAGTAAATGTTAACACCTTAACAGAAGATTCTGGCCCTCACAAAACGCAGTGCTGACCTATCAAGAAGAACCAAGACAATGATATGAATGAAGAGCACTGGCAACCTGGTGTCCCTGAGTCACCTTGCTGTAGCCAGGTGGCTGCTGTCACCAGTACTGACATGATCCTTGTGCTTGGAGCACACGCTGGACATGGCTGTGACTTTGGACTAAATTGTGCATGCCAAGGGAAGGATGTTTCCTTCCTCACTGTCACTTCAATGTTAGACCCTGTCTTTAAGCTATTTAATCCACCCAGACCTCCACATTTTCTCAGTATCCTCTGTGCTTGCCTGCAATTAGGTATTCCCATCCCACCGCCATCCAGAACATCCTTCTGCCTTATTTGGTACTGTCACACGTTTCTCATGAGCCTGCTGTACTGTTCCCTAAGGCATTACCCCACCTTTCCATCCCAGGGAGCTGGACGGTGTCAGGAGGGTTCTGCCCTCAAAGCAGGGACACATTCTTCAGCAACAACAGCCCCTCACTATTCCTGTCACTAAAAAACATTTAACTATTCTTCAAGAGAGTGATACGTTGTCCACAAATCACTGTATGTTTTCCCTTGGAGAACACAGAAAGAGTGGTTCAAAGAACACTAAAGTGCAGTTGTGTACTAAGGCTTAAAATACTCAGATCCCCAGCATTTTCCTAACTACCCACACTGACATTAGAAGCTTCTTCCCAGCTCACAGTTGGGGTTTAAGACAAGTGTTCTAACTCTTTAGTGTTGATGAATATTATATATCCTCATAATGGAGGTACGTGGCTATAAATCAGGAGCAATGTGTAATCCAAAGGTTTCTGTTACTGAAGTGAAATGTCACAGAAATTAACATCTCAGGGCATCCCAGGCTTAGCACATGCATCAGCCTCAGCAGAGTCTAAAGTTTGCTAGAGCTCAGTCAGTGATCCATATACATGGAAACGTGCACCTACCTCACTGCAAAAACTGGGCTGAGATCACACGCACAACATCCCGCCTTCATCCCGACAGTACAGGAACTAAATATATTTGTTTCCAAGTTGAAAGAAACAGGAAAGACCACCACATCACATGGTATTTCTTTCCATGTGTAAGATCTTTGTTTTACCAGTTGGTTTAACTGTATAACCTACTGCTTCTCCTGGGCAGTTTAGACTAGGGTGGCTTTTCTCCTCTCACTTAGCTGAGACATTAATCATGTATATCCATGCCTAAGTCACATAATTCAGGATTAATCATTCCACTATAATAAATGCCATTGACTTCCGCTCATCTCTTCAACAAGTTTTGACTTGAGGGCTAAGCAAATGGTAACAGCCAAGGGTAGCTTTTCTGGCAGATAAAGGGCACTTTGGAACTTCAAGGACATTACACAAAAGTTTTCCAATGGAACTGAAGAAAAGAAAAACAATTAACATACATTTAGTTCTGACTTCAACAGTTACTTCCCATCCTCCATTAATTATTTCTTATTTTTACAACCTCATAAAGAAAATTAACACAACTTGTTTTTCTAAACACAGCAACAAACTACCTGAAACCCTCCGTGGGCGAAGTTTGTGCTTTCCAGAAGTGGCAGGTGCAGGCAGCGAATGTGACACGAAGCACAGGCTGTGGAATGTGCCGGGGAGCGAGCCCTGACAGCCAAGTGCTGCCTCCATCCTCAGCATCGCTGCCTTTCCCCACCGTGCTCGCAGGCAGCTCCAACGCTGCCTGCCCGCCCCCTCTGCGGCTTGCGCTTCGCACACCTGCGGTGCCTGGGCACTAAAGGCACGGCAGCAGGCAGCACAGCCTGCATTTGCCATCGGGATATGCAAACCACGGTGCATATAGTCAGTGGCTTCAGGCTCGATACTGCACTTTCCCAGAAAATGTAAGCAGCAAAGTAAACCCGGCTTTGCTGGCTGCAGCCTTAGTGCTGAGCCAGCTCAGGGAATGCAAGGCACAGCCCAACAGGTAAGGGAAGTGAGTGACCTGTGCTGAGGGAAAGGAGCAGAAAGGGGCTGCTCTGAAAACAAGGAGTCTGAGGAACACGGGGTGGCTTAGCTGGTGCTTAGCCCTAGGGGGAAATGCGTGATAGTCTTCATGGTTTTCTACCACATTTAAAGTAAATTAAACAGGAGTTTTCTCTTTCTAGCAAACGCTAAATGATCACATCTCAAAAGATACACAAGTTTTCCCAGGAAAAAAACATGGGTGAAGACAGCATATAACCGCTCACACAAGGCCAGATTTCTGACTGAGAGACACCCCTTCACAGCATCTTTAAGAAATAAAGCTTAAATATATTTTCACCACTTTCCTTGAGCTACTCAACCCTAACTGCAACTACAAAGCTATCTACTAGAAAAATAAGCACTGCCTTCAGATATTGAATTATAAAACCAGACAATTTGCTCATACACATGAAAGCAGCAGACTCTTTAGTGGGACAGACATTTCAGAGCCATGCAGTTATGGGAACAGCTAAAACACATACCAGGGTTTCAGCAGGAGCTGGTAACCTGGCCCTGGGAAATGCTACACGCTCTCAGAACATTATCTCATGGCTTCAATGGAAACTGGACACTCAGACCTCTTCAGAGCCCCTTATCCAGTCAGAGATCAAATTGAGAATTTTTTATACGTGCTTTGAAGAAGAAATAGGAAAATATTACAGGAGACTACTTTCTTTGCATTAAAAAGACCCCTCACACACATTTGCCTGAATCAGTACGTGAGTCTACAATGACTGGTCAAGCAATTTCGACAGGACAAAACAGCAAGGAAACAAAAACAATGAAGGCAACAGCTTAAAAATACAGTCTCACATTTTCTCTTAAAGGGAATAACATTTTTTGTTATGGAATTCATGCAAGTTTATTTTTTAACACAGTCTGCTCTCCCCACAGAAAGCAAAATGCTTATTTGAGGATTATATTAAACTGGATAGTTACTTACAGGGGTTGTCTTTCTCTTTTCTCTGCATCCCCCCAAAACCTGGAGACGACCAGGTATCTTAAAAAATTCATGTTGTTTTCATGCCTTTTCCTTTTCTCCATAAATAGTAATTATCTTAACATGTGGTTCTGTTCAGAGTCTGACACTCCTGTAAAGTTGATGGGTCTGCATTGAAAATACCAAAAGAAAAGCAACAAGAAAGGAGAATGAAGAAACCTCATATTACTTGGCTTCCCCAGCTACAGTGCAGTGTGCCTATGAATCCACTGGTATTTTACTTGTTTCTATTCAATATGCAACTTCTACATTTTAGATAACATACCAAAAAAAAAGTAATTTATTTTGTTTGGAGGGTTTGTTCGGTTTTGGGGTTTTTTTGTTTGTTTTGTTGTTTTTTGTTTGTTTGTTTGATTGGTTGGTTGGTTGGTTTTTTTGCCTTTTTTTGTTTTGTTTGGTTTGGTTTGCTTTGGTTTTCTTTTTTTTTATTTAATATATATACATATGCTTCTGATTTTTTTTTTAACTGGAGAATGTGACTTATATTTCTGAACATATGATGAGTCGAAATGTCTGAGCATTAAAAACACAATGAGAATGATTTTAAAGCTTATAATTTCCATAAAACATTTAGATACATTTCAAATCTAAGTGAGCTGCTGGTGAGAGCTGGTTTTTTGTGTTATGTGACAGCAGAATCCCGAGATCCTTGTTCAACCATGACTCTCACTGAAATTTAGGAAAAAATTATCTAATCCAAGACAGCAGGATTCTGTCCCAGAGATTCCTCTGCAAGGCCCTAGGGCCAAATTCATTCTTGATTTAAATCAGCCCAGCAGAACTCAAGTCAATGAAATGCCACTGATTTATATCAGCTCATATTTATTGCTATAGCACCCATGCTTACTTCCATGCCCCCACTGTAATAATTTTCCACCATTCATTAGGTGCATACATAAAAGCTGACAGAAAGCACAAGCCAACTGACTGCTCTTTGCAGAGCTCCAAATGTCAGATTTCCCTCATTTGCAAACAAGGTCTTGATCTCACTAATGCTGGTAGAAATAAGGATTTCTACAACTCAGGCCCATGCTGCTCCATTGGGATAAATGAGATAAAAATCAAGAACTGGAACACAGAGCTGCTGTGAGCATCACTGTTTGCATTGCTTTGAGGTGTGTGACGTGCAGGGAGTTTTAGGGCTGGCTCTTTCTGTGTTATCTCACTGGTAACTCCAGTTCTATTTAATAACGTGAAACCTCCGTGACATTTCTAGACAGATTCCCTGTTATTTCCCACTATGTTGCTTTATTTTTTTTTTCCTTTTTATCATTGTTCTGCAGAGATGCTCAAAACTAATTTGCAACAAAATGCCCTTTTATGCCATTATTTATAGAAAATTACAAATCCCTGCACTGTCCAAGGACAGAATGGGGGATGCCTGGCTGTGTTCAGACCATTGGTTTACTGAGCACCAGGGGGGCAGCTGTGAAGTGAAGCCCCTGACAGGCCTTTGGTTCAGCTCCCAGAGTGCCCTGATGCTCCCAGGGCACATTCCTGCCAGAAGGAACCCATGTGATGGCTCCATGCCCCAAGCCACACAATCCAGGAGGCCCTGTCACCTCACCAAGGCTCTCTCAGTACATCCTTAATGCTGCGCTCTTGGACAAAGCTTCAAACCTCAAACCCCAGAGGCATTTATGCTCAAGGACCAGGTTATCTCTCATCTGGTATAACCCCCCCAAGAAATGCAAAATATCAGTAGATAACAACTCTGCATGAGTTGTTCTGGTCAACTAACCCACTCCTCTGGAACTGAATTCCTGCTGGCACAGATTTAATCACTCTCCTTTGAACTTCTAGGTTCCTTCTCCAGAATCTCCACTGAAACTCAGACTTAATTCATTATGTCCCTGGTAATGTCATAAACAACAGCAAAAAAATTACTTCCAATCTACAAAGGCAGTGTGGGAATAGCTACCCAACTAAGCTGCTTTCTTTCAGTATCCTAGTGGGTTGTAACAGTTCAAAGATATTATTTTAACATGTTGATCATTTATCTTTTACTCTGGCTTCTGTTAATTTTGAAGGAACAAGAAATTGTACAAGTATAGTGTTATGATTCTAATCTTTCTTCCCTTTTTTCTTGTTTTCCTTTCAGAGATACTGCTGGAGCTTTATTTAAAACAGGGAGATCTTGTCTTGTATCCCACTGCTGCACAAAGAAGTGCTCTCAACTATGCACTATACAATGTACCATTTAATTTCTTAGGCATGTGCTACTTTAAATAAATGGAACAAAATTCCAAAAGTAAATCTGCAACACTTTCAACCTGAAAGTAGTCTTACTTACCTGATGGAGTTATCTTTCACATGGGCTGAAGTACAAAACCTTTGGTTGAAATTCATGAAGCATAAATAATCTTCTGAAAATGTATTTTGTTCCATGTTAGTTGGTTTTCACATGAGTGTATCCCATTGACAGACGGACAGATTGTTTGTAAATGAGTGAGTCAATATGACTGTGAAGATGCCTTTTCTGGTGACTAAGTGTGGTAAAACACTGGAGGTCAGGGGAAGCCTGAGCTTTGAAAAGGCTTTCCTCCTTTCAGTCCAAGTAGTTTAGATTGAATCAAAACTACAGCCCTCTAGGTGCATTTCAGTACCTGGGGCTTGATTCTGATGAGGTAAATCAGTATAAGGATGACATAATCCAGCAGTTTGTACAGGATTTTGGACCTGATGGAATTTCCACAGGAGTTACACTGATTTCATTGACTTTATCATTGATTTCAACTTGACTCAAATCAAGGTATTCATAACTGCCTTGAGATATTATTATTTAGCTGCTGCGTAAGTTTCTTAAAAGTTAAGAAACTTAAAGAATATTATCTCAGCACAACAGAGCCAGGCTGCTCTTTTTTCTTATTCAGATACATATCTAGTATTTTTAAAAACACTTCACTGCTTGCCTTATTGATATCTTCAGGCAAGGAATATAATGCATTAAGATGGGTTGAGTTTAATTTGTTGATTTGTTTGAATGTCCATATCAGTAGTGCACTAGGGTAAAACCCCTATACATACAGCTGTGTGCTCCAGCATCTATATTAAATCACAGTTTCTTATTATAAGTCAGTACCTCTTGTAAATGTCAAAACTTTACAACTGTCACAGTCAACTTACATGCAGAAACTTCTGGCTGAAATTTTGTAGTTGAGTATTGTTTGCCTGAAAATGAAAGAAATACATGTAATCTTAATTTAAAGATCAAATACCTGAATACCCTCTGTTTTGTAGGTTGTGAGACAGCTTCTATTAAAGTTTTTTCCCCATAAGTGTTCTTGATGAAGGAAGAAAGATTAAAATGCAGAAGATGAAATGCGAACACTCATCCAGCTGTCCAAATACGCATCATATTTTCAACAGCAATAAATCCATGTTTACCAACCTATACAACTGTTTTCTAAAACACTTCACATTCATAGTTCTCACTAAAGCAAACAGAACTTGTTCTGAGACACTTCAGAGACAACACCAAATGAGTTTCTCTCTACAAGTTCCTGTACTAATCCAGTAATCATTCCTCAAGGCTTTCTAGCTCTGCTGCCATATGGTTTTCTGTGGGGGAAACATTAGAAGTGAATTTGTTTTGTTCACAGGAGCATCTTTCACCGGAACAGACAAGCATATATTGTCAGTAATCACCATGGTTCTGCTCCATTCCCCTCAGTGCACAGAGCTGACACCTTTGCTGAGTCACTCACTGGGACAGGGCTTCCTTCGTATTACTCATTTCTTTACAGTTTGTGGTGCATTTTTATTCTTCCCAACTGACATCTGTTTGATCATCTCCTCTAATCACCTTAGCTCTGTGAGGTCCCCCTTGAATTCCTTAAAATTCTTCTTAGCATTCATGAAGTAAATCAATATGTATGGCTGGGAGATGGCTCTGCCACTCTCACCCCTGCAGCACATGGCAGCAATTGTGTCGTTCTGAACAGCCGGTGTAATCTTGAATACTCAATGCACAAAGTCCTGGAAAGGCATGTGGACAATGGCTTCCATTTGAACAGAGGGAATTAAAAGGAGCAAAGCTATTGCAGAAGGAAGTGAGTCCATAGGAGAGGAGACAGATGTATCAAAGCAAGGGATACATCAATGTATTTATGAGCATTTGTCTGGGATGAGGAAATTCAGCTGTGAAAAAAGGGACTGCTCCTGAAAAGCATCAACAGGTGGGCTGCCTACACAGATCAAACTCACGGAAAACAGGGGGAGAAAGGCACTGGATGTCATTTCTTCTCTGCAGAAATCCAGCTGAGGGAGTACTGTGCTCCATCTGCCAGAAAAGGAGTCAGAGCTACAGAGGGGAAATTTTAACTGTGGCCGAAGCATACATCTAAACACAAAAAGCCTTTCATGAGAAAGATGAAATTTAACTTCTCCCTTCTCTTTTCTCTTTCCTATTTATTTTTTTCTCATGGGAGTGATTTTCTTCATCATTACTGGCTGGTCTGAAAACAATGAAATATCCAGAGCATTTCAATTTTATCCCTAAGGGTCATGCCATCATGAAAGGCATTTTACTACTATGATGGGTAACTTTATTTTGTAATTTGTTTAGCTCTAATTGTGATATGGATCATATTTAATTTTTTAATTCTCTCTTTCTAATTTTTTTTGTACATGCTTCAGGTGAACTAAATGCTCCCCATCTGTCATTTCTTTATTTCTGCTCTGCAGTAGAATAAGAATTGGAGGAATCCTCTCTAAGATGTCTTGATCAAGCTTTTTTTTTCTTTGATGTGTTCTGAGTGTGCCCTTTCTTTTGTCATACGCAGTGCTTTCTTGCAGCAACTTTTAACAATTGTGATTGATTTCTTGGCTTTCCTTTAACCACAGTCTAAAACTTCTTTAGTTTTCCAACTGCCACCATCCTTCAGCTTCTGTATCTTGACATTTTCTCTAAGGATTTTTAAAAATGATTCTCAAGAATCCATGGTTTGATAATTCTTCTCAATGTATCTTTATATACTGTGCTTTAGCTGTATGTAATAATAAAGCACCGAGACAGAAAGCCAAAACTTGATTCAGACTTCTTCATAAATATTAATTTAAATACTCCTGCCTTTCATATTGCCAGTTGCAATTGCCATAAGCACAGAAAGCACATGCTCGGCTTCACCTGAAATAATACTGCCATGTTTCTTATGTCTTCACTCAGCTCCTTCTTCTTGAGGAAAACCTAGGGAAGGTGCAGGCATTGATCACCAAATGTTATGGTGTCACTGAGAGCACGCTAGAACTGCATAACACCTTCCTGTGCTCACAATACTGTCATCAGCATGATGCTGAGGATTTGAGGCAGCTACCCAGGCATCTGCATTTATGGAACGTGTAAACAGCTGGGTGTGAGCAGGTGGCACTGCTGGGTGTGCCACTCCTCCTGGGGGACACGTGAGGAACCCCACCTCAGCAAGGCCCACTGCCTCTGAGTTACTCAGAAATTAAAACCCTGCCAGGTTTACCAGCATCCCTTTGCAGTACAGTCTCCTGCGTGGAGAAGACTTCTCAATTTACGTCCAGAGGAAACCAGAAATAAAAACTCTGCCCAAGACAGTTCTGTGCCCAGTCAGCATTTCATTTCAGTGGTCAACACAAAGGAGGAGCATATGTGAATTGTTCCTTGTCCTACTTTGGGCAGGGCAAAGTAGCCAGTGTATCCATTTTTTCCCAGCATCAAGGATAGTTTTAAAAACAACCGTGATATCACGTGAAAATTAGGAAGCAGTTGAGAAGCTGGTGGCAAAGGACAGAAGCCACACAACTTTCTCAGTAGAAATTTATGTGCCTGATAGAAACAATCTCAGGGAAATTGCCACAGACAAGTCAAGCACGTTTCCCCACAGCCACAGGAATGTTAATGATTTTTCTTTCTTTTTTTTTTTTTTTAAAGGAACTGTGATAAAAATAAGATGTTGTTATAACCTGGGGGTTTATCTCATCTTAATTCTCCTCCTGAATCCTTTCCCTGCAGTTTATTTGCATTTTGCAGTAGTTCATGTGAAACAGGATATTGATTTATTTTAATGCACAACTAAAAAAGGCCTGACAAGGAGATGGAGACAAAGAGAAGAAATTAAATATGTGAGATAACCCAACCATGCTTTGCAGATGTATAATGTTAAGTTCAATGTACAAGCGCTGGTGATACATTGGATTATAAAACTCCAGAGTTCAATGAAGATTTTGGATAACAAAGGAGATACTGCTTTCTGGCAGTAGTAAGAATGGAATAAGGGAGAAGAGTGTCTTCAGTGAAAAGCATCAGTTCCAGAAGAGATAATGGAATGTGGTATTAGTTGGCTGAAGGAATACAACTGGAACTTTGCCTGCTGCTCGATTTGATTGAAACCCATAGAGGTGGGTGCATTTAACCAGGTGAGGACTGCCAGGAATGAGGTTAAGGCTTTAAAAGATGGAGTGAGGGAGTTAACTGCAGTTGGCAGGGGTGTCTGATGCATGTACAAATGGATCAATGTTCTCTCCTGTCTCTTTCCAATACTATATAAATCTCAATAGCTGTTGGATGAATCAGCAGAAGAGACCTGAAAAATCAGTTTCTCATTGACTTAGGATCTCCAGGACTTGGTTCTTCCTTTTGCCTTCAGTGTTATTCAATATAGACTATTCGAAAATTAATTGGCAGTAAAATTCAATCATTTTGGAAGTCTGAGCTTGGTTGCAAAGAAAAAAAGCTCATTTAAAATAAACATTTGCACATTCACTTTTCAGCAGTCACTTGCATCTAAAGGTGTGTAAACCCAACACCCCAAAACTGACCTGAAACTTCCCTCAGGTGTACTCATAGAAGGACATTTCTCACTGAAGACACTATAATATGGAAAGGTAATATTAATTTCTTAACACATAATTTTCTGTAACACTTTCCTATCTGGGGTGCCATTTCTGTTTATAAATGTGATGATATCAAGACAACAAAACGCAGGCTGGGTAATGAAGGATCAGTCATTCAAGTGGTGATCCCAGCATCATAGAGGTATGGAAAGAGCCCTGGACAGCTTGCCAGCCTTTAAATGTGCAGTTATAAAACCGTGCTGCCATTTTTCTTGCATGATAAAAAGATGTCTAAAACCACTGGTTATATTGTAGATGGTTCAGCCATAGAAAAAAGGCAAAGGAAAAAGTTGTCAAATTCTTTTGAGACTGATCTGTCCTTGGTATCCATGTGGGGCAAACCCACTGGCAGACTAGTGAAGAGAAAGTTTATGATACATTCCTTTCCCATAGAAGTGTGACCAATTAAAACATATGTGTCTGTTGAAGCCTATAGTTAGGTTTTCTAACTATGTAAAAGTTATTACTCATCAGCTTCCTCTATGTTATGAATTTAGATGTGAATTTAAACTGGTTTTTAAAAAATGCTTTGGCTTTGAATACAATTTGTCTGATGAAATTTACACCTCTAAATCCTTAAGAGTTCTGGGGAAGTCCTTCCACAATTTGCCTCTTTCTTATTTTCCAACAGAAGCAGTAAGATGGGCTTCTCTCTCTCCTGCTGCCACCCAGCATCTCTGATCTCTGTCCGCAGAGGCAGAGTTGCAGCCCCTCACAAAAAAAGGTGACCACTGCACCCTTGTCCACCCCCTGCTGCTCCAGCCCTGAGAAGAGGAATGTGCTCTCTGCTGATAAAATGGCCTGTTCTTTTCTCCCCTCAGACACGAAAAAGACATGAGGTCTTTCTGGAGAGCAAAAAGAAAACGAATTCTGCTGTGGAGAAGCTGCAAAAACACGAGCCCTAAACCTGAACCCTTAGTAAAAGGCTAGAATCCAAATTTGGTTCTCTAATTGCAGGGACCATTGGACAAATCTGGATTTAAGGCCATTGGGGGAAATTAGGGGCTCCAGGTGACTCTGTCAACAGAGGTGTTAATAAATGATGACTTTGCCAGGTACAGGACACAGGGACAAGGAGCTGCCTGCTGCTCATCTGCACTCTGCTGAGAGCAAAGCATTTTTGAACAGACCTTTCTTTGGCACTTAGGAAGGGGAAAAATTGGGTTTCTGCTGAAAAATGAAATGCTTTCTTTCCAGATCAGCTGCTGATAGCACTTTGCTCCTAGCAATAGAAAAAGAAGGTTTAAATATTGACAGTATTTCTTATGTTCTGAATGAAGAGTAAGGGGACACATTCCTCATGCTCCCTTTATCCTCTCCTACTTGAAATTTGCTTTTCTTCACTATGCTTCTGTCCGTTTAAGAAGCAAGGAAAATTAATATTTCCTCAGTTGAAGCAATATGCCGTCCTTGATTTAATACACATTTGCAAATTGTCTATTTAGTTTAATCTCCTTGCTTTCCTAATGCTCCATTTTGTTTGATCTGCAGTACACACAGGAGGCTGGTAGGATTACAGGAAGAAAATGAGCTGCGTAATGCAACCTGAGGAGGGCGTGGCAAAAGGGGGCTTCCTGGCAAATTGATCCGAAGGGATTATTTTAAAGTCATCTTTCCTAAAGCTCTATTTTAATGGGATTAGAGAGATGCCTGATACATATTTGATTTCAGCAACCTTTTAGAGACCCTTGTCTGCCTATGATAACTCTGTGCTGTAAAGGATGCTGCAGCTATGATATTTGTTTTATTTCAGGGTAAATTCCATGGGAAAGTAGGATATTTTAAAGCTGTGAAAAGATGTCAAGAAATCAGAAAATACCGATCATAAGGCTTTATAAATATCCCCTTTCTTTAATTTTTTTTTCTTTTTACTCATCATTGCAGCCTACAGTTGCAATATCTAAGGAAGTGCTAAACTTTCTCTTATACATGAGACTCACATTTTTACCAGATTTTATGTTTCTTTTAAATCTTCAGTAATCTCATTGGCATAATTTATATTTTAATATAATTATCTTAATTCACTATAGACTCCAGTTATATTTAAATTAACTTAGATATCTTGGTTGAGGTCTTGGCTCTGGTGAAGACAAAGGAAAATTACAATCCCTTAATTTCCCATCTCGCTGAGTAATACTTTAATAGTCTCAGCACTTGCTCAGGCGTTATTTTCTCAGCTTTCCTCATGCTGTGCATGCAGCCAAAAGATGAAGTGTGGTGTCCCACTGGATAGCTCTCCATGAAGGGCTTGTCCTGCTGGATAGGTCCCCACGATTGCACTCTGTGGGGACGCACAAGGCGAAGCTTCTGACAAGGCAGTTGGCAAGGCCCTGAAGTTGTTGTTGCTTTGTTAACGACTTTGTCGCTTCTTTGGATTCAGATGTTTGTTTCTGCGGCATAAAACTTTTCCTAAAGTTGCCATTGATTTACATTAAAATCCAAGGAAAACTGATTTAAGAGGATTTGAAGGCTACCTAACTCCACCCACTCCAACATGAAAGTAACACATCCATGCTAATCCAACTGAGCTCTGCCCTGGTGCCTTTTTAGACAGCAGTCAGGTCCAGCTAAGGGCTTTCCAAAGGATTTCCTGCTAAGAATGTCCGCTTCCACTGGGCTGCAGCTACCGAACAGGAGCTCAAGCTGACTGCAATTACTTCTGTGTTAAATGTTAATTGGTGCATTTAGCCCCAAGGTTTGCAACCAGATA
Organism: Picathartes gymnocephalus; assembly: GCA_013390045.1. NCBI lineage: Eukaryota > Metazoa > Chordata > Aves > Passeriformes > Picathartidae > Picathartes > Picathartes gymnocephalus. The sequence goes on from WEKY01059223.1 coordinate 203,725, forward strand.
AGGGTCTTGCACTTATTTAATACAAAGAAAAGGATCCAGGTAACTCCAATGAATACTTTCTTTTCTCTCCTTTCTCTTCCCCAAATGTACTTTATACTGTTAGGCTAAGCAATATGACACTGTGGGGATAGGAGAAGAAGTGTTTCACAGAGAATTACAACATTATTATGCGAAAACAGAGACAAAGTAATCCCATTTATTTATTTAAATTTTAGTCTTCTGTGTTTTCACACAAGACTGAGCTCAAGAGGTGAAACAAGTGGTCTGAGAACAATGGCCTTAATTTACTTCACAAACGAGACACGAGAGCCCCAGCAGCAGAGACAAAACAGGAGATAGGCTGAGGGGAGGTTTCAGTGTAATTAGTTATGCTTAATGTATTTCCAAATTTAGTGTGGGGTTCAGCTCTTCCAGTTCACCTCACAAAGGTAATGGGGCCCTTCTAAGCTGCCAGAAAAGATTTGGCTCTGGCACTCAGGGGCCTCCAGTGCAGATTTACTTGTATCATTAGAAAAGCCATTTCCTTTTACCTGTGAGCCTAATGAAAGTACACTTAATTTGTAATTTTGTATAATTATAGATCTTGATGAGACAGATGAATGTGAATTCAGTATCAGCTTGTGAGTTCATCATTTCTTGTATCATCCATTTCTCAATTATCTCTAATGGTTGTCTTCAAGAGATTTATATCTTGTCATTTTCCTCCTAACCCATGTAACATATCCTTGCAGATCTGTACCAGTGATTTGTCCTAAGGAGACCAATTTGTGACCCACACCAAGTTGCTGAAGGTTAGGCTTCTAAAACACTTCCAGACTATCTCAAATGGACAGAGGAGAGTCATCCTTCCAGCTCATGGTGTTCCCACTGTTCGCTTTCCACTTCCAGGAGAGCCAGGTACTCCAAGATGCTTCCTCACCTCCCATTTCCATCCCCTTCCCTTCTTTGAAACCTTGCTCAAGACCAAATTAAACCTCAATAATACGGACAAGTGTTTCTTCATACACTTCCTCTTTCAGATACGTTAGTACAAATTCCTAAATGTCCTGTGGTGTTTTCCAGGTCTCAGCTTTCTTTTTTTAACTTTCCTCTTTTGTCCTTCACCCTGGGTTCCGGGCTGTATATCACAGCAGCCTTCTGAGCCTCTCCTTGCTCCTCTTATTCATGGTAACTTCTTCCTCAGGGTCACCTTTTCTTTTTTCTAACTGCCTGATCTATTCCCAGAGGCGATACTTATAAGAGAATTATAAGGCCTAGCAATAAAAGCAAACATGAGGCATCCTGGGGAGGGCCTCCATGCATTTCAGAGTTTGTTGCTGAATTTGTTCAGAATTTGTTCTTCAGAAAACTACATGTATCTGAGAAAAAACATGTTCTGGACAAAGACCTGCAGTTCCTCTTCAACAACTCTCCCACTAGGAAAGCAGCTATCTGAATAATTCAGATATAAATAAAATTTTCAAAAATCCCACATTTCTAACCTCTCTTTCGCCCTTTACATGCTCATCTCCCAGTACTCAAGGCAGGGATTAATTTCCATTTCGGAGTATGGAAAAAGTAAGCCCACATATTATGGTGGTTTTTCTGTGCTCATTCATCTTGCTGACTTTCATCTTGAAAGCCTTCAGGATTAACTGAGACCATGTCTTTTTATTTTTTTCCTACTAAGGTGATGGAGGCAGCAGCCTTAGTAGAAACAAATTCTTTTCCATCAGAAGGAGAAGGGTTCATAACACAGCTCTGTTTATCATCCTCCAAAATAAGAAATACTGCAGCTGCTTGGTCTGCCACTTTGAAATGTTCAGAACCAGTCATGCTTTGTCATTACAGCACCCACCATTATCTGCTAGACCAGGAAAGTATTTCAGTGCTCTCATCATAAATATTTTGGTTATGAGTACTGTTCATTTTGCCCTGTATAATGTAATTAAGTTCCCTTAGAAATCCATAAATTGTCAGGTACTCCAGATATCTCTCAGCATCCTACCTGTTTATAGAAGTGCTTGGAGGATTGTTTCCCTAAATTTAATAAACACAGTTTTATGAAACACCTGAATAAGCACTATTTAGAGATGTGCAGATTTAAACAGGTGAAAAGACAGAAAATAAATATAAGGCAGATTCTATCTTACAGTGCAAGAAAAGGCGGAGATGACATTCCATCACACACTGATCAATCATTATGGGATTGCAAATGCTAAAATAGTTTTGTTCAGTTTTATGAGCAATGAGCTGGTTACTCAACTCTACAAAAGGCTGAGCAAACCTAAGGAGGGAACAGTGCCTTTTCCAGGCAGAACTACTTGACAGGACTGGCCTTGCCCTGAAACTGTGATTGATGTAAGAATAACTGCACACAAAACCCCACAGCATCACTCTTCCAGCACTTCCAGCAGCTCCTGGGAAATAAGGTTTCCCATTCTACTTAAGAATGAGGCAGAAATGATAGTTCTCAGGCTCACAGGACAAAAAGGTCCCCTCAAAGGCTCTCATAACTTAACTTTATTGCTAAATATGTTCATGTTTGGATGGTATTTAGAGGAAGCTCTCAGGAGAAGAAATGGTGAGCCCTTTGGTGCCTGATTATCACACGTTCACACGGATGGGATCTTGCCCTTGCCAATGAATATGAACATGCAAGTGGGTAAAGGTCTGGCACCACACTCTCACCTGCCACAGAAACTTGGTGCAGATGATTTCTAGCTTCAGATATCTTAATTGAAAAATGCTTGAAGAGAAATTAGGCATAGTGCAGAGAGATATAAGTACTACTTATAAGTAGGGCTACATAAATGAATAATTACCAGAACAAAGCAAAACATATCAAAAAAAAAAAAAAAAAAAAGAAACACACAAAAATTTCAA
>WEKY01059223.1:206600-245738 GCA_013390045.1 Picathartes gymnocephalus
AAAAAGGAAATAGTATGAATTTGAATGAACTTTTCATTATAAGGTAGAATATAAATATCAATATAGTTTTTGTGAAGAAGTTATTTACTGCAGTGTTTCTTAGCTTCATAGTACTTCTTGGATATACCTGGCTGAAAACTTATCATAGAAAACATTTTGAAAGAGAAAAACTTGAGTTTGGATCCATGGTTACTACATTTCCACAATTCTTCTTTCAGCAACCCAATCCAATCCCCTCCCTCCAGCACATCATCTCCTCCTCTTCTCCACTACAACCTTGATGATTAAATAGAAGCAGATAAGGAAAAAAAAAAGTCAAATAATTGCAAAAATAATATATAGTTCTTGAGAATTTCTCAGACACTAACAGCAGTACACAAGACTAGATTTGGGAACTGGATAAATCTCCAGCTTCTAAATGATGTCTCACTCCTGCAGTAAAATAGTGGCATATTTGAAGAAACAGAATGAGAAGTGATTATTTTGCTTGAACTGAGAGAAGAACCACTCAAGGAATAAGAAGATCAGCAGAACAAAGAGATTCCATGAATCACAGTTTCCTCTGCTTTATTTTCCTTTTTCCATTTATAGAGTGAAATTATCAAGCATGCAGATAGCTTACCTATGTAATGTTTCATTTCATAGGTTTTTGAGAGAAAGGCAATAGAGGAGTAATACAATAATCACACCTTGCCTGTCATATCATAACCACACTGTAACCTGGAAGATTTAGGAAGGGGAGCAAAAACTGAAATGTTTAGAAGATTTCAATGCAGGGATGTGTATGCACAAAAGAAATCCTTGGCTAAGAAGTGATCTTGTTCACTTTTCTTTGTTAAAATGTGGTCCAGACAAGGGGATTTCTAAGTTAGGCAGCAGCAATAATCCTCATCCCCCCAGCTGCCACAAGTTTTTCCAGCCATTTGCATAGTAGGAAGTTTTTCTGGATTTTCTGACCTCCCATGGAGTTCATCTCATGGATTTCCCTCGTTTTACATAGCTTTGTTTTGGCCTTACACACTGTGTTCTTGTCAGTACTGGCACACAGTAGCACCTTTAATAAGGTGTTAGTTTCTGCCTGTTTCCATCCCTGCTGTAGTATTGGTGGGGATAATTACTGTGTTCCTCTCTCTGTCCCCTTTTCCTTTAGAAACCCGTTGTTCCAATTTCCGGCAATGAAGGAAACACTCGGGATTGCCAGCATCACCTCCTTTTCTCTGTTGCACAGCTCTGACCCCGTTTCCTGGAGCTGCTTGTGCCACCTCTCAGCTGCCCAGGGAAGGTGTTGGAGAGCAGAGGGAGGGATCAGGGAACCACAGAACTCTCTCCAGAGAGGTAGAACTTGTTGGGTCATTCGGCCCCATTTTGTGCTCTCACTGCTTCCAGTGGCTTGGGCTTCACACTGTTCTGTAACTTTATACCTCAAACTTTACACCTTCCTCAGGAAAAGGCTGGGAAGATCATTAGAGTTGACTTTACTTAATTTCTTTAGTCAAGGCTTTAGGAAGAGAAAGCCAGCAATGGTTGTTTGCATCAGCTGACTCAGTTAATAAATCCCATTTTGATGATAGCTCTCTTTGCTTTGACTCACACTCCTACTCCTCACTTCTTCCCTTCCTTATTTTCATAGTGCTTGGGTTTTTCTCTTTCAGTATGGTACCAGAAAGGGAAAAGAACAAACAAACCAACAAAAACTTTTAAAAGCACAGTATAAAAAAGATCAGATACAAAAGTCACATCTGGCATGGGATATGACATCATCACTCTCCTGAAGTCAGCTTAAACCTGTCTTTCTCTTGAAACAGTAGGCTCTGGAAAAAGCCCTCCAGCCCAATATTACTTTTAACTTTTTTAATCCCCACTTGCTTTAGCACTGATCTGACAAAATGTTCTGCTAGTGCTGAACTCAGTATTATTGAATGATTGATTGGCAGATTTCTCCTGCCCGAGATAGTGCAGCTGCTGCTCAGCCTGTGCACCTTTGGCTGGAAAGGGACCAATGAATTTAAAAATGCTTTGCTCTCCAAAGAGCCTCTTTATTACTCTGCAGCTCTTCTGACACTTCAGAAATACAGAGTTTCCCCTCTGCCTTTTCACTCTTTGGGATGATTGTTTTGTTGCATTTTGGCTGCACAAAGGATTGCAGTTCAAAAGTAGCACCGACTCTATTAGGTGGCAGATAGCCGTCAGTCTACACCCTTGGGCACTGGTGTCCCAGAGCACAAAAACAGGCAAGGATGGGGTGGGAATGGGAGTGAAGTTGGGCTGAAAATAGATCTTTTACACCTCAAATCCTCAACAAAGCCATGGCAGTGGAACCAAAGGAATGTGTGATTTATCCCAACCTCGAAAAAAGGCTTGATTTATGACAACTGGATCTGAATTGAACTTTGCTGTCGGCTTGGGCTAAAACCTTGTTCTACTTTCATCTTTTTTCTTCCACATAAGCTGTAATGACCCCAAAGACATGAGATAGGAAGATCATCTATGGCACTTCAGAAGATCTATTGCCTTTCTTCTGGAAGAACCATTAAAACGGGTGCTTGAGGTCCACAGAGACTTTCTTCAAGTCCATTTCCATGGAGTGCCATCCCAAATGACAGCTGCTGCATTTTTGCCAGAATGCTTAATTTAGCAGTGAAGCACATATGAAGGGGTGGCAACTGAGCTTTTCTGGATTCAATCTAATGCAGACCCTTCTTTATGAACTGCACCATTTAGCTTCTGGACCCCCTTCAGAAGCAAAGTATGCTAAAAGAAGTTTTTCAGTGTTGAGATTATTAATTTATGACTAGCATCTCTCATTTCATAAGCCATCAGCTACTATTAAAAAGTAATTTAAGCAAATATATATTCCACTCATACGTATTCAAATTTTGCTAACACAGAGCTACTGCCACAGTGGTTAGTTCATCCACTATTTACATTAACAGCAATAAAAATATTATTCTTCAGTGTCAGCATAACCTGTATTTAAGTATTTTTAAAAGTTTGGCAAACATTAACCCTTACACAACTCCAAGTCTGGAAAATGTTATCATACCTGTGCAGAATGCGAATGCCAAATAGATTAATTTCTTCAGAAGTTTCTCACTGAAATATCTGATACTTTCTATTTTATTGTCCCTCCCAATAACCATTATATTTTATAGACTTTCAAGAAGCAACTAAAAAGTGGAGGTAGAAAAATACAAACCAAGGTTGTTTATGTGTGGCAGAATAAAAGGAAAATCTAAGTGAGGCAAACTACAGCTAAACTGGAGCTTGGCAACCAACAGAGGATCGGTGCTCTTCTGTCCCATGACAGTACTTTTATTTTCGAATGCCTTTATCAGATGCAGCACTGAGAAACAACACAGTGTGCGTAGGCAGGCTAATTAGTTCATTGGTGAGATTCATCAGTACAGAACCCAAGCCTCTGCTGTTATCCACCCAAAAAAATTAACTCAGTTACATGGGGATTTTAAACTTTTTTTTTTATATTAAGATGCAGCTTTCACCTTTGACCTTATACTTGATAAGTCACATTTTAGAGACCATTAGTAAAGACAGGAAAATAATATACAATCTTGATTTATGTATTTAGCACTGCTAATGGTCTTTTCTGGAAGAGAGATCAAAAACAAAAGAAAATTTCAAAAGAATGGTTTATGCTGCCATGGTTTTGATAACTGGAACAACCCCATCATTTTTCATTTAAGTTTTTCCTTGAAAAATCATGGCTGGACATCTTGTTTTGCACTAACTTCAGCTACAGTTTATTGCTCTCTGCTCACTGTCTGATAAAATTTTTGGTTGCAAGCTATCAAGCTAGGCCTTTTTTGCTTCTTTCCTCACATTTAATGGAAATACACAATCCTTTACTCTTTTATTCTCCTCTGGCTTTAGTTCTCTGCCCTCTTTGCACAGGTACTTCACCCCCTGACACCCCAAACAGAGCTATGACAGGCTGAAAGAATTACAGTCCCCTGCAACAAAAACCATCAGTGTTATCAGACTTAAATCTATTTTTTCTTTACTTTTTTTTCTTTTGTTAAAAAATCTTTTTCAAGAGAATGACTCTATTCCCACCTAGACCATTTCAATGTAGAGCTCTGAGGTCCTATACTCCTTTACAGCCTGCTCAGAATAAAAGCACACAGGCCCAAGAAACATGATTAGAATGTTCAACCACACAGAAGATTTTGATATAAATATTTGCAAAAGACCAGAGCTAGAAGACTGAAAGAGAACGGGATATAAAAGAAATGCCTTAACTTTAAAAATGTGTTTCAATAAAATAAAACTCTGTTTGAACACCATGTTGGAATGCTGAGGTGCTGTGATAAATGGAGGACTCAATTCTGTTTCACCTGCAGGAAAGAGAAACAAATTCTTTGTAATGCACTTTATTAAAATGCTGATTCTGACTTTTTGCCTATGATGGGGCAATCTGTAAGAGAAAGTAATAAGGGAGTGAAGCTTTGAATTTTAATCTCCCTCTTCTTCCTTTCCCTTCATGTTTTTCTCCCCTCCCTTGGCTAACACAGAATTGGATGACTGTGACTCATGCACATACAAAATTAAAAGGCTTAGCCTTGCCTGCTTCTTTATTTACCCGTGTAACTGTATACATAAAAGCCTCAATAGTCCCAAGAACAGGTTCTCTGAGATTACTAATGGTGTGGCTATGTGACTTCTCCAGAAAACTGACTTGAATTGATGATCTTCAGTCATTGTATAGGAAAACCAATTTGAAATAGATTTCAAATTAAACGCATTACACTTGGTGTAATTTCCTGATGTCTATTTCTCCTTAGTGGCTAATGCTTTGTATTACAGGTATAATGTCCCACAGAAGTGGCCTCTAGTGGATTTAGAACAAAATAAAGTAAGAAATATCTTCCAAATTGTGTATCCAGCAGGATATTTAAATTGAAGGAATCGATTTTTTCCAGTCAAGTGTTGTGCTAAAAGCAAATCTAGGAAGACAATTGCTGTAAAACAACCAATCAAATAAACCAACAAATAAACCAACCCTGAAGACTCTGGGCAGAAAAAACTTCCTTGATATTACTAATATTCAATTTTAAGATCACTGTCTTGGGACTTCAGCACAGGAATGGAGTGTGTGAAAGAGGAGCATCCCAGGATCTTAGAGTCTTGGCTTAGCCAATGACTTGGTGTACAACCTTGGATAAATCACTTGTCTGATTACATCCCAGGAAATCAGCTGTAAAATGAGCATAAAGCCTGGCCTCTCTGACAAGCTGCTTGGAACAAACTGAGACGTGCTCCTGTGACAGCCCTAATAACATGTATTTCTTTAGATGGAGAGTTGTCTAATGGGTACCTCGTGGGGGAAGGGGAAGAATAACCCAACATGACAGATGTAAAATGCCCCTGTAACATTTACTGCATAAAAGGTTGAAGTTCCTGCACATTTAAATTAAACAGTACAGAGGATAAGACACCAAAAGATTAGTGGATGGTTTTCTTACTTATTGTCTTCAAATCTTACAAGTAATAATTTGATTTAAGTGGTTGGTAAAATGTTCAAAATTAATTTGACTTTATCCCAACATGTTCCTCCATGCTAAATGTCATAGTCTATATGTGGATCAAAATGTACATCAGGAGGACACAAGAAGTGAATGTGAATCATCTGGCACACGAAGCCTTGCCTCCTGTTTTACCCAATTCACCTCAGTCCTAACCCAGTCCACACACATCACTGACACTGCAGGCTTGATCACCCTTGTTGTGAATGAGATGTTAGTTTTTGAAAAGCGTTGGGGAGCTGAAAGAAGAGGAAAGGACAAAATTGATACTATGGCTGTCTAGTTGCTAAGAGGTTTTCTTCGTGGTTTTTTTTTTTTTTTTTTTCAATTTCAGGAAAACTTGAAATGGAAGAACGTACCATTTATATAGGTGAGGATATGAAAGAGTTAAAAGACCCACAACAGACACTGTGTTCCTGGAACCCCTTAAACACTGATACTTTACTTTGTTAAGCTCTGCTGCCCGGGCAAGTGTGTGTCTGCAAGTTGGCAGTTGCTAAGGTAACAATCATTTGGGGGAAACAGGAGAGTTAAACAGATTTATAAAACCTACATAAAATTGACATGAAATGGCAATGGCTTCTCTAGGCTGACAGTAACTTCCTATGTGTTCATGAATACATATATCTAACACAAATGTTTCCATTTCCCAGGAATTACCTGGTTATGCTTTTGTTTAAAAGATGAATGGCAGTGCCATTTGTACTTGTTTAAGAAAGAAAAATATGTGTTAATGAAGGGAATCTACTCTTGACTAAAACCATCACCATTTAACACACAGGATGTTTACACCCATTCCCTGCCACTGTTTCTTCTCCAAAGGATGTGCCCCAGCACAGCTGCAGGAGCTGCTGAGGGATAGCAATAAGTTATAAAGGATGCTCCTTCTATTTTACGTAAAATTGTAGCTGGAGGATACCTCCCCAATGTCAAGAAATGATCCCTTCACCTCAGAAATATTTTCTTTACATAAGGCACCTGCATCAATTTTTTGGTACATGTGAGACATGTAGTGTTGTAGTTGTGATAATCTGGAGCTGAGTAAAACATCAAATTATTATTTTTTTTAAAGAGAAGAAACTCCACTGCAGGAGTCGCTAACACTTTCTAACAGGAAACAACTCATCATAGTGAGAGCATTTGGGGTGATCGTTCAGCACAGGCTTCTTAAAGGCTCAGTCATCATTTTCTGATAGGAAAGCAGAAAACAAGGCTGGTCACAGCCACATAAAAAACTCAAATCAGAGAGAAGCACAGACGTTGGCAGCATACAAACTAAGAAAACAAAAAAACACTCCAAAATGGCACAAACCTCTGTCCACCATTTAAAAATAAACATGTAAAAAGGCCCAGGTTTCTCTAAGAAGGGTCACTTAAGCATTCAGTTCTGTGTCAAGAGTCAAGGAAAAGCTAGGAATAGAAACCAGGGACATTCCTCTAGCAAGACCCAGCACCCAGAGAAGGTATCCAAGGTATCGAGACAACTCAACAAGATGCCCTAAGATAGGCATGATAAATTCCAGTAACAACATTCACTCAGTGCTTTCAGCAGCTCTCACACTTTAAGTTGAAATCGAGCCAGAATTTTCATGCTGGTGAAAGACCACTTGCATTGCTGTGTATGTTTCAATTTTAGGAAAAGCTGAGGGAAAATGCAAGTCCTTCGGGCTAAACACTTCCCAGACGTAAGATTGTACTTGTCCAAAATAATAAGCATTACACTAGTTTAAATCTATTTTGTAAATGTCTTTGAACCTGTGTCTATCTGCAGGGCAGGGGGAAAAGAAAAAAAAGAAAGACAGGAAAAAGAGCTAAGCAACTTTCAGCATAGAAAGATGGTCACAGCTAAAAAAAGCCTCTGTGAATCCACCTTGCACCCTGAATATCCTAGGGGAATCAAGCTGTGTCTAGTGTTGTCGATCTTGATTCCCTGCCTTGTGTCTGTGCTCTCAGAGAGTGGTTTCTGCGCTGTGAGCCCCCCGGCAGGCGGCGGCTGGGGCAGCCCGGGAGCCGAGCGAGCAGCGCTGCCCGCCCGGCAGGAGCTGCTCACGGCGCCCGGCGCAGGCAAGCCTGCTGCCCGCTCTGCCCGGGGAAGGAGGCGGCACAAGCGCCTTTTCTTTAGCGTTCCCTCCCTCTGGCACTCGGAGCCGTGTGCTTGCTGGAGAGAGGCACCAGCAGAGCCGGCTTGCAGGCCCCCCGCAGGTTGCCGGAGGGAAGCGGTTCGGAGATGCAGCTGGGAAAGATCCGCCCTGCTCTTTTTGTCCAAGTTCATGTTTTTAACATGACAAACTAAAAAGGTTGGGCTTTTCCTTGTGTTTATGAGGCATCTGCCTCATGAAAACACAAGGAGCGTTGGCACAAAGAAATCTATCTTTTTACACTGGCGTTTGCTCTGTGAGAGAGTTTCGTCTTCACTAGGTACCATGTTCAGTGTCCTCTGCAAGGGTTTTCATATTTAGGAGAGAAACCCAGGGTGCTGCATTAAACACCTGATTTCATTCCTTATAGGGTCTCTCTTTCCCTGGGAATTTACAGCTGCTCCTCATAACAGGCAACAGGCAAGGAGAAGGAAAAAAAAAAAAAAAAAAAAAAAAAAAAAAGTGAATGTGTGTGTACACATGGGACAAAATACTCGTCTGTGATACACTGATGAGTTTATAACCACACAGTAAATCTCAGAGCAGACAAAAGCTATCATTCATTACTGCTGCTTTGTCTATAATTTTCTATAATCTTTATACCATTCCTGTCCATGAAAAGAAAAATTATGGGGACCATTCAAGTACTTTCTTATCATCAGCAGAGGGGGAAATCTAAGACACCAGTCAGACCAGTCAGTGCTTCAGAAGGATTTCACAGTTCAAATTTACAGATGTGCAAAAAAATAAAAAACACCTAGTTAAAAGTCAGTGATGTTCAACTTCAATCAGCTGACTAAGATCTGCAAGACAGATCAGTGTTACAAGACTATTTTAGCAGTCCAAGAAAACTGACGGCAGCAGACAGACGTCACAACAAGCCTGGCACACAGAGTCCTCATGATATCTCAGTTTTGGTCCAGGATATGGCCTGGCAGTTCCTCACCCTCTTAATGATCTCTGAGTCACCATAATCAAATCCAAGTAACTCATTAAAACAGCACTTGGAGAAGGCCAGTGTGCCCAAAACCACCTGCAAGTGGGAATTTCTTTAGGCTAAATCAGTGTGATTCAGTGAAGTGTGTGCTGGCAGTCTCAGGAGGGACTTGCCAAACTTGCCTACCTCAGATAATTTTTTCAAACCTAGAGCTACTACTTTGGCATGAGCAATAAACAGTTGAGAGTGATTTAATTGTAATCTAATGTCATGCCAAATTTTATTTTTGGAACAAATGTGTGAATGGCAAGGAGAAAGAGTCACATAGTACAACAGTAATTTAGTGTTATTTACATAACTAACACAGCTTTTCTTGAGGTTTTGCAGTGGCACTTCACAAGAAAAACCTACTGGCTGTATTCTGTGGTACGTGAAATATCTCTGTTCCATGAGACAAGCATAAATGGGCATCCTTCTGAAGGAAAAGATGCATTTGTCTCCTAGCCAGGAACAAGTAAATCAATGTTCAAACATCTAGAGTGCCAGGGGAAACAAAGGGTTAGCTGGGCATCCTTTAGAAGGGCCTCAGGGTTGCTGGGCATCCTTTCAGCAGGACTGATTTTGACACCATTTGGCAGCTTGCACTCTATTTTATGGTGAAAAAATGGACCCTTACCACACCTGTGGTAGGAGCATAGCACATGGAGAGAAATGAATCCTGTGCTAAATTTGACCTGAGCCTCTGGCAAGCAAGCCTGACCCTCTCGAAGTTATTGAATTCACTAATGGGATCCCTCTGAGAGGAAGGAGATAAATATCCAGACCATTTATCACAATCAGATTATTAAACATTAAACAGTGACATTAGAGGGGACGATGCACAGACTAACGCCCACATCAGAACTGGCAGCCCCAAAGGGTGTTAGCAGCCCAAATTGCTAAAGCCTCAGTCTGGAGGTGCTAATCACTGTGTGCTGGCCTGGGTGTCTGGTGAAAGTGAACATCCATTGCCTCGGGCCTTGGGGCTGCAGTTTGACTGTTCCACACTACAGTAAGGCAGTCAGACAGAAAAAGCAAACCAATATTCAGGAGAGCTCTGCACAAAAGCTCAGATCCTTGACACAATCACTTTGTTGTGCTGCCATCCTTATTTTTAGCATATTTTGATAGGATAGACTTTTCCTTTTTGTCTCAGCCTGGTGGCAGTTAATTAAGTAAAAGTTTCACTGGATCCTGATTCATATTTTATATGATGAGCTGATTCAAAGGAAAAACCTGTTTGAACTGCACTGGGTAGATGTGTGTGGGGGGGTGGAAGCCCTTACATAAATAATCACATCATTTTTTGTATCATCACTTAGTGTTTTTCATCACCTTTTCAGCTCTCTCTGATACTTCCTCTCTAGATGTCCATTCTGTTTGTTTTGTTAAGTTGACACATGAACAAATCAATCTGTCTGCTACTCTGAGCAGCTAAGCCCTACGCATCTGTGTCCCTGAAAGAGGAGGAAAAAAGAAGAGGACAGAAAATAAATTCCTCATAGACTGTGGGAAGATTTGTTCCTTTATTTCTGGCAATTCAGTTAAACCCTGAAGGGCCATTCATTAGGTTTTGATTGGATTTCGGACCAGAAAGGCTACTAATTGGAAGCACCAAATGCTGTATGATCACTTATGTGCCTTGACCTCAAAAGGGAAATCAAATATATCCTTAGAAATAAATACAAGAAGACACATTCATTGCACCTCTGAGGATAACCACCCACATATTCTCTGGAGCTCTGATGAGTAGCTTAAAGGACAATGGGAGGCTGAAGGAGAACTGGAGCTTTTCTCAAGCCTTCGTGAACCAAACCGTAAAGAAAAGAGTGGATGTGACAGCCTGTGAAGCAGGAACAGGCAGGAAGATGTTCTTACTAATTGTCTTCCCACCCTCATGAAAAACCAGAACAGACTCTGCCTAATTGGCTACCTCTAACCCCGTGGCTAGTATGCCAAAAAAGCAGGAAAGAAAACGTTATTCCAAGCAAAGACTCAATTGCAGTTGTGTGACTGTTACCCTACATCCCAGAGAAACCTGAGTTTTAACATTTTATGTGGTTGGCAATAGGGAACACAGCAGGGAATCCCTGACGAGGACAGCAGCTAGTGAGAGTGGGTTAAGCCTTTCCTGGACACCAGTGGCTTTTTTCCTGTGCAGAAAATTTTGAATCCTATTTATCATTATTAATGTATATTAATTAGCAATAACGTGCCAGGTAGCAGAGGAAAAATCTGTGTGACAAAAATGGCAAAAATGCAACGGATTTAAATGATGAGGTAAATGATACTTTCAAAGATTTTAAGCACAGGATAAACTTTAGTCAGTTTGTTCTGGAAAATTTAGGCCACCAAACTTTATACAGGTGCTTCTGTAATGAGCTTAATAACTTAAAGATAAACTAAAGCATTTATTTTACAGAAAGGCCAATCTTACAGCTGAGAGAAAATTTACTGCATCACTTGGAAAGTTCTGCAATTACAATTATCCTCATTATAAAAATGTGTTCCTCCTCATTATTTAGGTGCTGTTGTTGAAACCTTAATGGTTCACACTCATTTATATAGGAAAAAAATAAACAGTTTATTATGAAGAATGGAACTACAGCATAATGTTCTCAAAAATTAGTTCAATTTTAATGAGGCTGCAGAAAAAGTAAGTTATGTGTTCATTTTTGTTCTGGCTAGGTGCTGAACTGCAGCTGTAAGGGCTGTTCCAAACCAAGCAGACAGGCTGAATTCTCACATAAAACCCTGCTCTCTCAGGACAGAATGATCAAATTTTCATTAAGACCTTTGAATCTTTCCATTGAAATCCTCTGGCTATAGGCAGATCCAAAACAATCTACTTCTAAACCAAGTATTTAACCTTGGGGGGCTTATTTGATATGAAACACAGCTGCTTCTCAATTTCTAAGTTGACCAAAAACTATGCATTTGAAATATACCTTGGGCTTTTGAGTTCACTTACAGAAGCACTTGAAAACGCAAGTGTAGCTCCATATAATTTTCCTACAGGATTGCAGCAGAAATAGTTTTTAAATTCAGGACAGCCCCCAGATTTCCACACAATTTCCATTCACTTTTCATGTGAGCCTTTTTAAATTGTCAATATTTACCTGGCCAGAACAATTTTCTGCAATGCCAAAAATGAAAATGGGAACGTAACTTACAATTGCATCAAAACAAAATGGTTTTCATGACACTGGATAGAAATAAAAAAAATTTTAAAATAAAAACCAGATTGAGGCTAAGCCAACATTTTGTTTCAGTGCTTCTCTTCGTATAAATAAATCTGTGCCAGAGGAATAAGATTGTTTAGCATCACTGGAAGCTGAACAGATGCTCATTTCTTTGTGATTCTCAGTCCATCTCTGTGGAACCTAAATCTCAAGCTGATACTAAAACCTGCTTCTGATACCTCCTTCTCCCACTATCCACTTCCCAAGGCTGTTTTGCACTTGGAGTAAAGTTTTTTTGATTATTGCATGGAAATACATGCTTCTAGTTTTCTCAGATTATTTTCAATTTCTGCTTTGTGACTTTACTCCCAGCTGAGATTTTCACAGGGACAGTTAAACTTCAGCATCATCCCCCTGGTTTCAAGTTGCAGAAATAACCATCTATTCAATATTTGCAGTAAAAGGAAAATACCACAAATACTTCTGAGCTCAGAGCAGGGTTTAGACATGCATTTCTGTGCTCCTGGACCTTTCTAAACAGTTCCTTGTATTCTGGGAGGAAAAGTGGGATGGATGTCTGTGAATAGCAGAGAACCTGCAAGTCCTGAAATTCATGTTTTTTAAAAAAGCGTGTCATGTGCAAGGTTTAATCCAAACGAATTCTTGCAGCTGACCCCGGGTATGTTTTCCTTACAGCCCCCTCTATGATACAAGATACCGATCAAGCTAAGTCAAGGGTCAACATTTAGTCAGACCCCAAACCAAAAAGGGCAAAGCAACGAATTGCTGTTGAACAGGTGGCGACTTGGGACACATAACATGCTGTACTGAGTATTGTAATGAGTTAAAAAAAGCCCCCCAAATCTAAAACCTGAGGCAGTTGTATGAAATCTAGCTTTTCTATCATTTCCACCAGTATTTTCCCCTGTTTTCATTTCCTATATAATATACAATCTGACAGTGAGCTTGCAATAGACTGGGTTCAGTCTTCAAAAACCATGAACGTCAGTTATGGATTTTCTCCTTTCCCTGTTCTGGAACACACAGAGATTCCTCTCAGCTTTCCCTTTCCTCCCAAAATGCTGAGGCAAGAAATAAGATCATACTCAAGATTAATTCTTCATAAACAGAGGTGAAAATTATATGCTTCAAATTAAAATCTATTGCATAATATATCAATCATATAAGATGAAAAAACAGGTTCACAGTTTGAAATTTTTTGTTACAGTGGAAACTGAGGCTCCATTTAAAGGTTCTGTTTCAGGACACAAAGAAAAATATTAGAGGTCTTTGCACTGTATTTTGACAAAAGTTCTGTGCATAACAAATAATGTTCCTAATTTCAAGAGAGCAGCTCACTCACAGAGCCATCTGTAAGTTCTAAGGATTTCCTTAAAGCGTGTGACATAAGTTATACCTCAGCAAAGGTCAGCTCTCCCTTTAAGACTATTGAGAAGGTTAATTTGACCAGATGAATCCAGACTTCACCCTGAAACTCAGCTGACATTTTTAGATGAAAAGTGAGTGATGGTAGTAAGGGAAAGAAATCAGTCTCAGCAGCTTTTGCTCAGTCACCAGCGAGAGCAGAACAGCCACCTTGGAAACCCCAAACTCCTCAATCACTTTGTCCATATGAAAGTGAGATTCTGGAGCTCAACAGCTTCAAAGAATTTTTTTTTTTCACACTGTAGCAATAGTGCAGTAAAGATTTCAGTAGCCAGTTGGGAAAAAGAGGGAAGGGGAGGATGTGTCTTTCCCAGTTAAGGAGGGATCCTGGCTAGCTGTGGAATGGAACAGTGCTCACTCTGCACAGAATTACATGTGAAGGGCAGAGAAATAGGGATCTAAAATTTTAAGGACCTAAATGTTGGAAATATTCTCTCCTTGGAAGAAACAAGAGACTTAGACCTCTGTGTGTATGCATGCACACACATATATATGTGTAACATAAATATATATATATATTTATATTATATATGCACACACATACAGACATGTAAAGGAACTCAGCTGAAAATTCCTGAGAAACACCTGTTTGTCACAGGACAAATAGGAATGTAAAAGGTGACATTTTCACCTACAGTGCACAATCCACTTTTGCAGCACTGAGTAATTTTTAAGCAGGCACTCTGCCACTTCAGCAGATGGGTAAGAGCACAGCCATGCCAGCCAACCAGCCTGTCCCTGAAGTTTGGGACTCCCTTGCCAGCTCCCCATCCTAAAATGCTTGAGCAGAAGGCATTGTTTCACCTCTGGCAAGAGGGGATGTGTCGCTGTCTGAATATGGAGCATGGGTAAACTTTTAAAATTCCTCCATCAGCACACTAAAATATCTATTCTGGGCAGGAAATCCACCAGGGTTTGGATTTTCTGTGAAAGCGAAACAGGAGAAGAAGCTACATGCAGTGTTACGTGCTACCTGTGATCTGCCAGAGGGTTCACATCGTTGTTAGGAAGCAGCAGGAATTTTGGAGTTAGGGAAAGGGCACAAAGTGGGACTGACACAACTGCTGCTTCTCCAGCCATGCTGGGAGCTCAGCCAAGATGTCCCAAAGCCTCTGGGATCAAATCCAGGATTCAGCAACCTCGGGAGCAGCAGGGTGAGGACGGGAGTTGCTATCCCTGCCTTGAGTGTGGCTCAGCCACCATGACCCAGCAGTGTGTCTCTGGTCAGAGACTTTTATCCCTGGGAAGCTGCTGAAGAGTTCCTGGCTGTTTCTACAGAGAAGCAGTAGGAATCTTCGCTCTATACATTTTTCTCTGCACTGCCATACTATCAGGCCATTTACATAAGTTCTGCTTCATGCAAAGACAAGTCAGAAAACATGTCTTTAAATTCATTACTACTTAATGCTTTCCAAACAGCCACAAGTGATAGTAAAAGCTGCAGGAGCAAAGACTGAAATTCTAGATATCACACAACCACAAGAGAGGGGTTTTTTTGTGTCTTTCTGATAATGCTGTATCAAAGCACAACAGTTAAAAGGATCTGTTAGAAATTAGTCTCACTGCTTTCACTTCTATTTAGGGCAGAGTTTCCTGTTAGGTAAATCCTTGCCTGCAAGGGGCTAACCAAGCCACAGGTAACCTTATGAACAGAACACACGAAGAGGGTGCCTTTTGTCTATCAGGCTTATATCTTCTAGTTTATTAGAAGCAAGACCTTTTATAGTGCATATCGTGACAAGCAATACATGCTTGGCTAACAATCAAACTCTGTAACCTTATAGGCTAAATAGTGTAAATAATTCTTTACACCAATCATGAACAAAGCACGTACAAGGCAGCAGGTGCACATGCTTATCTAATTGTTTATAATTCCTTCTCTCATAACTAAAGTTTCTCATGGAAAGAACTACTGCTGTAACAGTTCAATGTATGAGAATGTTTACCCTTAACACAGAGGCAGGCTGCTGCATAACTGTCTGAAAATCTTTCTCACAGACAGAACTTCTCTGTAATAGAGAATTTCTGTTCATTTACATCCATATGTGGGAACTGAACATCAGAGGTATTTGCAAAGTGCTGAGGTAGATGGCTTTGGAAGGGTTTACCTTAACAAGAGTGAAAAGAAAATAGAACTGTTTTTCACTGTCAAAGATGCATATGCTGCAAAATGTTTAGATAAACATGTATGCATGCATAGACAAATATACATAAAAATATATGCACGTATTTTCTTTATTGTATTAATATGCTAATAAATTTAGAAGAACGATCTGGAAATGTCATCGTTTACTCTTAAGTGTGCTTGCTGTACAAGAGCAGCTAACAACTTTCCTTCAATCATGGTTGTAATTAAGTAAGGAGGAAAACTGCAGTGGCTGAAGGTTCATGCTAGAAGACTGACATGGTGTCAGGTTTCATAAGTAATAAGATGTGGAAAATGTCAAATTATTGCTGAGGGAGAAAATGTCAAGGATGCACTTAAAATTAGATTTCCCATGCAAGAGTGCCAGTGAACAAGAGGATGATTATGACCAGTGTCCAGATGCTGGCCTTCAGGACAGTGATGTCTCAGACTCACAGCACAGATCAATTTCACTTCTTCACTGACACCTGAAAATTGTCTTCACCGACACCACAACAACAGGATATAACTTCCTAAAAATACTTCCCTGCAGCTTTTCAGCTGTGTTGCTTTAGTCTGAATTAGCACAGATCTAATTTCTCCCTTTTCTGTTTTTCGTTTTCTTTTTTTTTTTTTTTATCATATCAGAAGCACTCTTGAATATGAAAGTGCATCATTTACTAAACCAACACATTCTGAAATCACACATCATGCCAAGAAACACTGAATGGCTCACAGGACAGGCATGCCCCAGTTTAGAGAAGTCTTCAGGAAGGTAGGACATACCGCAGTCAACTCCCTCAATTCTTTGTGATCAAAGTACTTGAAAGTGAGTAGGCAGCTTATATCAGTAAATGCTTGGTTTTAAATCATAACGGCTATTCAGGTTTCCTTGTCCTTGTTTGTAAATTGCCTACTTTTTTTTTTTCTTTTTCCCAAATGTTCCAGACATCTACCAAGGGAAAAACTCTAAAACTTTATGGTGCATCTGAGTGGATGGTTAATCAATCTTTGAACTTCTAGCTGGAGCGCTGCACAGCCACAGAAGGTAGCTGTTAGGCAGCATTAAAAGTATGCAGCTTCCTGTCATTCAGTACACATTTCTTCTCTCCCCTTCCCCAGTCACTTTTAGAACTTCTGTTGCCATATTGCTAGTAAATTCTTTACATAAAATAATGCTATTTTTATGGTTTAAAGCTATATAAATTATTGAACAGTCCTTAAAACAAACCCAGAGCCACTTGTTTTCAAAACTATGTTTTTTCAACTTTTTTACAATGCTGTACTTAGATGAATTTCTAAAGGGGAAGCCACAAAAGGCTAACATCAGTAATTAGAGAACTAGGATTTCCTGAACTGCAGGGGGACAGTCACTACACAGAGCAGAATGAAATACAAGCTGTGTTTTATGTTTGTGTCACTGTTACTGCACACTTTTTCAGTAGAGTAAAAGTGAAGGAAGGACTCCAGTGATGTGCCAGAAACCCCACAAGAGGTGAGACAGGTGTCTCACACCTGCAAATCTCTGCACATGCACTGTGTGTACCCTGAATTTCACAAACCACAAACCACCTCTTTTCTATTTGCACCCTTCATGTTAATTTTGCAATGTTCATTCTTTTTAAGACTGGATGTATTGCACTCCTTCTGAACATGAAGTGACACTGGTGATGTCACAGAATTACAGAAACGTTTGGGTTGCAAGGGACATTAAAGATGCTTTAGTTCAAAGCCCCTGCCAAGGGCAGGGACACCTTCCACTATCCCAGGCTGCTCAGAGCCCCATCCAGCCTGGCCTTGGACAGCCCCAGGGATGGGGCAGCCACAGCCTCTGCGGGCAACCTTTGTGAATGTCATTTGAGGAATTTGGAATTACATTTTGGGTGGCTTTATAAGAGAAAGAACAGAAAGAATAACTGGGTTAGAGAAAGGGCTATATAAGGAAAACCAAGGCATTCCTCATTATTTTGTTGCAAGTAAAATGCGTCTCTGTTAAAGTTAAATCTTCAGTGTCCCCAGAGAGAGGGGAAAATAGCTTAGATTCTGCTTCTGTAATCTCTGAATAATCCATTTTAGACAATATCAACACCAGTTGGGAATTAAATATTAATATTTCTGCATTGAAATTACTGATATTTGCACTTAAAATTCAAGTTTTATTATGATTTCAATAGTCTATGATAATTTTCTTCATGTAGATTTCAGTATTTCAAATTTCAGTGAGGCCTCATCTATTTTTCATTTGGGATAAAAGAGTTTATAACTACACCTTCTTCTTTCCTACCTATTATAATTTGAAAAAGATAGTTATCAGTAGTTGGAAATATTATTTCATTTTTTACATCAAGTCAAGATAGAATTATCTACATTAATGTAAATTTTCCCAGAGAAAGCAGGTGTATTGGTGTGATACTCAGTAAGAGATAATTTGGTTCTTATTAGAAAATGTCTGGCTAACTGAGGGTCACTTTAACTTTTAAATACATTTTATTACTTAATTGACTTTCTAAAGGTATAGAAGAGAAAAAGATACAGAAAAGAAAAAAACCCCAACTGGTTACATGGTAAAAATTATATATTTAATGTAATTATTTTTTCTCCAGCATAAAAAATAGAAGATTGCGCTGCTGCCTGGGGCATACACCTTTTCTATATGTAGCTGAACTGTCTCTGACCTTTTTTTAGGCCTTTAGGTAACAAGTTGAGCGAGTAATGTTTTGCAGCCTACGCTTTGACCTTCCAGTCAGATGATTTCGGTTAGAAAGTCATCTTACTGCACTCTTCAACTTACATCATGTGAAGAATAGCTCATCATCTGAAATATCCATTGCATTCACAGAAAAGCTGAAGAAAATTCAGGTACATCAGAGGAAGTGATGATATAAGCAATGTTTAGCTGGACACCTTGGTGTCATGGGTAAAACAGCATATCATGGGCTGGAGGCTCACTTTGTCTTGCTTTATTTTTAGTGCATTTTTTTGTCTTAGTTTATGAGCCAGAGAGTCAATCTAATGAGTTCTGTAAGACAAAGTAGGAAGGGTACTTTATATTTTATAGAATTATGAATTTTATTTAATTTTTTGGACCAGAAAGCTTAAAAATGTACACATCCTGATCAACACACATGATTTGACTTCAGATATTTTCATCTTTAAACTGTCTGTTTTCATTCTATTTGTAACTTTTGACTTACTCATCTTAGATTGTCTCTTTGTCTTACTGCAGTCAATCCTTTGCTGCTTTGGAACAGATGACTGATTGGTGTGGGATTGTTTTCCTTTCTCTGGAATTATTGGCTTCATTTATCCCTATCATGTCCACTGCCTCTCTTGTTATGAGGTCTGACATTAGGAGATCATAGTAGCTGAAAAAAATATAGCAGGAAGGCAAAGAGAAAGAATGAAAGAAAAAACTCTGCCTTCACTGTAGTTCTGCTCAGAATTTTCACTGTAAGGTACAAAACCCTTATTACACAATTCCTATGTGTAACCAGCAATCCTTGTGCTGCAAGTGTTACAGTGAGAGTCTGTGGCTGGGCAGGACCTGCTGCTGTTTTTCTCTCACGTTTCTGTGGCTTTAATGGACCTAACCACATCAAGATGATGAAACACTAATCCAGGAAGATACACGAAAAGCCAAGGGGCACCTTTGACTATCTGACCTTCTTCCCACCCCGCAGACCACTAACTGCTTCTTCCTTATCACATCTCAGATTCTTTCTGATTAGCAGTCTCCTTAGCTCTCCGGGTTTCACATGCTCATACTGCTATGGATTCTGAAGACATCACAAGATCCCACAATTTACTGATGAAATTATTTACATGCCAAGGATGCCAGCCAAACTGCTGGAGAGAGCACCACTCAATGTCCGCTCAATCCTGTTGAGAGGATGTGAGAAAAGTACAGGTTGTAAATAGAGCTTTGCTGGAGTTCTTTGTGGGGATTAATTTCACTAGGAAAAGATTACAGCAGCTGTTAGTGCTGCTTTCTAAGAAGAGTCCTTTCTGCTGTAGGATTTGAGGATGTTTCTCCTCCCCCTAGTCGGATGAAAATACTCAGGAATGGTGCTCTTAGGCTGTGTGCCAGCCCTTGCATACCTGAAGAAGGGCTAATCTTACCTATTGGAAAGATAAATGTCTGTCTAAAGGAAGTGCCTGCTGTCCCACTCCCTGAGGGTAGGAAACTCCCTTCTGGGCACCTCCCTTCTGCCCCTGACCACAGCAGTAACTGAGGAAGGGAGCAGCACTTGTTTTGGGTGCGGTGCCATAGACTTCCATACAGCTAAAGGTGGACATGCATTTCCCCACTGCTGACCACCACTGGTACATGTATAACCTGGCAATAGTACCCAGGATTGGTAGTTTTGGTGCTTATCTGCAAAAGAAATAACTAATATTCAAAATTAACAAATATGGCCAATCAAATATGGCCAAAGCACAACGCCAGCACGGAAAATAGAGCACAAGATGTCCTTGGAAAAATTCAGCCTTGCTGATACAACCAGCAATTGGGATTATACTCTGATCCTTCTATTGTACTTTCTCTGGTCAGAACGCTTTCCTGGGCTCTCTTTGGAAATTCATTATCATGGATTTTTTTCCTCTTTTTTTTTTTTGTATTTCCTATATGTTCCAGTTGGCGAGAGCAGAGTGCAGAACATGAGCTGCATCATTGCTGATCAAAGTAAGCCAAAATACCTTAGACCAGAAATTGATCCACAGGTGGAGGTAGGCAAAATATGAAGTGGTGTCAGCAGCTTAAAAGAATGATAATTAGAAAGTGTTTGAACCTTCAGGTAGCAATGAGAGGTGTTCACTTATTTATTTCCAGCATGGCACTTGTGTCTAACAAGAAGAAAGAGTTACAAGGCCCAGTATCTGGAGAGAGAAATGGAGTTGTCAAAGTAAGAAAAGAAGGGTAGCAGAGATCTTTTGATAACAGTGTATCTAAAAAAAACCCATTTTGATTTCAGCTTTTCATTGTGTTACATGAGTATCACAGAAATAGAACTCACAGAGATGTAAAGCCCTGAAATTATAAATCCATCTTTATCCAAGATGTTGACTGAGATTCACTCAGGCTTTTCCCAAGACATTGTTTTAATCTCCAGAGTTCCCTGATTGATGTGCATGGTTGAAGTCCACCTTTACTCAAACAGCTTCCCAGTAATTGTACCCTTCTGATTTGCTACAGACTCTTCCCTGCCAGATGCTCCTGCTCAAACCCTTCATGCATCTCTTACAGGGAGGTGGAATTGTTGCCTATG
Source organism: Picathartes gymnocephalus (assembly GCA_013390045.1). NCBI lineage: Eukaryota > Metazoa > Chordata > Aves > Passeriformes > Picathartidae > Picathartes > Picathartes gymnocephalus. Next base: position 227,275 of record WEKY01059223.1, read on the forward strand.
CTAATCTTACATTATTCTCAATAACGAATCCATCATAAGTTGAGCTGGTAGAATATTATTCAGAAAATATGTTTCCTGATTAATTTCTCTATTTTGCATTTCACTAATGCAAATTCTCTTCTGCTGTGCTTAAACAAAGAACTCTTATACAGATCCAGGACTGGATCAACCCTTAGCACGTTCATCTCCTTCAGATTTCAATGCAGTTCTTTATTTTGAACTCACTCTGACTACACTTTACTGTTCAGTAAATATTTATTAAACAGACTACTTGGACGCAGAAGTGAAATTCAGCAGGTAATAAAATACTTTTACTCCTAAATGATTAGCTCATATATCCGAAATGTCCCATGCAGAAAAACAACTACCTGATAGATAGCAGGGATTTTTTTTTCTGTTCTCTGTGAGCCATAAATGTTCTTCCACATCCTAGACCATGGAAACAACTCTACATGATGATGTTTATGGATATGAAATAGGAGTGAAACATAAGCAGACCTGATTAAAATTTTCCTAAGGTTTTCTCCCTCTATATGAAATCTACTTCATATTGTGAGGTTTAAATTAAATAGAAGCAAAAGTCTCACGTAGATAGAACTATTTCTTTCTAGGTTATATACACTGGTCCATTGGCTCTTAGTTCCTACTACCTTAAAATTTGCTGGAGTCCCAATTTACAACAGTACCTTAACCTGAATAAGCATCATTTCCAGTGAGAAAGTGCTAAAGGGATTATTTTCATTTGTTCACAGAAAACTAGTTTTCATCCAGAAATAATTTAGTTTGGCTTTCCACCTTTCTGCTCAGCTTTCCTCCCTGTATTGCACAGGTCCAGTCAAATGAAAAAAAAATAGATTCAGATATATTGATTTTCCTTCTGATGGCTGCCTGTCATCAGCCAGGTGTGAGAATCTCCCACAGAGGCAAATGATTGAGTTTGCACACAACTTCATGCTGTAGTTTTATTTTCTGCTTTTATTTATTTTTTTTTTTACCAGCCATGCCAGCTTAACCTGAAGGTGAGCAGAAAAGCTGGTGAAATGTGAAATATGAAGGTAATTAATTTGGTCTCTGACCAGGCACATAACCTTTGCCATCTCTATGCTAATTTGTGTTGCACTACCTATTTGTGCCTTCCACTCCCAGTAATCTTCTTGAAACTGAAAGGGACACCAATATGAAAGAGCCACTCTGCAGCATGAGGAAGAGAACAGTGTGTCTTTACAGAAGAAAGGGCTTATTAACAGTGTTGGGTTGCTATTCTATCTGCATCCTTTTGGAAGTGGTAGAAAGGAAATTATACATTCAATGTGCATCTAACCCAGGGACATATTGCCAGTAGCTTTTCCAAAAAGTGTTACTGCTCAGATAAAGCTGATCTATGAGCCTCACAGCTCAGAGAGTTTTACAATGCAGTCAGCATTTTCTCCTTTGTTCCCTTGATTGAGCAGTCATAGATTTAAAACTGAGAGATTTACCAGACAGCATAAGAAGGAACACAAACCATGTGATTTAGGTATCCAGAGCAGAGCCATACATCCCACCACAAACCATGGGTGTCAAAAGGCAAAGACTTTCAGGGTCACACCCCACATAACCCATAAGCAGACAGTGATGGCTGGCAAGGAATGTTCTCAGGGAAAAGGGCTGGGGAGCACAACCAAATCCTGCCCACAGCAGCAGCACCCCGAGGCCCACAGAGACCCCAGGCAGCTGCACTGCTGCTTTTGTAGGTGGCAACTGGTCAAATATTGACACAGTCATTAACCACAATGCAAAATGCACCGATCCAACCCTGCCGTTGGATATGACCCAAGGTGGAGGAAATTTGTGGCACTAATGGTTAAGTGCTGGCCCAGGGGTTTGAGAGTGATAAATCCATACCCCGGTGGTGCTCAGAAAGCCCAGTTCTGACACAGATGCTAACAATAAAACAGTAATTTCTTTTCTCCTTAGTAGAAATTAATCTAATTTCAAGTGCCTATAGTTGTAGTCTCTTCCGAAGACTGACAGATTAGAATGGATTGAAACCAGCCAAGGAGGTTCTTTGTAATTCATAACAGTAGACACGGTAATGTGGATTTAAAAATAAAAATCAATCTGAACCCTTGCTTGGAAATGAAAGGGAAACCATTCTGAGTACCGAATCAATTACTGACAGCTTTTAACTGCCAGATTTTAAGATTTAAATTGAATATTCCAACTTGAGTCACAAGTGAAAATGAGTGCGGATGCTTTAATCACTAAATGTACTCCTCACCAAAAGTATGATCAACGGAAGGGGGGACCCAGGACTTCAGTCTTCCTCGGCATTTCATATCAGCACTGAAGCGTTCTGGTGGACACCTGGGGAGGCACGAAGGAGAAGTTCAAGGCAAGGTCATCAAATATGGACAGAATATCTCAAAGGTACAGCCACAGTACTGTCTTCACTGCTAGGCTGATATACATTCTTCTTCTTTTTTTTATTTTTAATTGTATTTTTTAAAATCTCTATTCAGTTTCATGTTTGTCTTGTTTGATTGGTGTTTGGTTTTTTGTTGGCTTTTTTTTTTCTTTTTAGCTGTCTTATATTATGATAAGAATTCAATCCCTCAAGCTAAGATAAAAAAAAAGTGTCCTGTGAAGATATTGGAAAAACTCCTTCTGTGACACAGATGAATAGAGAAAGCTAACTGTGGTTTTTTTTATCAGTTTCTTTTTATGTACTTGCAAGCTGTCATGTATTACACCCTGTGTGTGACTTACTGCACGTGCCCTTTCCCTGCCACACTGCTCATCCCTGCCCCTCTCTGCTCCAGAAGGTCCTGAGATGCCAAACACAGGCAGGGTGGATCACTGGCAGTTCCCTCAAGAAACACAAATCAGAGGGCACCCCGTGCTTTAACAGCTCGATGCCTGTGTGCCCAGCATTTGGAAATATATGACAGCTGGGGAAAAACTCCTGTCCATTGAAGCAAGGTTCCTGAGGGGATGCCCAGCCCAGGAGCTCCATGCAGGAGAGGATTGTTCTGCAACTCCTGTAGAGCCACAGCTTTGGTGTCATGTTTGCTTCCACACAGTGCCTTCCTGGGGTGGAATTTGAATGAAGATTTACAACACTTCTGCTGTGTAGTGACTGCCTAGACAGCTGGTGCAACCCTGTTGCTCCCAGTAGATGGATTCCCACACAGGCCTGTGAGTTTGGGTTCAAAAGCTGCAATTATTGTCCCATGTTTATGGTGGGCTAGAAGTGTGAGGAATGTTGCCATGTGTTAGTATCACACCTTCCTTTGGAATGGATGAGAAAACCTCTGAAAAAGCAAAGTTTGCATTTTAGAAGGTGCGCAGACCTCATTTAAAGACAGTGTGGCTTAAAAGGACCAGAATAATATCTGGAGACCTGTTGGGAGAATATACTTCACTTGAGAAGCTGCCCCGAGGAGACCGAGCACAGCCGAAGGATCTGCTGGCCTGGGAGGGTGGGTCAGAGACAACAGCTCTGAGATGGGACAAGCTGGCACATGGACCAGAAACAGGCAAGGGCCAGAAACCATGAACCAGATTTTGCTGCTCATGAGGCAGTTCTCTCTGCTGTTACAAAGAAACAGTGGGCTTTAATAATGAAGTAATTGATATTCTTGTCATTCAGCTAATTAGCCACAATGCTTCTTCCACATCCTCTGCCTTCCATGGAAGTCTCCTGCCTGAGGACTGTAATAGCTGATGAGATCTGTGGATTAATATAGAGAGCAACAGGCACTAAGATATACCTTCAATCAGTTCAGGATCCTGGGGCTAAAAAATATTTATGCAACAGTTGGAAACTAGGAGCACTACTTCCCCTCACCATGCAGAAAATTCAAGAGACATTGATTACTAACAAATCTTTCAAGACAAATATTTACCACAGAGCTGTTACCTCCTGTATAGCTTTACAGCCAGCATAGAGAAAAAAATTAAAAATCTTTCAATGGTTTAGACTTACTGCAATGCCTATTTTTACATAACTAGCTGAGATGGTGATCTTTCTAAGGTAAGGAACAATTCTCCTGTATGTGGAAGGGCTAAGCAGATTAAGACTTTTCAATTTGGAGTACAGATAAGTGAGGAAGAAATGACAGAGATCTATAAAATCAATGGAGCAATGGAAAAGTGCGCAGAAGACAATTACTCACTTTTCTCCTAATGCAAGGATTAAGGGGTGTTAAATGAACAGATCACAGATTTTAGAAAGCAGATAAAAAAGTTCACACAAAATGCAGTTAAAACTGTGGAGCTCATTACCACAGGATGCTGGAGACACTAAAAGTTTATGTGAGTTCTGGGAGTAACATACTGGGAAAAAACCCCAATGAGATTCTTCTCCACGCAGGCACTCTACACATCTCAAGAGTTTTGGAAAACATCCCTTGGAAATATGACTCTTAGGTATCTACTGCTTTCTTCTGTAGGAGGTGAAATTTCTTACCTTGATACACTTTCAAGCTGACCCGATGCAATCATCTCGTGTAGATTTGCAGGCACAGAGATGCCACCATGGATATTTTGCTGTAACCAAACCCACTGTGACTGTTGGCTGTGGGATTAAAGCCACTCTACTAAATACACACTTCTAGGGAAGAGCCACAACAATGCTCTGGTCAGCAATGCCTCTCATTTTTCAGCCTGTAAAGAATTAAAGGAATTAATTTTATTTTAGCTTTTATAATTTTTCAACAAAGAGATCTGAAGATGGAAAATGAACCCCAGTGACTTGAATAGTAGAAAAGGAGGTAGAAAAGAGCTCATGACTCTGGCTTGGGTGAGACAGAAAGCCCTGAAGGACTAATAAGAAATTGGCCTACCAGGGTTAAAGCTGCTGCACATCTCAGTAAAAGTCCACAGGAGAGTCTGCTAGTGCTGGGTGCCAGGAAAGCTCTCATGGGTACCGTGCAGAAACCTCATTTGTGTCACTTGTCTTCGCACATGGTGGAATCAGAAGTTTCACATCCCATACACCACACATTGGGATATATGTAATTTATGTATTTTACATAGTACAATTCCGACAACACGCCATTATACAGCTATAAGTAGTATTTTTCCCCTCATTATTTTTCCTCCTTTTAACATAGGAGGCAGAGGCAAAATTGCCGTAAGTCTGCAGAGAGAAAGCTTATCCATGTGTTTGAAGCTCTCCAGAGTGGCTGTGGCAGCATGTACAAGAGCATGGCAATCTTCCTGCCACCTCTGTTAAACAGAAACCTGGTGCTGGGCTTAACTGGATGTGCCCAGCGTCTTTTAGTAAGTAACAAAAAATATTTAGCTGCTTATTTTAGTTTGATTGACAAAATTTTCAGGAAATTCACGTAAAAACATTCATAGCAGCAATTTTAGCCATCAGTTTGGTATCCCAGTAAACATTCAGTAATCAATTTAAAATTAAAAATAAAAAGGAGGGGTAGTGGGTTTGGCTAAGCACCTGGATTATTAATGAGTAATTAAATGCAGATTAAAGAGGTAGTAACCTAGAGTCCAGTCAAGGAAATGTAACTGTCAGATGATGTGGAAGCTGGGAGTTTTGAGGGAATCTGATGAATGCAGGCTCATGGGAAGCTGTCACAATGATGAAACAAGCCCAGTCTGGGCTAATAGATTTATCTATTTCTAGCTGGCAGATTATAATAGGATTTGGAGCCATCCTGCTTATCAGTGGGCATCTGCAGAAAGCTCATCACACAAAAAGTGTCATTTGAAGTGGATCGAAGGGGAATATTTTTTGGAGCTAGATATCTGGAGACATCATCACTTGAAGAAAAGCAGAGAGGGAAGGTTGTGTTTTGGGGTATAACTTGCAACAGACTGTCAAACCATCTGCAAAGAAGTAGCTAAAATAGCTGATATGCTGCTGTTGTCTGTTCATGAAGAATTCCCACAGGAGACTCCTTCCCATTTCTCTGGAGACCTAACAGTGCTGTAGATCCTAGTGCTGCATATTTTTTGACTGAATGTATAGACATTTTGATAAAGCTGAGGCTGAAATAATCAGTATTCCCAAAGCCTCCAAAGCCTCCAGCTGAAATGCTGGAAGAGTCAACCAGCTTTTCCAATTTGCTAAAGATAGGTGCTAAGAGAACACTCTTGGAAAGATGGACAAAGTATTATTAAACAGATTTTGCATATATGAAAGGGGGAAGTGATGAAAAGATTAGTTCTTCCAAGAAAAGAAAAATGTTTTTTGAATCAATGCTTTAGTGTAGAAAATGAACAACACTATTAGGGAAAAAAAGCACCAGAGAAAACCATTCCCCTTTCCAAGAAATTTCAACATGAATAAGCAAAATATGAAGTATACAGTGAAATACTATCAATCTTATTTTCAAACCGGAAAGTTCAAACTCAAGTACAGCTAAAGCGAGATTGTTATGTACACATAATACTGAAGAAATCCATGACAAAACAAATGTTATGCATAATACCTAAACACAGCTCACATTTCCTTCCTGTGGTACACTTATGGTCATGCTGTCCAGTCGAGAAATAAAAGGAAAGCATTTGATTCACATATCAACAGAACCAGGGGTCAAGATTTTCCAAAAGTGCTAAGCAAACAGACCTGACATTTCTGATGGCCAAAAGAATGTACAAGTTATTTGTTAACTCCAATTTACCTGGAGTGGCCACTGGATTTGCTTTAACATTAGAAGGCAGAGTTCTGATCTGTGAGCCTTTCATTCAGTGAAAAAGGTAAGAGAGTCTCAAAAAAAAAAAAAAAAAAAGCTGGATCCCTGGGATTGTACACACCAATGGCACCTGATGTAAAGATGTGCAGCTGCTGCCCTCCGAGAGAAAAGATGTTTGAAAAAGAGAGAGGCAAAAAAATAAAATTGATTGTGGTGTCAAGAACAACTCTTCATTCAACTCTTGATCTCTGTCAGAGAGTGGCTGCAAAGACAGTGATACTACAGATACTCTGCAAGTACTTCAGGCAAGTACCTGGGTAGATCAACTTCTTGTCCTCAAATCTGCCTCTCACTTAGAGTGCAAAATGCCAGTGACAAACAAGAAATCATTTTAGAAACGATATTCTGTTTTCCTGTTTCTCTTCTGAGCACATAATGACACATGTTCTTCCACATGGTTTTTTGGACCTGCAACACACCTTTACTTATAAAAGTGGCTTGTAGTGGATGGGAAACTTAATGAAATCTCCTTTGCCAGTGTCCTTCAGAGAAAAATTTAGGATCTTATTGCTCACATGGGACCTAAGCCAAAACCTCTTATTAAATTCCATGGGTGTTGGATCACAAGGTTCTAAAAAGTAATAGGAATAAATGGCTTCTCCTGGCTAACCTTTCATTTTTCTTTAAAGCAGCATTTCATATGCTCTGCCATTTTATGTACACACCTTTGGCTTTGGACCAAATCCTAACTAGTGTAAATCAGCCTCACACCACAGGTAGTAGAGCTACACAAGCTAAAAACAAGCCTGGAAATGGCCCACTGCAAATAAGTTATAGATTTACCTGCTTCTGTATCACACTACTAGTTCCTGTTATTGCTTTGTAAAGTGCTTTGGGAAATTAAGGGAGTAGTAGGAGCTACATTAAATTAGATCCCAGTCTAATACAATCTGACCTGTATTTCACAAGGAAAGAACTTGCACTTCTGAAATGCTGAGCAATGGTTTTTAGAAAGTATTCAAAGTAAGGTAGTTCAGATGGCTCTATGTTACCCTGTTCAGAATCATATGGGAAAATCTATTACTGGCAATTTTTTTTCCTCTCCTCCTAATTACCATTAATTCTAATTAGTAAGTATATATTAGTTCAATCTCATTGTTGCTCCATAATGTTTAGTTGAAAATTACAGTAATGAATTCCAGCTTCTTCAGACAAATGTAATAAAATGATGATTAATATTTCCCAAGGCTATGATACAATATGATTCAGGGTGATCTAACATGGTTTTAAGTGAAAAGTTTGGCATCCATCAGGTACTGAAGCTGACACAGTAAATGTAAGGTGTGATTAGCAATGTGATGAAACAAGGAGGTCACTGCCCTCTACTCAAACCCAGGTGCTGTGGCCACCATGGCCTGGTCAGAATTGCTTGGCTGAGTCTGGGCTGGTGGTGTCCTTGTTTTCCCCTGCTTCAGTTCTTGTGCCTCTATTACTCTTGAAAACTGCCCACGTATTGAAATCCACCCACGTCTACTTCTGTATGGAATGAAAAAAGCAAACCTCCCACTTTGTTAAACAAAAAATGGTTTTTTCCATGGGTTTATGTAGGCTGTGCACAGTTAACAAAATAGAATAGAAATTTAGCATAATTCAGAGACATCCAATGTCCTGTCTATGCACTTACAACCAAAAATTTTGGGTCCTATCCCAGACGAAGGTGCCTGGCCAAGGTGCCATGCCCTCTCTCGTGACAGTATCACAGGCAAGGTTTATTTGGAATGATACATGGAATGACCTTGGCAAGGAGCCAGCAGGCAGGTGTCCACAGGGGCCTGTGACAGTCACTTATCCTGAGGAACTGTGACAAATGGACCAAGACCACACTGCTGAGCCCTCTTCCAGCAGCACACTTTCCAGAACAAATCTGAAACAAATCTGTTCGCCAGGGCCATGCAGCAGGATCAATCCACAGAATGTACAGTGCTTTTATAAAAATATACATTTCCTGCTATCTTATATATCCAGTACTGCCAAAATTACACTTTCTATAAGAACGCAGGGAGGGACAAGAGTGGGAGTTCTTGATCTAACTCTGGCAATAATCCATACAAATTCATGTCCCAGAATTCTTACTTTACATAATCCAATTTATACAAACATGTTCCTCTAGTCACATGCTGCCATGACTGCTGCAATCAAAAGGGTTACATAGATGGAGAAAGGGTATAAGCCCAGGACGAATTCCACCCTGACCAGCTATCCTCTCACACTGCATTGCTCACCTCCACCTCCCTTCAGGTTCCATAGACTGAGAAATTAAATTTTAGAAAGGAGTAATGTAAGAGATGGACCAAAACACACCCTTTATTGCAGAATTAGTTTTACAACTGCAGACAGATCTTTAAAGTGCAAATGTACACAGAGTTTAACCTCTCAGTTTCAAACTCTGGAAATTAAACTCCTTTCCATGATTTAAAAGTTGCCAAACAAAAAAGTCAACATCCACCTCCCCTTAAGCCCAAGAAATTGCTGCTAAAACCAAAGCACATGAGAACAGGGTAATAGGATTGTCTTAATATTATAGGAGATCTATGGCCCTCAGTGTTTCCATCCTCATTTCCCCAAGTGAATGAAAAAGCTCTTTAAAATATTTTTTTATCACAGTAAACTTGTTATCGGTGCTCAGGTGAGGTAGGGNTTTATCACAGTAAACTTGTTATCGGTGCTCAGGTGAGGTAGGGTTGTCACAAAGAAGTGTAAAGCACGGAATATTGTGTGCATGTACATATCTGGGTGTATATGTGCAAATTTCACCAAGCTGAGAAACACTGCCCTATGCATTTTTATTTCTTTGAAAACAAAGTTTTCCTTCTCCCTCTCCCTCTCTTCATACCTGTATGTACAAAATGAAAAAAAAAAATCCGGCTGTCTTTTGCTCAACAGTGTTGTGCATCTGGATAATAAAGAGGTGAATTTAGTGAGGGGGGAGCCCCTAAACTGACACTTTTGGTATTTTGCAGCACCCCCTGGACCAGCTGAACAAAGGCAATGCAGATTTCACCCATCCTGTCCCATTGCAATCCAGAGGGAAACTGTGGGAACAGACACAAGGCTCCATTCCAAGACAGAATTGCATCTACCTATTCTCTTTTTTGCTTTTCAGCCCTAACCACTGCACGTTGACAGAACTTCATTTACGAGCTCAGAGGCAGCACACAAAAAGGGCTCGAGTGCTGAGCCCACAAACATTGACTTTGTTGGGGGAACTGCATTGCTCCCCAGCCAGCGGGTACCTGAGGCCTATTTTCATAAGCATTTAACTCCTGTGTCACCTCTTCGACTTCATCCAGGAAGCAACAAGTGGCACATGCCAACCTGCTGCCCAAATCCCATGTGCTCTGAGGCCAACCAAGGGGCAAACAAAAACATCTTCTATCACTCCTTCTTGCCACTAGACAGGGCATGGAAAGGGTGCCACCACCCTTCTGACCTGGGGAAAGAGGCCACTATTTACGCATTATCCACTTCCTAGAAGAAGCAAAGAAATGACAAATGGAAAACAGGTTGTTGTTGTTGTTGCTAACTGGCAGGGTTATACACAGGATATATACATAGAACTCTTGGCTTTACGTAAAAGCAAACAAACCAACCCCGCTGTGCTCTCATTTTTGCAGAGGTGGGTATTTGCAGTGAACCGGAAAGCTGTTGGAGGAGAGGCGTTACTTATTTGAATTCTAGAGCACTGTATTTGCTAACTAAGTAAAAAGTAGAAGTTTCATATGTTATCTCAGAACACGTGAAAATAAATCGATGCAAATACGGGGAAGAGGACTATCACTTTGTGTAATCATAAGGCAAACTCCACATCAACAACTGAAGGGACAACTGTATGAAAAAAAATCATAGTTTTCTAGCACAGAATTTATGATTTATTTATAATAAAAAACTGCAGAGTATAGAGGTTTGGGCTTTTTTTCCCCTTAAAAAAAAAAAAGTTATATTGTTTTGGCAAATTCCCTTCTGTTGATTTTAAAACCTGTATAGAATTTTTTTCCCCTTCACTGGCAGAAAAAATTCTTTCCTATTCATTGTGTCTGGTATATCAAAGGAATGGAAAACTTACAAGGGTGAGAAGTGTTTATCCAAAGAACTTATTTCAAAAAAGCAAACCATTCAGCTTTTAAATTGTATTAACAGAAGACCTATAATGCTCTATAAAAATTTGTAACCACAGAGAATGAGTAGCTTTCCTTCCTTAGCCCTTCCAGAAACTAAAAAGCACTGAAGTCTCCTATGTGAGCAGCCTCTCCAGTGCCCACAGACATCCTCTCAAAGCTGTCACCCCATGACACCACAAGAAGGGAGAGGAAGCCACCTGTTAAAATATATATATATATATATATTTGTAAAAGAAAGGCAGAAGACTTTGGTTTGTTTCTAAAGAACTTGTCAGTGGAGTTTAACACAATGCAAGCTAATAGTGTGAAAAAAAGCTGAAATGGGATTAGAAAGAAATCCCAGAAATAATATCCATGGTGTACCCTGCAGCCAAGGGGAGTCTGCTTTATCACTCAAACAGCACATGGACAATAGAGATTTTATCTGTGTTAGAATGATTGCAGAGAGTGATCACGGGAAGGTCAGGAGAAATTTCAACAATAAATATTTGTAGTCACTCACTACATCTTTCTAATGTGTCCAGTAATGAAGTCTGTATTATTTTATCTGGTGATTTTGCTCAAACTTGGTTTCTTGAACATAAGAATAGTGGGAAGACGCAATCCAGAGTCGTGACAGAGTAACTGGGAAGAGATTTTGCAAGAGAAAGCTCCAGTTTTGCTAACATTGGTCTTCTAGATTGACCACAGAAGTTAACTACCATGTGTTACTTATATTTAGGAGGCAATGATTAAGAAACTTACTCAAATAACTTACCTCCTACCTTCAAGACTTAATTCTTCATAACATAAATAGAAAATATCTGAGCTGCATTTTCACTTGAATATTTTGACTTGCACTTTGATGTGTGTGAAGCTTTTAATCAAGCAGTTGCTAATGTAGTAAATAATGAAACAAAAGCAAAATTATAAATATGGCTTGGCAACTAAATAAATACTATATCTAAAAAGAAAAAGGAAATGGATAAGCAGGGAAAAGCTTTCAAGAGGAAAGAATTATCTTAAAAACACATAAAAGATACTAGAAATCTGCATCACAATACAGGTCCAAAGTCTTAAAGTCTACCCAGGTCTGAAAGGAAGGACTGTGTACACAAGGATTGGCTGCTGCTCAGTAGAATATGCCTGTTTATCAGTTTTATACCAGATACATTTCTATGCTTTTTATAAGACGTATTTTCTTAATTAGCAAGTTACTGGTTAAAAATGAGAAATTAATGTACTATAAAATGTAATACAATTGGATATCTAGTCAAAGACTTTTTAAAGCAATGGAATTTGGGATGCTGAGGACAAAAAGGAAACCTTTAGGAACAGGAATGCTCTAAAGTAATAAACTATTTTGTTAACCTTTTGAATCCCTTCACATCTAGTGGAAACTATAGAAATACTAAACACTTTTCCCCCAAAATAACTTCCAGCAAAGCTTCAGTTCAATATGTGATAGAAAACTGAGGAGGGGAAAAAGAGGAAAAAATACAGAACTTGGATAGAGTATGAGTTAAGTCTTACTCATCACAGCTTCAGCAGAAGGTAATGAAGGAAAGGACCTTATAGGTCCTTTAGAGGTTCCTGCTGTTACTTCAGATAGATTTCCCCCTATTGCATATCCTTGAGCTTTGCTTGCAGTGAAAGGAAGAGAAAGGAAGTTCCTTAAACAAAAGCCTTTTGGTGGGGCAGGGACAGAAGCTGGTTACACTGCTTCTATGGATTCACTATGGATTTCGTGTACAGCCGAGTGTGCATAAGGGTAAGGCTGTCGAGGGAGAACTCACTCTGACTTACTAATGTGCCCCAAGTCACAGCCAAGAGTTTTTATCCAATTTTCCAACAGAAGATGAGCAGACAGGCAGCATCCACACAGGTATACACATTCCTTCAGAGGTTTGTCTGCACAGCCGTGAGAAGCACTGCTGGCTGCCCAGGTACACAAGCCACATTGCAATATTCACCTCTTACTGCCCAAAAATATAAATCTGAGGAAAATCAGAGGCTGCTCCCACGCTGATGCCTGCAGGAAGGTGATGAAGAGTTCATCAAAAGTCCTCCTGGGAAGCAGGTGGGTTCTAAGGCAGCCCCACTGGGCAGGTAGCGATAGAAAGCCATGCTCTGTGCCAGGCCAACAGAGATCTGAGTGAGAGTTTTGGCTGTGCCACAGGCTTGATGCAGCAGTTTGATGACTTCAGCTGCAGCAAGACAATCAGGGGAAGGTGCTTTGAGAAGCATTTTTAATGAACCTAGTCTGCAGAGAAATATTTAAACTAAAAGCCTCCCTGTATTGTTGGCCGTACTCCCAGCACAGCAGAGGCAAGGAGGCAAAGGCTCTACACTCAGCTCCTGAGGGAACACATTACAGTATTTTTAGCCATGTTTTCAAGCACTGTTGACAAAATTCCTGGGGGAATTTGGACTCTGCTCAGCCAATGAAGGCTCACTTGACAAATGAGGGTTCCCTGGCCCTACACACTTCAGCACTAGTTGGTCAATCCTTTGTGCATTCCTTTCCTCCCTTGGCAGTGAAGCTTGTGGAAGGTTCCCTGCCCACAGCAGCAGGGTTGGAATCACATGATCTTTAAGGTCCCTTCCAATCCAAACCATTCTATTTTTCTATGCTTCAGCAGCAAGCGTTCTTGTACAGATAAAAGGTTTACAGACTTGAGATTAGAATGGGTCACGCTGTCCTTGCAACTAAACATCAGTCTGAGGCACACATGTGCCTCCCACAGTGAGCAGAATAGCCTCTAATCAGCCAAAGCATTTCTTCCTCTCTTGTTCAGAAACTTTTAAGAGAGAGCGTGGCTGGCTCCTTCTTTGTGCATTGACTACCAAGAAAAACACCCCTTCAGCTGAAATTGCTTCTACTTTGAACTTAATTTCAGCTTGCAGGCCCTGAAGTTTAAAACATTGGTTTTACCACTAAAGTGCATTAGTAAATTTTAAATACTATTACAGTTCTTGGTCACAAAAACCTTTATATTGAGAGTTCGTAATGTCAATGAAGTATGCCAATCATATTGATCCTGTCATTGGACTTCTGGGAATTCCATGGGTGCAGACTAAGTCCTGAAGAAGTTCCTGCAGTATATCCACCTTCTCTATTTCTAACTCCCTTGTGTTGGCAGGGGGCTTGGTGCCCTACAGGAAAAGCAAGGAAACAAACATCTAATTGAAGCTTCCATATCCTTTCCATTCTGAAAGCAGCACCTGCTTCAAGGACAGAAAAACTACATCTTCACCGCAGTTTTCCCAAAGTCTGCTGAACAGCGAAGCATTTTTATTGTAGCTCATAGTGTCTTACAAAAGGCACTGAAGGTTTGGAATGAGGGAGAGGGCTTAGGGTAACAGCTTCAAGGCTAAAAAGTTACTCATTGAACTGCACCATGTCTGCCTCCAGACCTCTGGAAACAAGAAATAGATGGATGTTGAGCTTCAGACTGTAAAAGATTTGGAGAGTGCCTTAAAGACAGCATCTCAAACTGCCCAGTGCTGTGGAGACTTGGCAAAACTGTCACTGAATCTCCAGGCAATGTGCCAAGGAAATGTGCCCACCTACCATTTCTATGGAACTCAAGTGAAACTATAACGTGCTCAGCTTATCCTCACACTTGGACAGGCACACTGCCTCAGACCTGTTTGTTACTGATTTATTTTATTGCCCACATGCAAAAATAAGGTAGTGAGCCGTGCAAAGATCAATCTTTTTCCAACATTCAAAACTGATTTCCATATGAGCCTGGCCATCCCCTTTCTGAAAAGGGCACCAAGTAGCATCACAGGAGTCTGCTGTCAGGTTTTTCTGTGGTTTAATGGGATCATGGTGTGCAAACATTAAACGTTAGCCAACAGCAAGTGGAATGACTACAGGCCTGAAGTGTAATCACACCCAGTAATTTCCAGGGAAGGCAAATTATTAATTTGTAACTAGCCATTCTTTTCAATTACAGGGTGCTTTTCCTGGGAAGCTGTTTTCTCACTGATCTTTCAGCTGCAATGTGCCCTCCATTGCCCTGACACATTCAGATATCTAACAAGCTGGACTTTGTGAAAATGGTAATTACTGTGAAGAAAGCCTCAGAGATGAGAAGAGATGCAGGCCTCCAGAGCAGTAAACATTTACTTAATATACTATATCATCTTCCATCAGTCTGCCATGTGACCTTTAAAGTTCATAATTTACAGTAATGTTCCATGAAACATAACTTCTAATTTGTATTATCATACTGTGGCTGAAGTACTGCTTTCTTTCAATGATGCATACATTTTTGCCAGCTTGTTAGAAAAGACCTTTTTTAGAGTTCACTGAAACTTAAAAAAATAAAAAATGTGTTCTACTTCTGAAGAGTTTTGTGATTACCCCAACTGCATACACCTGTTCCTTGAATAATTCATGTGCCTTCTCAGTACTAGGATCTGAAAGGGAAATATTTCAATACAGAAAGCAGGATACGGGCAGAGTCTGAAGTCAAAAGACAACAAAAGGAAACTGATCCTGGGATGAACATGCTGTTGTTTTGTGATGTGTCTGACGTGGGCACAGACTGGATGGACAAATAGAAACAGGTCAGAGGCCTGAGCTCTGCCAGGCCAGGGCTCTACTGAAGCTCCAGAGCACATCAGGTCAGGATTTCGTACAGGTGGATTTTAGACTGCTATCAAGAACAATAATGACATTGTAACTGCGTTCTGAGAGGAAGCAGATACGCCCTGATCTGTGTTACTTTAAAAACAACGACCATCAGGCCCTGTTCTCTCTTCATGGGTCATTGTAGGACAGACAGACAGCACTTGAATATCAGGGTAAATTTTGAAGCTCTGCTCATTTTCCATAGCCCTCTATTTGCTAGGACATAACTGTAGAATAGGGGTAAGGAAACAGCAAGGGATGCTGTAAGTAAGCATGATCTGAATTGCTTGTGCAAATTGGAGAAAAAGGACCCTGGGTTTTGAGACAGGCACTGTAACCACATCAAAAAGTGCAACTGTGAGAGTGCTGAAAGAAATGTGCAAAACAGATGTTACAACTCAATGTTACAAGAAAGGGAGGTCTAGGCAACTTCCTAGGATGCCTCTTGGATGCCATCATGCAGCACACTGAATTGGACTATAAAATTGCCATGTGACTCCCAGAGATTTGATAAACTAACACTATCCCTCTGCACTGGTTGATGAGCAGCTCGCTTCCCTTGCTGAACTTGGACTGTGTTCACAAATCTCCGAGGCACGGAGTTGCCACAGTACTTGCATAAATTATGACTGACTCGTGATATTATTAATCACTCTACTGTGTGGTAAATCCATTCTTTTTCTCTGCTCCCCCACAGTGGCTTTACAGGGAGCTTTAAGCCTTTCCTAGTCATTTTAATGTTTGGGGGTTTTAACTATTTTTTGCCAAGTCCCAGATTCTACAAGCCATCCCACAGTATTTGTTACAGCTGTGAGATGGTTATAAGGGTGCTGGGATACTTTAAGAAACTTTAGGTTTTAGGCATTGCCCAAGACAATATTTAGCATGTCATCAGGAAATTAAAACTAAATCCTCTTAAGCAGTCTTTTAAACTGTGTTCTTCCTCCTCTCACTCTTATACTCCCCAAGTGCCACAGCTTGGCTCTTGGCAGGGCTGGAGCATACTGATGTACAGAAGGAAATTATGGGTCTGGATTTTTCTTGTGCAGTACATATGCTGTACCTTGAGCACGGAGATCCCTTTCATAGCAGCTAGAAAAGAAGTTTTCATTACATTTTTCCTCCTTTCTTTGACAGATATCACCACCATTCCAGATCTGGTCATTTTTGGATTGAGAACAGGTTTCTCCCCAAGTGTTATTTAATCCTCACAACTGTGGATCATTTTTACGAGAGCCAGTTAGAAATCCCATAGGTTCTAAAACCTGTTAAAGATTATAGAGACATAGAAGGCTGGGTTGGACTGTGATCTCCAAGAACCTGTCTATTTTATTGCTTCCAAGGGGCTTGTCAGCTTCCTATCGAACACAGCTCAGTAATTGCAGAGTTTATAAAAACGAGGGGATAGCTTTCTATTAGCACTAAATGATCAGGGTGATTAGCATTAGGCATCTCTTTTGTACAATTTCACTGACACAAGCATATGCTGAAAGGCATTTCTATTTTCCAATAACACATTACTACATGTAGTAAAACAATTCACTACCCAATATTAAGCTATAATGTTATTGATCATTTGGAATATGCCTCTATTATATCTAATTTCTACTACGTCCACCAAAAAATATTTACCTATTTTTAAAATTTTACTTAAACTTAGTAAGAGCAAAAATTACATATATTATTTAATCTGTTATTCTATGATGCTCGGAAAGAAACATTTCATTGTAGGGCAATGCTGGGAGGAACTTTCATGGTTTTTTTAGACAAACATTCCAATAATTCCCATTGCTTATGGAATCCACAGTAATCCCTCTCCCCCTCATAACGATGTGTCCTATTTGCACCACACTTCTGAGAGCCAAGCACAGCCCAGACAGAGATGCAGCATCTGATGCAATGACAAAAGAAAAGAAATTGCCAGCATGGGATAAAGGGGTCCATAACAGACTGAATTTTAGGACCGTCCTTTCAAAACCTTGTTAGTTGCTGACCTAACCCTCGCCAAAAGGATTTTCAGTGATGAAATTTCTACCATTACCTTCAGACAACAATTTCCACAATATAACTCTTTTCTCCATAGATTTTTTTCTCCATGTAGAGTAGCATTTTATATATTTGTAATGTTATGTTTTCCCCACTCCTTTGGCCTCCTTCATGGTCTTTTCTTACCCTTCACTACCTCATTTTCATTCTCTTCACTTGTTCAAGTATTGTTTTCTAAATCTTGACACTTTCCATTGGTGCCCCTGATATCTTTGTAATGTTTATTTCTTCTGTATCAAGTATCATACCAGTGACATATGACTGAAAGGACTAAGTCCAGAGAGAATAGATGTTTTGCAATGCATTTCTTTGTAAGTTTTAACAAAGTTTGGACTTCTAGAAATATTTGCCTGAGACTTTTTGGGACAATATTCAAAAAAGGAAAGCCAGGAGTCATCTGACCTCTGAGAACTAAATTAAGGAAAACATGCCTTCAAAGCTTGGTCTGAATTTTCATCATCATTGTTCTCTGATGGTTCAAATTTCAGCTCCCTGGTCAGTCACACAGCCAGGTGGCCAGTCAAAAGGAATGCCCGCAGTTCCCAAGATCAGAATGAAGCAAAAGAATAAATGAGGAGCACCCTACAAAAACTCCAGAGGCAAGTACCAAATCCTTCAGTGCAACCTCATTTACTACAGACTACAGTAACTCAGTGTGGAACCACTTCCTTCCTTGCCTTTGGCCACAGATTAACCACAAGAGAAACAAATCCAAGATATCCCACTGAAAGGAAAAATAATGTCCTGCTTTGCTTAAAGCGATATTATATCATGGGAACTACCAGAGAGTTAATAAGATTTGCACAAAGGCAAAAGATTTATTTAAGGAAAAAAGGCTGAAGTCAGAAGTAGTCCAGAGGTCATTGAACTTTTCTCATGTTCTCGCACAGATTAACTACTTGGATTAGAAGAAAAGAAACCTACAGTATCAATGTCCTGAAATGTACACCAATTGCAAATTCATTTCCGAGA
>WEKY01059224.1:5707-23277 GCA_013390045.1 Picathartes gymnocephalus
TTTTTTACACAATATGCATTTATCAACAGAGGTTACTGGAGGGACTAAGAATTTATTTATGGAATCAATGAGATGCAAATATACTAATGCTTATTTATGTACACTAATTTTCCAAGTATCACTGAGATGTACTTCAGTCACTTCAAGGATCCCCATTACATTTTTGGCTGGTGCCAAGAACCACTTTGGTGCTGGCAATCTCTTCACTATGTGATCAGACTGTAGCTGCTCTTGCATCTGTATTCCCAAAGCAAAAATAACTCTGCTAGGAAATATGTTCAGCAAAATGCATTTCTACATTAATTTTAATTTTGTATTAAAAACAAACTAGTGAAAGTTTTAACTTGTCCTGAGTGCCAAGAGCTTATATTTTAAGAGTTAGTTATTATCTGTTTGCAGGAGACACTTTTCTCATGAAAACATGACTAATGACCGTTGCATTCATATTCACCTGCTTCAGTGTCTGATAGAGCAAACAGGGTTTATTTCTGTCCTTTGCCAAACTAGAAGCTTTCTAGATCTTTGCAGGACATTATTTATTGAGACAGCAGATTGCTTTTGTAAGCTGAGTTACTGAATTTATTCCTAAATGGAACTGACTTCAGACGTGCATGGAATTATAGTAATAAAGATCTCCATCTTGTTCCCTAGCTATGAAATTATTTTTTTTTTTAATTATGGAAAATTATGTTATGTGACGTGAAAACATCTGCAGAAAAATTAAATGCAATTAATTTACATTTAGGAAAGGGGAAATCCTTATAAACAAGGATAACTTCAGAGTGCTACACCCTGTGGCCTGATTAATACTTTTTGGAGCTATCTCAGAAATCTCTATACCTTGCTCAAGTCTGAACTACACCTACAGAAGCCACAGCACATCAAGCTGCCTCTGGCAGCTTAGGCTTAGGCACTGGAACAGCCAAGAACCTCACTCAAACTTTGACATCAGGATGCCAACAGTTTCAGCTGAACAGTTTGAAGAACGTGAAAAATCTGACAGTTTTCAAGCAAACTGTGATTTGAAATAGCTAAATATGATGCTACATACCTTGGACAACCTATCAGAAGCTGCATCCAGAAAAGTTATTTCTGTTACAACTAATTAGAGGTCCTGAAACAGCTTTCCCCCGACTGTGTGACAGACCCAGAGCACTGGCTGCAGCTTTGCTAATGGCAACAGGTGAAGGGCAGCACATGTCACAGTCCTCCTTACCTGATTCAAACCCCAGAGTTCAGCCTGAGACAATGTGAGGGCAGAAGGACAAAGAAGGTTTGGAGAGCTATGAACATAACAGCAATAAGTGGGAACAAGGAGGTGACATCATTCAGTATGCAGCAGTGGTAGGGTCAGTTTGGGAATATAGAGTTCTGGAGCCCAAATCTGAAGATGAATAATAAATTTTGGAAAGGGCATTCAGAGAAGCAAAGGAAATTATTTATGGGCTGGAAAAAGCCCCACAGTGAAATGCCTTTTCCAGCACAGAAGTCTTCAGCAGAGCAAATGATCTTTTGTCTCTCTAAGTGAGCCTGCAGACAGATGGAACGATAAGGGAACAGAGATCAGGAGCAGGGCTGGGAGCAGTTTCAGAAGTATTTATTCTCCTCAGTATTGTGTGCTACTATTCAAAACAACCTTTAAGACCAGCAATATCTGAAATTATGATAAGAAAAGATCTGAAAAACAAGACTTCTTTTGCTTTTGCAATGGGTACAGAGACCCCTCAATATATGTGATATGTGCAACCCCAAATTGCTTCCTATTTTACTCACAGAATAAATACAACTTACATAAAATACATAACATTTGTGCATACTTGTGATTTGTAATGGGCTCCTTAAAATACTGTATAAAATTAAAAGCCATTCTTTAACTAGAGTTTGGGGGCTGGATGTAAGCTGCTCACACCCTTAGAATATCCTGCAATTGGAGTGGTTAAATACAGAAGTTGTACACTCCGCACATATACTTAAAAAAAGATAGAATAAATGAAAATAATTTTGAACAAAATACTAATTTTATGAAAGGATGAAATAACCATTCATCAAAGATATAAAATAAAAAAGCTTGAAAGCCAGGACTTTAGAATCAGCAAAATAACCCACTGACATAATATTTTACTAATGAGCATCAAACTGTATCTTTCTAAATGTCTTCTGATAGTATGTTGCTTATGAAGTGCCAGATTCTTGATTGGAGTAACAAAACCACACAGAAAATATTAACTCTGTTTGTTGTTGTTTCCTCCACTCCAGCAGAATGCTCTTCCAGCAGAAGCCATAACTGGTTTTAAGTGTGTTTTGATAGATCTAACAGAAAGGGTTTGCAATCCTATGTGAAAGAAAATGCCTTTACCCAAAATCTACTTTTCTGCAGAAAAGCATACTTTTATGCTTCTGCTGCATCATTGACAAAAACCACACACATTTAAATAATACTGCTGAACTCATGACATTTATAGATGTATAACTATTCACCCAGATGACTTTTCTTAAGCATGCCAACTCAGAGTTTCACTCTTTTGCCAGTGCTTTACCATTACCCACTTATCCAACAACCGGCCCAGCCTACGCTCCTGTTCTGGCCAACGGAGGCTTGCAAAGGGCCAGCAAATCCAGGCTGGTGGTGTGGGCATCACCAGAGACAACCCCCAGGGTCAGAAACACAAACAGAACTACAGACTCACTAATGAAAGCAAAGGGATAAGCTGATATTTTTTAAATGGGAAAGGAAACTGAAAGGCAAATCTTGAGGAAGGGAAAAGTCACCAGCTCCTCTCCCTAGTCATGTTTCAGCACTAATTTTCTAGTCAGTAACAACGCTTCTGTCATTAAATGTAATGTGGATATACTGAAACCAAGAAGATTTCCAAGCCATGTACAGAAAGAAGCAGATTTAGATGTATCCAGATGTTTTTGTTTAATCTACAGTAGCATTTTCTCCCAAAGACACGAACTGAAATAGTTTTTATTTGTTAATCCAACTTCTGCATACCTAGTAGCTGCAGTAATTTTACTTTGTGGCTCATGTATTCCTTCAATGTCACTGAGAACAGCATCAAGAGACAACTGTTACAAATATGTGCTTCTACCTTCAGTGTTTATGAACCTTCAGTGTAGCAACTCACATCTGGAGCACCACCCCTTCAAATAAAAATGTCCATCCCTAAGTCAAGAAACTACAGTCCATCAAACAACTTGCAAAATTTTAATAAATTCAAGATTTTAACATCACCACCCGAAGTGTTCTGCACACATTTCATTTGCCGCAAAGTTCATATTCTGCCTAAACCACTGACTGCTGTCATATTTGGTGCAACTTGTTATGGGTGGAAAGATAAGCAGCAGGGCAGCAAAAAGAGGAGGTTTATCTCTGGCAGCTAATCTCCTCAATCAACAGCACTCAGCTCTGCTTAACAGCCGTTGCCAAGGAACAGGGACCAGCTTTTCTTATCGGCTTCATAATGTTTCATTGACTATTCAGACTAGAATAGAAAGCTGTGACACTCGGGGTTATAAGCAGCACAAAATGAAAATGGCATATTATGTGGTATGAAGAAGAGAAATCTTTTAGCCCTCACCTTATCTGGACAGAGACTGTTACTCAAAGGAAAAAAAAAAGGCAAAAAATCATCTATCATTTTCTGTTCTGCTTATTTTAATATCACAAAACAAACAGAAAAATATACCTACATAAATAAGATTACTTTTTTAACATTGTTGGCAGGTCCTCAGCAATTCACTGACATTACTGATACCTCTTATACAGAAAGACAAGGGTTGTGTAGATCCCCTATTACATTACTGAAAAGCAAGTGTTGCCTGCTTATTCTAAAGCAATTGGAGCAGCTTCAATGCTTTGAGGGACTTCTCACAGGAGCAGTGATGTTCCTCAAACCTTGATAACCATGACCAGAATAAGAAAATCCATGCCAAACCAACAACATTTCTTTAATAGTATCACTGCTTTTCTCTCCTCTCTTCATCTCTGCACACAGTTTGATTTTCAGGCTGAATATTGATACTCTTCATGTACTTGAACAGGAATAAAAAGGCCTTATTGCATCTCTTCTGATTATGAATTTTTAGGATAATAACATTTCCTGAGTATCTGGTTACTAAAATTTAAATCTGGGGCCATCCAGATTCATGATGAATTGTAACTATCATTGTATTTGCATCTTATAATCAGCATATACAGAATTATATCATTATCCACCACAGGAAAAAGTGGTAAATAAGTTTAAAAAATATGCTTAGATACATTCACTGCATCAGAATGAATCACCTAATGAAGCACGTCCACAATTCTAAAATAAATGTGTTTACCTTTTTTTCCATTCCAATGAATGACTAACCATCCTCAAGGCTACATATCCAGTGGGCTATGAGCCCTCATATGTATAGATGTCCAGAAACTGAAAGGAGTATCCTGGAACAAATTCTGCAGTCATGGAATTCTCTGCTTTTCACACTAAGTTTAGGTATGGACTTAAGACAAATATTCATAAGCATTTGAAGCTGCAAGTACTTCTGAAGGATGTCATGTTACCCAGTCTCTTTCTGTACAAGATCCAATGCATCCAGTTACTATCAAAGATACGCCTACATTTCCATTCATTGCAAGCCTCCCAGGGGATACTGGGAATATTTTTATGCTTAAAAATAACTATTTGCTTAAGCAATTTTCTTTATTGAAGCTTGAGAGTTGTAAGGCTCTCTTACTTTTCCACAGTTTTAGGAAAAAATACAAAAAACCGCAAGCATTTGCAAAATGCTTCTAGGATCATACCACACCCTCCAGGAAATGTTAAAGCTTTGCTGTAACACAGAGCCTGTGGGATGAAAAGGTAGTGAGGTAGAAACACACTTCTTTTCACACTGAGGCTTCCTCTGCAGATGTGATTCCCAAGTACTGGTCGTGCTTGGATTGAAGTGTTTTGTGTTTTTGATACAGTGGGAAGGGGCTCTGGGCTCTTGCATTCAGGCTGGGATTTATGAGTTCATTTCACAAAGGCATAATTGTTGTCCTTTCAGTGACAAATAACTTCTGAAATATCCTCCCAAAGCTCACCACACTCATACTAGTAAAGCCACAGTTTTATCTACACAATGTCCTTAGATTATCTGGTGAAGGCTTATCAACTTCTCTATTTAATTTCCTTCCATTTTTTACTATTAATGAGAACAGAGAGAGAGTATTCTTTCTCATAACAAATAAAGGCAGCATTTCTTTTCATAGTAAATGGCCTGATTTTTATGAAGAAGTGTTCTTAAGTCTGATGCATCTTACCAAACCTTGCATGTGAAATTGGACAGGTAATTTAGGGGTGTATTTGTGGCAGATTTACTCCAAAGATACCAAACAGGCACACACTGTAGGTGGTTTGGCTAAATTAAAATCTAATCCAAGAAATTGAAGAGATACATACCTTGATATGAATAAAAGCATGAGGCTGAGATGACTGGATTAACTGTAACAAAAGAATAAACTCAAAAAATTCTATGGATTCCACCTTAGCTGAGGTGTTTCTATCAGTTTTCATCCAGTTTGGCTTCTCAGCTAATGAACAATAAGAGGAGGTGTTACATCTATTTCAACTTGCTTGACTACGATAATAAAGAGAAGATTCAAGCACAGAGGTACTGGGTTTTCTTCTATCAGTCAAATAAGAAAAATCATATACTCGAATCTATTGCTTTATCATTCATTAAGTATATTTGAAATTATTACTATTTAAATAATTTGGGTTTATTTGTGTTTATTTTTTTGGTGTAAGAACACCAAAATATGTTTCCAAATATTTTTGCTTCACTACACTTCCATAAAGATATATAAACCATAGAAAAAACTGAGCACATTGTTAATTTTGGTTCTTCAGACTTTTGCCTTCTGCACTGAGCCAAGGAGTGATTGTTAAGATCTTGGTCATGGAGAGCTGACAAGCTTCATTGGAAGCAAATGATGGTACAGACAGAAAGAAGCAGGATGTGTTTCATCTCTTCAGCTCAGAAGCAAATGCAGCCTGATAGAGGAGAGACCTCTTCAGCCATGACCACACAGTGCCACACAAAAGCTCTGCAGGTGATTGCAACAATTAACTTTCAAGTCCCATCAAGAAGGGGTCCTATCTTGGGCCCAAGTGTTGTCATGTAAGGATGGATACATCCTAAATTTGCTTTTAAAATATTACTACCAGAAAAACAATTAATTCTCTGGCAGTTCATAGAGAGTACCATACCTCAAAAATCCATTTAAATTTCTTTGAATAATGTCTAATTGTTCCCTTAAGCCTGTGCTGTATCAATAGTGACATTCCATTTGAACATTCACATCAAGATCCCTAAGGGACAGGTCTTAAAAGCTGAGCACAGACACTTAAGGAGCAAAGGAATAAAAAATACCAGATAAGCACAGACATGGAGATCCACGATTTCATGTGTGCATAAAATCAGTCACACAGGTTGCGTCACAGGCAAGTAAATACCAACTGCAAATGCAGATACAGGAAGTATTTCCATATTCCACCAATGGATGATGAGTAGGCCAAAACCAGGGCAGAGGTGACTGCTATTGTTTTGTCTTCTATCCAGTAGGGATTCTGCTCGAAAACTGTAATTTTTAAATTCCTGTCACGTTGTTTCTGTCCCTTCACAGTTTTGGTATCTGAAGCAGAAAAAAGGGGGAAGGAGTTGGCTGAATAGAAACTAATTGTACAAAACAGAGTGGAATAAAAATTTTGCAAAATAATTTGGAAAAAAACTTACTTCATCTTGTCTGTAGAATATTATACTCCAACCCAACAGTAATTACAGAGATATACCATTTTCACACAGATCTATCATTAGACATCATTCAAGCAGAAGCATTAGAAGTGCCCTCTTTTTACCCACAGGCAACGCCTTATGCTAAGCTGCTTCCATACATTTATGGAATTGATTTTAACAGCACTCTGGATTTGTGTTTCTTTTTTTTTCTTTTTTTCTTTTTTTTTTTTGGGTGTGTTTAAGAAGGCTTCCGAATAATTTCTACAAAACCAACATGGATCATCTTTAATTACTGCATTGCAACCATGGCTATTTAAAAACACAGTCTCAGCAAAGTAGATGACAAACATTAATGAGCAGTAATGCACACATGGTATTGTAAATGAAAGGATAATGAAAGCAATTTATTTGAAAATTAAAATATGATTAAGAATGGCAGCCTGTACTAGGACCCAGATGCCAACGGAAAGCAACCAATGTGCAAGCAGACTGTCATTAATTTGGGAACCATACGAAATTGCTTTCATTTCTTTGACAGTTTTTAATATAAAGTATCTTAACTAATAGGCAGCACATATACCCTGGAAGCCACAAGACCTATGGAGATTTTTAGAAGAAATGAAGAACAGTACAGGGAAAGTCTCCAAGAGGAGACTCTCCAAGAGAGAAAGAGAGAGGAATACATTTGGAAGCTATTTCCAATTTTAGGAAGGATGAATTACATTCTGCAAAAGTGCCACTCTGCACTGGCTGTGTAGAGAGTTCTTAGCTCACACTCAGCAGAGCACCTGAAGTGAGGACAGGTGAAGCTGGAGCAGATGTCCGAAGCAGGTGCTCACATCCGCACCTAAACAGGAACAGGGCAGAGGTAAGCCCAAAAAGCAGGTGCACTGACTTAGCTAAGTGCATGCAGAGGAGGTCTAGAAGGGATTTAACCACAACAATTTTCTCCTTCACATGTGTTAAAAAGTTTTTCTGAGACTATGCATATATTTTCAGGATCTAAACTGGTTCCATCTGCATGGTGTGGGATGCTAGATCAAGTGTCCATCACTTCAATGACCTCTGAACTTTTCTCCAAATCAGAGTACAAAATACCTTGAAAACATGAATTATTATTATGTATTACAGTGAAAATGCTCTTTTCTTTTTTGAAGTATGTCCTTACCCCAAGCTGACACTGACACAACAGCAGACCACACTCAGCAAACTGCTATTAAGTTGTCATGTATACTCATATTTAAGCATTCAAGTTTCAACATTTCAACCTAAATACCTTCCTCAGAGACAATATGTCAGAGGGGCTTGAGTTCCATACCCAAGAACTAGACTGCTCTCCAAGACAAATATATCAGGATGCATGGAAAAAGTAGTTCAGAGTGCTTCCTCTTTTTAAAAAAGTCCAATTAAAGATAAGTTGGAGCTCTGCTGAACAAAGCCAAAGGACTGCTCCATCTTGAGGGTACTGAGCCCACTGGTTTTTGTTCCAGCTGCAGCAGGTCAGGTATGAAACATTTATCAGTCCAATTTCAGAAATTAAACATAGTTGTTTGGATAGCTGTTCTCAGCAAGATCAAGTTCCTGCTAAGACACATCTTCTTTTACAAAAATCCACTTCATAAATGTATTAACCCGGACCTAAGACAGCACAACCAGTTGCTCAAAACAGATGAATATCCTGCTATGTTTAGCGTTGCTGCAGTCTCATCTGGAGTACTGTGTGCAGTTCTGGGCCCCACAGCTTAAGAAGAAGGTGAAGGTCCTTGAATGCCTCCAAAGGAGGGCAACAAAGCTGGTGAAAGGGCTGGAAGATGTTTTTTATGAGGAGCAGAGAAGGGCTTTGGGTTTGTCTGGTTTGGAACAAAGGAACCCAAGGGGTGACCGTGTTGCTTTCTGCAGCTTCCTGAGGAGGGGAATTGGAAAGGGACGTCCTGAGCTCATTTCCCTGGGATCCAATGATGGGATTCATGAGAATAGTTCAAAACTGTGCCAGGGGGGGTCAGAGTAGATGTTAGGAAGCATTTCTTTGCTGGGAGGGTGGCCGAGCACTGGAACAGGCTCTCTAGAGAGATGATTGGTGCTCCAGGCCTGTCACTGTTCAAGGGGCATTTGGACAATGCCCTTAACAACATGGTTTTACTTGCAATCAGCCCTGAAGTGGTCCGAGAGTTGGACTGGATGATCCTTGTAGGTCCCTTCCAACTGAAATAGCCTATTCTAAGCTCCAAAGCAGAACAGAATACTCTGGTACTATGAGCAGGATTTTCTTGTATATCGACTGATATGTAGACTATGGAAAATCAAGGTAATCAGTCAATAGCGTCTTTCATCATCCTCTTTCTTCAATAAGATTATATTTTATGTACATAAATTATTTATTTCCCTAACAAAAGACATGCCAGAAAAAAAACAAATTTCATCAATATGGCTCCCAAGAACTGCTGTTTTTCACTCTAAGGTATGAGGAGAACTTCTTATGCACAGGAAACACAAATCCTCCTATCAAGGATGTATTGAACACTGCATTCCATCCATTTTTGTCCTGGATATTACATAATTTATGTTTTATTACAACTGCAGAAGTAAATATTCAATTATCTGAAACAAAACTGGCAAGATTTTAGGGGTAAGAGATGTACTCCAGCTGAGCTTCACTGGTATCTTCTCACCACCAACAGCACAGTAAAGACAAAGAAAACAGTTTTATCTGCGTAATTCCTTGTATTAGCAAAAGGCTACTCCCTGGCCAGAACAGATTTTTCCTCACATCTCCTCTTTTCTTCTTTCTCTACTATTGCATAGCCATAGATAGTTCTAAATTTTACAAAGATTCCTAGAATTTTCAGCTTCTAATTATTTCTTTTCTGTCAGTCAAGCCAATCGCTCATATCTTCTTAAAAACTGCTTCGATCTCTGTTTGAACAATGCCACTTTTGGGTAGGTGACAAGGGCTAATCATCAATGAAAAAATATAAATAGAACCAGTGGCTGCTTAAAACTATATTTTAATCCTTAGGAAATCCACTGGGTATTAACAAAAGATGGTTTTGTCTGCAAAAAGGCATTAACATAGCCATTTATAAAACTAATAGGAAAGCGAGCAGTGCTCCAGTAATAATGAAAGTACACTGCAGAATAACATTATGGAAATAGGATACCAAATTGAAGAATTGACCTTGGGGCCCTGGCTTATCCTGGATGAAGATGACTTGTGAAATGAAAATTTGGCTGTAATTTGCTCTTGCTTTCCCTAAAAGGTTGAAGGCATTTCTATTGCAAATGAATAAAATGACTGTTAATTTCCTAGAATTAAGCGGGATATTCTTAAATATAGTTATTTAAGGGTTTTGAAAGATATTTTCAAGTCTTATTCTTAGAAAACTTGAAGTGGTTTTCTGTGATTTCTGCCACAGTCAATTTCTAACAGTTAATTTTCAAGTCACTTTAGGGAGAAATGTGTGCTACAGCTGAATCAGTTGGATGCACTAAAGTATCAAATGTTTATTCTTAATAGGTTATATTGGTCTGAGCATTTGATACTATAAGTGAACATGAAACACAGAACATGAGGATAGTCTTTCAAATAATGGTAAAAAATTATAATCTCTTATAAAAGAAAACAATAGCTAAAAAGATGAGTTTGGTAGTTTTGTTTAACATGAGACATTAAATTTTGGGCACCCCATTTCAGGGAATGGGCAAATGTCACAATATGGTGGTTGAAGCCAGAACTGAAATAATTCTGAAACGAAGCAGAAGTTATGGGAGGATAACACTATATGCAAAGCCAAAAATTTGCATGTAGTACTGTTTATGAAGGTAGCAGGAATATATCAAATACCACCAATAACCATAAAGGAGAGAAACATGTGCTGTAAGATCCACAAATCTTAAAGCGTCCCTTTTACATCAGTAGTTTTAATTATTGATATCATTGGAGTGCCTAGCATCCTCAATAATTGCTCAGGGAACATGTTTCAAATATAAATATACAACAACAAAAAACCCCCATCTCTATATATGGACATATGACTGTATGTTATATGTCTCTCTCTCTCCATACATATATATTGACAAATAACATATACTTATAACATAAATATGTTATTTACATATTACATACACATATAAAATAAAAATCTAAAATACTCTCCCCCCAAAGAGTATTTATGGCATTCAGACACAGATACATGAATTAAGAGCCTGGAAATACCAGGCAGAATGGCAAGTAATACTAAACACAGTCCAGAGCATGCTTTGTATGCTCCACGGAGGAGAATTACAAGAAGGAATCTGAAGGACAGCTTTACGTCGGCTCAGGAACGGTTACAGGAGCATCTGTCAAACATGGCGGGTTTGAGGAGAGCAGCAGAGGTGCTTATTTGAAAAAATACAAAGAAGATAAATCGTGAAGTAACTGCTAAAACAGAAAAAGGAATTAAAACCTGTATTACTTACTTCAATTTTAAAAACCCCATATTTATCAAATTAACAACCTCATGAGATTTTGCTATTCAGTATTATTTCCATTTGTTCACTCAAGTGGAATCAAGCACAAACAGTGAAAACCTTTCAGAAAGCCATGATTTCTAGGACAATAGTATTCAGTAGCAGCAAATCAAACTCTCTTAAAAAAATATAATTTTTGTTGTTTCATTCTACAGCAGATTAATATTTGATCTACTGCTTTACAACAGAGATAAGATTTAAAAAATGTAATTTATATTTCATCAAGCCACAGCGCCAGTTTAAGAGACAGCCCTGCAGCTCCTTTTGCTGGTAAACTAAACTGTGCTAGAGAACCTCCCTGGACACGGCACCAGCAGCACACGAGAAAGGTCTTTGCCATGGAGTTGGCCCAGCTAACTCTCCTGCACAGTAACCACGTGGACAGTTCATCTCAAGGCACAGCTGCAGGAGCCAGTGCACCTCTGGCTGGCTTTGACTGGAGATGGATCACTCTGTGCTGCGCAGATTCAGGGCCAAACAGTGGGCCCCGGTCATTTCTGCAGCCCGTATAGCCACCTATTTTAGGAAGACAGCATCAACAGCAGTGGATATTGATTGTCTCCAGAATGTTTTCCTTGAAACACATAAGCATCTCACAAGAACCTGACACCATTAACAGAAGTGCAATTCCGTGTAACAGACAGCATAGCAACTGAGTTTAAAGCCAAGTGTAGGATAAGAAAAATGAAAGGCATTTTTCTCTGTGTTGTATATAACACACTTCCTCTGATATAAATATACCAAGCTTCACCTTCTCACCTTGTTTTGCTCAAATTTCCTCTCTGGAGGGTGGCTCCAGAGCCCAAAGTCTTGGAAGAATCCTCTGACTCTGAGCCTACTCATGAGTCAGTAATACCTCTCTGTTCTCATGCTAATGCTGGCCTTAAACGGACCTTTTATCTCCCTGGTCTTTTATCAGCCAGATACTGACAGATATCAGCAACATCATCCTGTATCATCTGCATATCTGGTATTATCTCTCAAGGTGTAATGTGCAGGGCTAACTAGGATGCCCTCCTCTAGTTTCCTCATTGATTAGAGACTTCACTCTCTAACCTTATCATCAGCCTTTTTTCCCCCCATACTGCAGCTTCAACTAAACTTTCTTCAATATATTTAAAAGAAAATGTGATATGGGTATTACAGGCAATTTTTGGTTAATGTTATGCACATTGCTACTTGTTTCTCTCTTCCTCCATGTCCTGGAGAGGTGCATTCTAAAACTGTTCATGGTCTTTCATAGT
This sequence comes from Picathartes gymnocephalus, assembly GCA_013390045.1. Classification (NCBI taxonomy): domain Eukaryota; kingdom Metazoa; phylum Chordata; class Aves; order Passeriformes; family Picathartidae; genus Picathartes; species Picathartes gymnocephalus. The sequence continues at coordinate 18,229 of WEKY01059224.1, forward strand.
AACATTGTGGTAAGGAAGAAAATTACACACAAGCCCTTCTCTTCTACCATTTCCAACTTGGAATGTTCTAATAATAGTCAAGTTTTTGAGTCCCTGACTATATCAACTTTCTTTCTGTACTATTCATATGAGTTTATGATTCCACTTCCCACAGCTGGACATTCTTTTCATTTTAATATTCTTCTTCTTTTTTTAATCAAGAAAGAAGCACTGTTTCCAGTCGGTACTATCTTAATATTTGTCCTAAAGTCAATAGTAAGAATATAAAGAGAGATCTTCTAGAAAATCAATTCTTCAGAAATTCTTTCAGAAAGCTCAGTCCAAGTGTATCTCTCATTAATACTTCCCATTGACATATTCTATTAAGATATTGTATTTACTTTACAATTCCTTCAATAGACTTTGTACTCTGAAATTTAAGTAAGTTTCTTATATAGACCAACCAATGCTTTACTGACTTCCAGTTGATTCCATCGCCTCCACTTCCTGTCTAGAAAGTTCAAAAATAAGAGGACAAAGCAAAGCTTTTCAGATGATTGATTAATCTTGGGTAGATTTATACTGTTGTCTTTGCCTTCAGCTCAGATCAGATTCCCCAGCTTGTGTTTGCCCGCCTCAAACATAAGCACTACCAGCTCTGCTCCACCTGTGCTGCTGTGTTTGCAATACCTGCTGCCAGAACCACCATTCTGGAAAGCAGAATGGAGATTGTACAGCATCAAGCTCCTTAAGTGGGTTTTCCTTTAGTCAAAGTAATTTCTGGTTTTTCTAATGTGTATTCATCTCAGTTAATATCAATCTAACAGAAAAAAAGGCAAAGCATTAATAGAGCCATAGTATTGTCTCCATTGAAAACCTTCATTGGCATGAAAGTAGCTCAGCTGGCAAATCGGTTGCTTTCTTACCACCTGGAATATTTACTGATGAGGGGGAACTGTAGGAACTGCAGCTTTGTTATCTCCTGTCCACTTGCAAGGCCTTGTTTGGAATAACTACTTCCAGATGGATATTTTAGTGACATGTGGTCCACGCAACCTCAGCCATTAACTAGACAAAAGAAAATAGGAATAATGGTATATATATCTTTATTCTGATAATACATTTCTTGACTAGTATTTAGAGGATTAAACAGGAAAGCACTAAGAGAGAAGAATCAGAAGAGGTCTGATAAGCTACCAATGGTCTCTTTCAACCGATTTCACATGCTAAAAGAAAAGCCTAATACATAGTTGCCCTGAGGAGATTCTGTGCTTCAAACACAGGCTCTTTCTTACTCAATCAGCAGAAACCTTTCAGTCTTTTCCAAAATACAGCAACTGAGCTTATGGCAAGAGGAGCTCACAGCTCTGCACATTCACAAGTTGACATCTCCTTTCCAATACTTGCACACCTACTAGTTTTTCAGGAAACCACAACAGCAAAGTTGTGGTTTCCTACTACAGTAGTGAACATGATTTCTGAGCCTCTCCTATATGGCTGCACTTAGCAATATGTTAATAATTTCTTTAGAAAACAGATGTAACTATTACAAAACAAGGGCATGCTTGTAGAGAGGTATAAATACAGGTATTTCTCATATCAGTTTATGTAATTCACTACCAGATAATGGCATTATGTCAAAGAGTTCTTAAAGGAACACTTCAGTTTTGATTCATGAAAATACAGAACATGCAAATTTCTAAATAGAATTAAAGTATATGAAGTCGATCTATCATGTTTCATGATAAAGACCAGCAATGTGGTTAGGAAGAAATTTCTGCCCTGAAATTAGCATATGGACTGACAATTGTATTTGTTGAACCTCAAAGTGCTCCCATTTTATTCTAGGAGGAACAGAATTGTTAAAGATAAAAGAATACATCCATTTTTTTCTGGCTTGCAAGTTCAAAGATAACAAACAAATAAGGAAAAATCCCACAGTTTGTTAAAATTCTGAGATATAGAATATTTCCTTTCTACTTCAATGTAATAGCATTTTTATTACTAGACTTAAGCTGGAAGTCTAAATAAAAAAAAAAAAAAAAAAACAGAACTGACAAAAATAAATGGCAGAAAAAGCTCTCACTCTTCAGTGTTCAGAAAAGTGTATTAACATATTTATTGAATTACATTGGCAATGAAGACAGCAATATATTGAAATTCATTGATTTTTTTTTTTCTTGACTTAAAAGCAACACAGATGCTTATTACAAAACAGCGGTTCCTCTTCTCATTTTTATCAACCCTTTTTTAACAGCTACTGACATTGACAGTTTCAAGCTTAATTGTACATTCAGCGTGTACTGTTAATGACATTAGATAAATGGATCACATCAGAATGCAGTATCGTCAAAAGAGACCACGTGCCAATCTTACAAATTTAAAATCAAACAAGCTACTCTGTAGACCCTGACTCTTCAAGTTGTTTATCAACTGAGTACTAGAGAATATTTTGAATGTCATTATACATCAAAAGATGAAAGATGTGCCTACCACAGCCCATGTTCCATTTATACAATGAAATTTAATTACATGTTATAACTATGCTGTCTTAGAACTACGGTAATTAAAGGGGTACAGTACATTGGTGTTTTATTCATTGTAAGCTCTTATTTTCACAGGGCTTAACTCAGCCATGCAAATTTACTCCATTATCAAAGGGAAGAGCCTGTCACAAACACAGCAATGGTTGCTGCGACTATGCTAAAACAGAGTTGAAACTTATTTGCAGCATCATTCAGGATGTTGTGAGAATGAGCCTTAAAAATCTTTTCCATTGCAATCTATAAGGCCTCAGAATAATACCTGTTTAAAATACCAGTTCGTGGTGAGACGAAAGTCTTGTTTGTAGACATGTCTAATCAAATCTCTGAGCAAAATACTCTCGGTCTTATACAAAATTTTTCTGCAAGCCCATTATAAGCACAAGCAGTGAGGTTCCCAAGCACTCTGGATGCAAAAAATCTATGTCATTAATCAGCAGGATGTTTAGATAAAATTTTCACCTGTATAGGCAGTTGCAAATTACAATCCTCTGCATCTGCGTGGGCATCCGAGCAAGACAGGGGTACTGAGTGGAGGCAGCTTAATTGGCTGGCTGTGCTCCACGGGAGCAGTGGAGACTGCTTTGGAGAGGTGCCGAATTAACACATCTCACAGATCTCCCAGTCCTCATTCACTGCTCTATAAAACCAGCCTTGCCACCACAAGTCTCCCAGACACCCCAGATTATGCTGGCTGCCTCTGTGTATGTGCAGTAGCACGGAATACCTGGATCTATCTTCCATGGTGTGTGCAGATACACCATGAAATAAGCACTGTGCTTCCTTCCCAGACAAACTGTTCTTGGTCTCATTTCTTGGATTTCCAGTGAAAATGAAACAAATTCATAATATCAATTCCCCATAAACTATTTGAGACTCATGTTACCTTCATTAGCCAAATCTAATATTTCACCTGTCCCTAATGCAAGGATATGTGAAACGTGTGGGTGAGAAGTTTTCAGGGAGTCTAACCTGGTTATTGCTTCCACTCGAGTTATATATTGTAAGGTGTGTGGCATTTCTTTGTGTATGTTGGGCAAATGCGTCTTTCTCCAAACATACATACAAAATATAGAAGCACAAAGCATCAATAAAAATCCCTTTATCCTCAATCCACTGAAGGAGGCATATGATTTCCAATAAGCAGTTATCCAGTGTAGCAAAATCCTGTGACAACCAACAAAAGGGGCAATTTAAAGATGGAGCATTGCCTTGCCTCTGCAGATCTAAGACTTATTTTAAGCTTTTTTTTGTGTGCGATCAAATCAGCATCAACCCAATTATGCCTAAGGTCTATCTTCTTGTTAGATGGCAGGGTCAGTCACAAATGAGCAGCCTCTTGCAATTTTCCATCAAATCAGCTCTGTAATTTGAGAGCTAATGCAGACATCTCATGAAAACAAATCATCAGAGAGTGTCGGTTCTCCCCCTCCTTCCCAAAATGAAGCGTTCAGAGGGATTTGGGTTTCTCTTTAAAAGCCAATTCTCATCTCTGTGAAAGCCAATGCAATCTATAGTAAACAAAAGTCAGTAGTCATTTTTAGACTTCCATGAATATTTCAAACCTCTGTGCACCTCTTCTCCAAAAGCTTTCTTACTTTGTTCAATAAAAGACAGATTATCAACTTAAAGTTAAAAAATACACCCTGGAGGTAAAGGTATTTTGCAAGAAATAAGACATTTGCATGAAACTGCAAAATGCAAATCTGTTGTCATAAACTCACTTGCTGAGAGTTCAGCACCATTTAAATAAAAACAGAAAAAAATATCCTTTAAGTGCCCCTCATAATTCATAAATACAAAAAATCTACAGAAAACCCTGGTTATTTCTAATGAGAGGAAAAAATGCTGTGTGTAATGAACTACAGACAAAACCAAACTTGAGCTGTTCCAGTCACCCAACCTCTGACTTCTTCCTGACAAATGAAGACAATGACTCTGTACATCTAAACTGCCAAGGTAAACAGTAGGATGATAAGGAAGATCCCTAAATTATTCAAAGTGGTTTCTGGGCTTCAAAAGACTCCTTCACTTTGTTCCTTTATATATCTACAGCTATTTAAGTTTGCCTCTGGCTCTGACACAGACAGCATTGTGCCTGTGATGTTGAAAGAGAGGAGCGATTCTGTAAGTTTGGGCAGACACTTCTCTGCTGGAGCACAGGAAGAACAAGACGGCCACTTTGGCAGGCATTGGGATACAGAGATTGTGACTCTAAAGATGTTCCCTTCTGTCTGCCTTTTTATTTCCAGTTTTTCACACGCTGTATCACTTCTATGTATGCCAGACAGAGTTTGCTAATACCTAAGGATCAAAAAGTAAGGTAGGATCATAGAATTGTTTAGGTTGGAAAAGACCTCTAAGATCATTGAGCCCATCCAGTAACCCAGCACTGCCAAGCCCAAGGCGTAGTCTCACCAGTGCCGAGTACAGAGGGACAATCTCTGCCCTAATCCTGCTGGCCACACCATTTCTGATACAGGCCAGGATTCCTTTGTCTTTCGTGGCCACCTGGGCACACCTGGCT
>WEKY01059225.1:7668-25032 GCA_013390045.1 Picathartes gymnocephalus
AGATTCAATGGTCGGAAAAAATGTAGAGAAAAAAACCAGATGAGGGCTTGGGTAAACTTCCTGGAGTCTGCAAATCCTGATCCATAGCCATTGCTCTCAAGAGATAATCATTTTACTAACTTCAGTGATCTTTGGAGTGGGCAGAGATAAGGTAGCAAAATTCAGTGCAGTTTGGTGATGGTGGGAGTCTGGAGTTAGTTACAGCCCAGACTGTTATATAAGCAGTGGAGAGTTAAGGGGTTAAGAAAAGATTTAATTGTTTTGAGAAGCAGAGACAAAGTAACACTTCCTCTGCTGTATTTCATATATATCTGATAGGATCGTGATAGTATGGGAGCTGAGGTGACCTGAAGTATTTCATTCAACATTTAGAGAATCCGAATCCATCTCCAGTCTCTTCCTTCTGAAGCGTAGCTTATATTTCTGACTAATGTCTGCAAGCAGGTACTGCTTCTCTGGGCTACTGGAGGCTGGCCAGCGGTTAAGCCAAAACATTACATGTAGAGCTTCTTGAAGAAGAAAATATTTGTACAACGGGCAGCAATATAGACATAGCATGCACGTTTTGATAGAGAAATAAACCCACACATTTACACTTCCAGTCTGATTTTTTTAAGGTAGTGATTTACAGCCCTATTACCACTTGGCAATCCAAGGTCTGGAGAATAATACCAAGCCATCTGCTTGTGCCCCTGTAGGGCAGCTTGTAGCCGTGATGCTGCCTTGCAAATACATCATTGCAACTCACATTCGAAAATCTTGTTGCGTGTCTTGCAGCCTTTTTTTTTGTTTGCCTGGAGGATGGTGGCAGATGTGCCGGACACACATGTGAGTTTTGTGTGATTGACTGTGCTGTAAATAGCTGAAATTATGATCTGTGGTTTGGTTTTTTTTTGCTTTTTTCTTGTTACATAGCCAAGACAGTGGGGAAGGGGCCTTTGAGGAAAGGCTGACATGCAATAGAAGCAAGATAAAATAATTTTTAGAGAAGAGAAATGCTACTTCTCATAAATAGTTTTTGAGCTAATTGCCTTGCTAATTCTTCTCTTGCGATCATATTCCTCTCTTACTGGCATTATACTTGCATACTACACAAACTAATTGAGGACTTACCTTACCTTACTTTAGTCTGAATTTTTTACTGTGGATACTATGCATACTACTACACAGCAAATCCAAGTTCAGATATGCCCTACCACTGAAAGTGTCTCCACTTTGTTTTTTTCGCTCCTCTCTTTCCTGGCAAATCTATGAGGACTGATGCTCTTCTTCAGAAGACAGATTGCATTGAATGTTGGTGGCATGCAGGGTTGCTAATCAAGTTTCTGTTCCTACCACACTTCCACAAAGTGGTGAGATCTGTTATCTCTGGGACTGTTTTGCCACGCTTGGTCTGTGCCAAGGAGTATGCTGTTGTGAAAAATCCTGAGAAACAGCCTTTTCAGAGCCAGTGTGGTTATTGAGGTAGGTGAAGTTACAAGTGGTATTGCTGCGGTTCCGAACCAGAGAGCACTGCTGGCATTGCTGATGACTTCTGTTTTAAGCTATGTGTCATTAGTCCTCTTCGCTCCAGGCTGTAGAGAGTAGATTCGATGGGAATAACACTCAGGAGGTGACTGGGGTCAGCAGTGCTATAGGTAATAAAAGTGAGAAGTGGGCAGATGATATAAACGCTTGTTTTCTGGTCATTAATGTGATATACCGTGTAATCTAGCTGCTTTTAATTATTCATTATGTTGGAAGGGTTTACAGTAACAGACAAAAAGACAGCATCTTAGAGCACAGATGGAGAAGCCATTCTGAACTGTAGAGTGTGCAGGAATTAGCTCTTCATTTTACCTACTTGTGTTTCTCCACATAATGAAGATTTGGTTCGTAGTGTCCCTAAAGTGTCTTGTGTTATTGTCATTACTCATTCATAACCTACTCTATAAATGAATACCTGGCAAGGAGAATGTTCCTTGAAGGGCTGTGGATAAAAGCAGGAAATTTCTTTGGTGTGATTCTTGTTATGACTTATTTATGCCTAAAATTACTTAAAAATATATTCTGTTGAAAGTGGAGAGAGAGTTGCAGTAGCAATAACTGCATCTATTCAAGGTTGATGTGTGGATCACTTTTTAAAAAGTCATTTCAGTTTTAGGGGTACTTTCCAATACATATCTACTGTACTATTTATGCAATATATGCTTTACTAGCTATACTTCTAAAACTGGAATGTGCTTTTCCTGTTTGCCATCATATGTACAATTGTACATACAAAGTGAAACTTGATTCCCATGTTTGTGTTGTTTTTTGCTTGATAGGAAGGTTTGAATTCAGATAACTTCTGTTTCAGATGTGGATGCTCTGCTTATGTCAGAGATGTAGTACATTTGGAAGGGTTATGCCAGCAGAGTGTCACTTAGATTTGGGTGATGAAGAACCTCTGGATGTTGATGTGGTTTATCCTGGTTTTTATGCAAAATTTTCAGGCTAGCTCTGCCAGGCTAAACTGTTCAGTTTTGGATACTGAACTCAGTGGGTCTTGTTCTGAGTCAAAAAACTACTCTGATCTCGTTGTCTTGTTCTATAAATGTGTAGGTAAAGATATGGTCATAGTCTGCTGTATAAATAAGGAAGGAATGACTTCCATGGAATCCATGTGTTTTCACATATGCAGATACTGGATAGGAGAATAGGAATAATGATGAAATGAGGCCCAGCAGAGAGTTGGAACAGACCTTCATGAGACCTTGCAACAAGGACAGCTAGCCCAGATTCCAAAACTTGCTTCTGTAAGGAGATTGAATGTAGAAACTATGCAGGATTTCAGCTGCCTATGTGGAATAGGTGCCAATGGGATGGCTGTTCCTGCTAGGAGGCACTGTCTTCCTGCAGACCTGCTCCACAGCCCTATGGGGTGTGCTATTCCAGTGGTGAGCTTGAATAAAGGCAAGCAGTTGGATGCAGCTCAGGATCATTCCCCACATCTGTGTGCTTGCCTTGGCACACACGGCCACATGCTGACCATAATCCTGTATTAGTGGTATTGCCAGCCATTCTCCACAGCAGCAGACACTGATGTCACAGCGGGGAGATTATGTCCTCTTAGGAGATCTGGCAGGAGAGGGAAGGCCAGATTAATGCAGCAGGTAGATGAGGAGAGGGGAAATTATTTATTAAAGCCTAAGCCTTTACCTAAATCATATTGGCTCTTTCACAGAAGAGTGCCAACAATCTCAGACAAGATGCTCATATGAAATGGTTTTTCATTTATTTTTGCAAATCTGGTCATGGAATTTATCTATATATGTCTCCCGATTTTGCTTTCCCTTGCTCCCCAAAAAAGACTTGTTCTTCTGGACTTTTCTTCCATGGATTCAAGGGATTCCTTGTTTTGTTTATTTAGCGTATATACAAATGCTCTATTTGAGGGCCAGGTTGTGAGGAATATGTAGGAATCGCAGCAGTCCATGTTTAGGTGGGCTGGAGGAGCAAGCTACAAGATTTGTTTCATATAAACTGTGTATTCCAAGTTAGTATCAAAACAGCTGCATTAAGACACATGGCTATTTGTTGGGGACATACTGTCCATTGATACAGAATGGTATTGTAACTATAAAGATTATTGTTTTTATATAGCTTTATATTTATTTATATATGTACGCATGTATCTCCCTTCAAAATTCTGTCTCATTTCCAGTCCAGTAGTTTAGTCTGATCAATACTTCCTCAAATGTTGCAGGTCAGGAAAGATGTATTGTACATATCACTCTCCAGAAGTTAAATCTGAGCTCATGGCCTCTGTGAGGTATCTGCAAAACCCCTCTGGATAACTCTGCTTCTTCACCAGTGTAACTGAGAGAAGGATTTGACTACATGTAGGATTTTTTAGGTTCCTGAGGGAGTAAGGTATCTGTTCTTTTTGAAGGGCAGTGGCCATAGGGTGCTTAATTTTCTTAAACTGCTCTGAAAAATTCTGACCCAGTGTGAATACTAACATTTAAGCAGGAAACAAAGGTGAATTTGTAATTCTCGGTAAAGAGATTTGACTCAAAACTCACCAAAAGAGAAAAAAAAGAAAAGATAACATACTTCAGTTACCAGTTAGTAAAGTTTTGTGGCCTTTGTTGAAGTTGCAAAGGTTTATACCATTGGTCGTTTGGTGTAGTAGGTTTAGTTTTAAAACTAAAGTATATCCCCCATGGAGGCTCTTCAGAAATTAAGATAAGATCAAGGAGAGGGGAATATAAAGGGAAAAGGAGGAAAAAGAGAAAGGATGCGTTGGTATTTTTCAGACATTAGAATTAACTCACATGGTCTGGGCTGGAAAAAAAAAAAATAAAAAGGAAAGCACTTCAAAGCTTTGAAATTTTTTTCAGTATAGTATGTGAGGTCCCAGAAAGGGATCTCCAGGTCTGGGGGGTTTTTTGTTGTGGGTTTTTTTTTTTTTAATTTTAGAAAGAGCAGTGGTCTGATCTTGTAACTGTAATGCAGAAGTTTACTGCACACCAGTGTCCGACCTCTGGTGTTTTTGGCTTTCTGCTTGTCACTCAGTGTGGTGCTGTGCTGCTGGTCTTTTGTTAAAAGGGGTTTGTGCTACTTGGATTTGCCTCATGGTTTGGTTTCTGTTACTGATTTGTAGTTTTTGTTCCTTTGGATTAGCAGAGTGCAAGTTTGGGGTTTTCGTCTGAAACATAAATTGTTCAACTAGACTTTTTGAATTTCATTTTGTTTTGAGACGGGTCAAAGCCTGCTCCTTTATCTCAGATAGTTATCCATCGCTCCTGGGCCAGCACTGCTTCCAGATCAGTTTCATGGGAGTAGCCAGCCAGCCATAGCTGTGTAGTGATCACTGGGATAGATATGCTACTTAATTATACAAGTATTAACTTACATGGCTAAATCAGCAACTTGTTAATCAGTTTGATCATGTGATTTTAATACCTAGATTTCTTCTTTTTTAATTTTCTTGCCGGCATTTGTTCTAGTTTCTTGCTGACTGGTTTCAAATTGTGGATGTTTTCATCAATGTTTATTAGAATTTGTTCTTGCTTTTTAATGTTATTTCTTGCATGTGCTTTACAAATGTACATTACGTTATTTAGTTTTGTTGGAATGTGGCTTTGTAGAAAAAGCAGACATGTTCACCAACAGCTTTTAGGAGAAACATGTTCACAAAATTTATTCCCCTGCACATGGGAAGGAAAAAAAGATTCATGCCTGACAAAGCAAAGTAGATCACATCCTAGATTTAGAATGTCAAATCCCAGGAAACAAAAGTAATGAGAAAAACACTGAATAGGCAATGAGCTTGTGAAAATGCAGACAAAAAGTGTGAACTCGGTGCAAGGTCTTAGCTGTTGCGAGTTGTTCTGTTGGGTCTGCTTGTGAGCGGCGCGTGTTGCACGCCCGGTGGATTAGGGGGCTTAAGGGGCTCCAGGCTCTCTGGAGATCTCTTATCTCACGCAGGCAGCTCTCAGTCCGCTTTGTGTACCTGCATGAAACTCATCTGCTCTAGTGGTGTGACCACAGTGAAAAGGGTGCCAGTGGAGTCGGAGACTACACAGCTGAAAAGGGGGGAAATGGAAAACAAACCAGAAAATGGGAATTGAGGAACAAGCAGGGTAGAAGGGATAGTTGCATCCTTCTGTTCGTGGTTTGCCTGCGTAGTCCTTGAAGCTGTGGAGAGCTACATTGCTTTGCATATCGCCGTGTGACACTACATCTGCAGAGCTGTAGGGGCAGCAGTGGGAAACCCTGCATTGCTCCTGACCCATGAGGAAATCGTGCCTTCAAACTGTTAGCGTTTTTGACCTATTTTTTGGATATTTATTTCCTTGAAACCATTAAATGACTCTGAAATAAAACCATTTTGACTTCTCCAATCTGTGAGCTCTAAACAGGTTAAAAAGGGAAACAAGCTACAAGCTCTGTTTCCTTTGCCTGAAAATCCACTGATGCAGGATGAAATTAAAGGCTATAAATAGCTCCTGTCCCTTCAGCTTCATCATGCAAGCTTTGGCTGTGCACAAGGATTAGAAGAAGACAGAATGGATTTCTGTGTGGCGTCAACAAGAGTCAAGGATTATGCCCACTGTGCACATTGTATTGTTCATTTCTCGTGGGCCCTTGCAGGGAAATTAAATCCCTTCTGATGCTCAAGGTGCAGGAGGCAGAGTCGGCTTTGAGCTGTGAGGACACGTGCATTGCAAAGCAATTTTACACAGTAGCACTTAGCTTCCTGTGGGTCTGCTGCGTCAAGCCCTGGCTTCATTTGGTACAGTCAGACAACCCAGAACAGATCATAGCAGCAGGGGCTGGTGCTTTCCAGGCTTAGAGCTGGAGTCAGTGAGGTTTATTGCTGCTGAACACATTTTGAAAATAGGTTGGGTTGTATGTTTGTTTGTCAGGTTGCCCCTTCTTCACTCTGTTCCCTTCTCTCGTGCAAATCCCTTGTTGCCGAGCATTGCTCTGTAGTGCCAGAAGGCTTTCGCAGAGTTAACTGCAAATAGACCCCTGCAATAGGTGTAAGCTCTTGAAAAAAGGATGCCAGACCTTTCCTTAGAGGAGCACTCAAGGTTGCCATGACCTTAGCAGCGTGAAAAGTTATTTTATCTCTTCTCTCCTCTCCGCTTGTCTTTCCCACCCATACATTGTGTGTGTCATTAGAAGGCATTGCTTCAAGGAGGAATATTATAGTAAATTCCTCTTTATTATTTACAAAAAAATAGAAGCATAGAGCAACACTATTTGTCCAAAAGGTAAAGAGATAAATAAACAAACAAACAGCTCCTTTTTGGAGCAGTTTATAAAACTTCTGCTTTTTCATATTCCTGTCCCATGAGATGCAGAAGCCCACTTGCTTGCAAGTCCTGTATGTTTAGGTGAGGTTTGATAGCATAAAGTAACTTTCAGAGTTTGATCCTCAGCTTTATATATATTTAGAACTGTATTATTATAAGTACTATTAATATCTCTGCTTTATATATGGTAATTTCAGTGGGGAGAAGGGCAAGAGAGGAGTAACTTCAGACTGACGTTTTATTGCTTTATAGCTGATGTCTGAACATTTTAGTTAGAAAATAGTGGTAGTATTTGTTAGTAGCTGATAAAAGGATTTTATGTACATGCTGGTTTTTTCACATCCTAAAGATATCTTGGGACTGCTAGGATTGCAGCTTTGTTGTGGCAACACTGTAATTCTTTCACTAAAATCTCCATGAGTCAGCATTATGGCAGTGTGAGAACTTGATCCAATTCTCAAACCTCCCCCAACAACCTCCCTTAGAAGAAACGTGGTTGAGGATGTAGAACTTGGAGTAGTCATAGACAGGAGGCAAACCCTTTTTTTTTAGATTGAAAAAAGCAATTTTGTTGCTAATTCTTATGGATACATCTAGTATTAGAGTGTGCATTTAAATTTCATGCTTCTAACAAGAAGGACAGTCTTTTTTACTGACCTTGTAGTCCTGTTGACCCCATCTCCTGACTGATGGGAACCATATTTCAGTCTCCTCCTGTAGTACTGAGAAGAACATCCATCCTCTGAGAATTCTGTAGGTGTAAGGAAAATGCTATCCTTTCCTATACTCTGAAGCCTTAGATGTGTACTAATCATTGGACTGTGAGCCTACCACTTTTGCAGAAATGTGATTTATGTTTTCCACTGGAAAAAATTATCTCACTGTGATGTTGGAACTTCCTTCAGGGAGGGAGTAGATATGAGTCTGATTAGAACAGGACTCACTGACAGGTACATCTCAAGGTTGTGCAGTCAAATCCCAAAAGCTGCTTCTTTTTTCTTTAGGCACATTCTTTGTAAGTGTCCAGTTGTAAGTGTGTATCAACAATTGCTTTCGAAACATTAAAATCAAGAACAAATAGGGAAAAAAGGAATAGAATTAAGGTTGCCTATCGTATAAGAGCTGGAAAAGCCACTCATATCTGCCTTGAATTAGAAGTGATAAAACTTAGAAGCTTTTGCTACTTTGTTCATTTGTTCACTTGTAATGTCACCAGAGACCACTAAAATAAAAAAAGCCTTGATTTGGGTCCCCTAGTTACTGTGAAGAAGTTGGAAAGGCTGCTGGATGCAGTTATTCCTTACAGTCAGGCTCTGTTCTCTCCCCCTCCCGGAAGAATGGAAGCTTACTAGGGTCCTGCTGATCTGTTCTCACTCAGAAACCTTCTCATTGCAGTGCAGAGTAACCAAAATAGCATTTTGGTTTAATGGCTCTAGCACTCTGAGAAACGTGTGCTTGTCTCACTGAGGCAGAGACTCCAGTGGTGCAAATTCGAGTCTCATTTGGCTCTGTCCGGGATGGTCACTATTAAAGAGCTCTTTGCCAGCAATGTGAAAGCCTTTACTGGTGCAAACTTGCCTGCACTTTATACTTCAGATGTTCTAGTGAGTGGACACCTTTGTGAATATTTTTGTTGTAATCTATATATTGATTCCTCTTCCCCATGGGTGAACATTTTATCTCTGTGCTCCATGGCAAAGGGAAGTTTATTTCTCCTCTCCAAAAGTTTCTGCAAATGTCCTAAGGGTGGCATGTAATGTACTGGCTGCAACAGAAAAACAAGAACTGTGTTTTCAGGTGTAGAGAGGAGGAAAGGTAGGAGGGCCGGAATGATTTATTCTATTATTTCTGAATTCTACCTGTTTCATCTTTCCAAATAATGTAATGCTGTAAACTGGGAGTCCTAATGGAATAAAGCAGTAAGTGCTGTAGCCAGAGGCACATAAGAATATCAATTAAACATACACTTGAAAACATCCATTGAGAAAGTAAGATTTAGTAGCTGTCATTGCAGCATGTTAACCTCCTTTACCCTTCCTTGACCTCACCTCTTTTCCAGCCTTCTCTTCCAAGCTCCAGCTCCTCACTCCATGACTTATATTAGAATGGCAGTTCTCCAAAAAGGCCCCTTAGGGACTTGCTGTTTGAGGCCTAATTCTGCATCAGTCTAGAAGTCAGCTAAGCCATACTTCAGCTGGTGCAGATCGCTACCACCACATTGACTTCAGTAAATGGGAACTGGGGGGTGACTACAGGTGTGGACCGCTCCTTGTGGGGTGGGTGCCCAGTGGTGAGGGCACTGTGGGACTCAGAGCTCATTGTGTACCAGCCCATTCTGTGTACCTCTGATGTCAGGATGTGTTCCTGAACAGACAGATGGTATCACCCACCAGGGGATTATCAGGTCCTCCCCTGTCGAAGCAAAAATCTACACTCAGCACTTTCTGAGAAGAGGAAAAAAGCATTACAGCCAAACTCCTGAAGGGAGTAGCCAGCTGCTGCCTGCCATTTTTGACCCTAACCTTGACGTAACTCTTGGTGAAACAAATGGTGAAAAACGGCTTCACTTCTCGCCAGTGAAACCTTAGAATATGTAGGATGTGGGCAAAGGAGTCAGAACCATTACTATTCCTAGATATCCCTCCAGTCAGACAAGCAGATGGAGAAGCACAAACCGCTCTCGGAGAGAGTCGGAAATACGGACCTAAGCCTATAGCTCTATTTCTGTGCCAAATACCAGCATGAAATCAGCAAGAGTAGGGGTCGCAGTAGGCAAAAGCACCAAATTATCCTCAGTATAATATCTAATAGGGGAAAAGACCTAAAATACATTGACTTACAATGTAATTATATAAAGTTTGTCATTTGAAAAATCTCCGTTGCTTCTTGAAAAACAAGAAAGTCTTAATCTGATGGCTGTAGAATTTTGACAGGTGCCCAGTTTGTAGAGTCTGTAATGAGGACACTCTCGCGACCAGAACGACTTGAAAAATCCTGCAGTGCACCAGACTGTACATCTTGCATGCCTGTGAATTGAAACTGAGAGTAAGAGAACAATGCTGTTGCTTGGATGTGATGTTATTAGCTGTGTAAAGAGGTGGTATATTTAATGTGAGGAAATGACAGACTAAAGACACGAGCTGAGGCAGAAGGCATACACAACCAACCTCGGCGTTTGCAGTTATTGGAGTTAGAAGTCTTTGCTAGTCTGCTTATATTTTGAGATGCTTGTTAAGAGAACAGAGAAGGGGCAAGAACCAAGTGTGTGATAACAAGCTGTACTGTTAACAAGCTGTGTTGTACAAGATGTAATGGAAGAAAGGGAGTGAGGAAAGGAGATAAAAAATAGAGAAGAAGCGGAGGTTTAACATGAAGCCATGGTTTGACTATTGCAGACATCAGGTACTTGTGAAATAGTAGTTATTGGATGGCCTGAATGAGATGTAATTGAGAAAGAATAATCAATCTAGGTGGCTGAAGGTACAGCTGGAGGAAAAAAAGGAAAGCAGCTATCGATAACTCAAATTGCTGCTTCCTTACAGTGCTGACCACTGTCTTTACAAGGTTCTCTGATGAGTCTACAGTGCCTGAGGAGATTGGAAGTTCTTGCTCCAGATGAATCATGCAAATACTAAAATTCATAATCAGGAACTGCAGTGTGCCAGCTGTGTTGTGCTGCATGAGCATTGCCTCGGTGCAGTCAATTAGCAGGGCAAGGAGAACATACCGTGGGAGAAGGAAGTGCGAAGGGCTCACTGAGGGCTGTGAAGTAGCTTTCACCACAGCATTATTTTCTAGACACGGTGTAATCCAAAATACTGTCCACTTCCTCATACCAGATTGGAGTATCTGAATCTGTATCTGGCAGGTCTTCCCATGGGAAGCAAACAGAAAGGCAAGGCAGTGTTAGAAAGGACCATGTTAGATCATGTAATGTGGCTCTTAGTGAGACCATTGACAGAAATGTGGAACTATTTCCTGGAAAGGAGGGTAAAAAAATACATCACATTTTCCTGAACGCGTCAAACTAATATAAAAACTCCACAAACCCAAACTTGGGTAGATGACATCAAAGGTGCCGATATAGAGCTGACATACAGATAATTCTTCATAACTAAAGCTTGACTGTAGGGTTAAAAAAAAATTCAGCAGACTTGTTTACCAGCAAACTAGTAAGCAAAAGCAGTCAGAATATTTACATGTCAACCTGACATAAACTGATCATAACATGACATAATTTGATCATAACCTGTAAGTGCCTTAACTGAGCATTGCCAAAGCTACATCAGAAACTATATTTTGGAGTAGGGAAAGGCTGGGATAATTCCTTCAGGCAATAGCATATGCTTGCTAGCACTGAGCATTGTAGCCTGGAAAGCTGACCTCTAGATGAGTAGTTTTCTTCTTTCAATTCAGTCATTCTTTCAAGAATCATTTAAAAACACTTGGCAAGAGTTAAAGCTTAATAATTTCTCTTGCATACTATCAAATCGAAGTCTTTTCCAGGCCATTTTAAAAAGCGTATTAGTATGTTTACTCAGTATTTATGGTTGTTTTACAAGCTTTGAAGTGGGGAACAGGGGAAATGTTAATAGATACTGAGGAAGGTTGATTATGTTGTAGAGGATGTCCTCTGCTGTGACTCCTTAAATCAGTCATTCATAATGTATACGTGTACTTCTGAGAGCAGCAGTGCCCCACCGTGAGACTGTGTTTTCCCTCTCTGTGACAGAAGGAAGATGTTAGGCAGGAATACAAAGTCTCCTAGCTCCCATTGGAGCTGTGCTCTATATTTTAGGCTCATGTTTGAAGGAGCTACACCTTTTTATCTTGGAACAGAAGCTAATCACACTCACAGGAGAGCAAGACCAAAGTTTTTTGCAAATCCAGAGAAGCTCAGTGCACATCTCCTTTATTCATACAACAGATCTAGATTCTCTCACTGAATTACCACTAGGGTTAAGGTCTTCTAGACACACAGACAATGTCCAAAGGGAATAATTTGTGCCCCTCTCTTCCTTCCTTTGTACATGCCATGTGAGGTAAAGCCACGCTGAGGCTAGATTTCATGGGATTCCTTCCTTCATGACTTGCGCTTCTGAAAAAGATACCTACAATACAGGATTCCAGAGAGGTCTTTGAACTTGCTTTTCATTTCCTTAGTGGTCATACTTTTGCTCCTAGGATCTGTGGCAGTAGAGGAAATACAGTAGGTACTTAATTCTCAGGCTGCACTGAATGGTATGAAGCACTAGGAGACCTGTGCGAGTGGATGGGATGTGCAGCAGATTCTTTTTGTGATTTTTTTTTTTTCACCATTTTTCCTCTTATTCACAAAATCTGAGACCTTGAAAAACATTTCAGTATCTGTCACCCATGGAAAACAGTGAGATTCAGCTGGCTAAAATACC
The DNA here is from genome assembly GCA_013390045.1 of Picathartes gymnocephalus. Classification (NCBI taxonomy): domain Eukaryota; kingdom Metazoa; phylum Chordata; class Aves; order Passeriformes; family Picathartidae; genus Picathartes; species Picathartes gymnocephalus. The sequence goes on from WEKY01059225.1 coordinate 19,868, forward strand.
TTGTTCCTTATCTGTGAAAGAGTGATTAAATACTATTTCAGGTTTATTATGAGCATAATTGAACTAAAGACTGTAAGGCATTCTATTTACCCTACAATTGCAGAGAGGAGTCCATATTTATTAGGAGAACAGTATAAGATCGGTAGCATAGTCTCTTATACTGTTTCAGCCAACTATTGCCTCAGTTCATAAGGGACTGGAACAAAGGACTGTCACAGGAGAGTTAATGGATCATTGACCTGCTATATGGTGACTTTTTACATTATTAAAAACATTATGTCTCCTGTATTTTGTGGGCTTTGCTGTTTGGATGCAGCATGCAGGTGACCTTTTGGGAATAGAGCTTTTCTGTATGTGTATTAAAGACATTTTTAGAGACAGCCTAATGTATTCTTACGCTTTCTTTTGCTTCTTCAGACAGTGCCTGTCTACTTTATATACAGTGTCTGTTGTGTTCTTTTTGTGTAATTTTGTTGTTTTGTTTTCTCAAATAGCGCATTTACCACTGAGTTTTTGTGTAGGTGTAATTTTACAAAACTCCCACATGGAGTTTTTAAAGAACCCATCAGGTCATTTAATGAAAGAAGAGATTTTAGGCCCAGGTTTCTGGGCTGAATTCCAGATTGAGAAATCACATTTTTCTCTCTGTCTTAAGCAGTTTTGTGCTATTGCCCCACTTTAGTAAAGAGCTATCACATTTCACCATAAAAGATGCTACATTTCAATACTCACCTTTTGAAAAATGCTTTGGGATTTGCTCAGATGGTTCCTGTATATGTTTTGTCTCTGTAGTGGTTTGCTTCACCACTTCTCATTAGAGAAGTTCAAATTCAAATTAGAAAACTAGTCTTGTTTCCAAGAAAAAGTGCCAGGTATGACTTCACGCTTATACATCCTACTGGATTTGAGATCTTTGTTCACTGACTAAGAATATATTTATGTAGGTTTTAAGTATTGCTGTGTCTGTGCTCTGGGATTGTAGATATTTCTGTTGAAGAGCTGTAGTGGGCAGCCAGACAGAATCCAATATGAATTTGCTTGTTGTGTTTGCATGTTAAGAATTATTGCTTTGTCTGTGGATTGTGAGAAATTTGGTGCAAGTATTCAGTATTCAAAATCTGTTCAGGTTGTGGAATTTTACTTGGATTCTTAAATCACCTTATTCATTCTAGAGTGGTTTTTATTGTGCCTAACTAAACATTTTAGTGAAAGTCTGTTTCAAGCCACTTGTGTGGCTCCCATGAATAAAGAGTAACATGGGAAGAACCTACACTACCAGAAGAACTTACAGGACCATCTAACAGCAAAGGGAAACTTAAAAGACACCCTGAATTTTTCTTTCACCCTCATATTTGTCTTGTGTATTTTGGTTATAGGAGGCTGGGGTATTACTTCAAGAAATACTGGGTGAGATATTTTTAAATAGCATTGAGATTTTTAATGGGATTATGTTCCTTTAAAAAGATTTATTTCCCTTCACTCCCCTCCTTTAGATTTCTGCAGATAAAATCATTACTATACCCTTTCTAGTGACTGAACAGAAAAGGATGAGGAACATGGAAGGGCAGAAATCAATTTCTTTCATTTGTGTGAACGTAAAGGCCGTAGCTCCATTTAGGTGTCCAGCTGAAGACATGTTTCCTTTGCAAATAAACTGTGCACCTTGATGTCATTTTATTTCCCCACTTTGCCTGTAACTGTTTTGAATTAAAGGGTGGATGCAGCCCTGGAGAGCTGGAGAAAGCAACCTCCAGGTAGGGATGTCCAGAGAATGGATGTGTGTTGTTTCCCCTATGAGAGTGGATGACCAGAGCATAACATACTGCTGTAGCAGGTCTGTTTACTGGTTTCTGTGCTGCACATCTGCAGATGTCTGAAATGCCTGAATCTTAATAGTTCAAGGCTTACCTTTCAGCTTCCTGTCTGCCTAATCCATTCTGATCTTTTAGCTGGGGCAGAGACGGCAATGCTCTGGTATTGAACTTATTTGGAAAGGGGCGTTTAGCAGTTGCTGTCCCCTCTAGACTCATTAATTCAGGTGAATAGCAAGCAGAGGGAAGAGGTGGCTTTGCCTGTGTTGCCATGCTGCAGTCTTTCTGTGCTGTGGAGCCTGAATAAGGAAACAAGGGAAAGAGGCAGCTGTGTTAGCCTGTTGTCACTGCCATCACTAATAGAACACAATGATTTCCATCTTTTCCCATCTGCCTGTGGGGGGAGAGACGCTGATAAGGCCTTGGGATTGGTTACAATCTCCTGAAATCACAAAGCAGATGGATATTGAGCAGATAAGCGTTAATCTGTCCTGGGAGGGGATTAATCGGGTGAAAGATGGCAATCTATGTGTGCGGGCGGGTGTGTGGGGAAGGGGCGGGGGTGAGAGTGGTGGGCAGCTGGTGCTGCTGTCATCTCTTCTGGTCCTGCTTTTGTCTCGTGTGTGTGCCATGATGGCAAATAAGGTCTGTTTGCTACACAAGTCTTACTACTCTAATTTTCACCAAACTTCGACTTCAAAAGCTGGGGAGAATGTCTTAAGATTTTTAAGCAAGCTAAGTCTTTGATTGTCCACTTTTCCTCTGTACTTTTAGCCAACCTACTGTTTCTTTGTAGCTTGTGAGTATGGTCCTTTCCCAAGATCTTCCAGTGGTTACGTGACATTTGATTGAAGTTATTTTTCTGACATCTACAGCATTATATCTGAGAACCTCTAAATGTTTTACAAGCATTAGTTAATTAATCCCCACAACATCTCAGAGAGGTTAGGTAAGAACTAAAGACTTGTTTTTTAATTTGCTTGTTTGTTTTCCCCCAGAGCATTTGAATACCTGTAGCACCTGTTGCCTGAATTTAGAGTTACAGTGCTAAGCACTTCTAAATTCAGACCTTATATCCATTATTGGTGCGTATGCTGTGACATAGGACAGTGGGATCAAAGCTGGAGAGAAATATGTATCAGTGACAAAGATGGGAATAAATGTGTGAATCCAGCCTTTTCCTTTTCAATCTCTTTTTCTGACCACAAAAAACAGTGCTTTTCTGATGCAGCACATTGACTGCTATTCTCTGGCTTCTCTCTGAATACAGCTGTTTCTTTTTTTGCCTCTCAGTTGTGGTTCACATGGTTCCTTTTTCTTTCTGTCTCTCTCTGTGTCTCCTAATTTGCTTTTCAGTGTAGAAGAATATGCAGTGATGCCGGTGTCCTCTCACAGCTATCTTCTGACGTGCCTGTTCTTTTCATTGGCTTAGTTGCCAGCATCTGTGAAAGATTTGGCAGCCTTGTATAAAACCGGAAGATTATAAAACTACCAGGGTTATGTGGAGTACAGAAAGGCAAATTCTGTCCTGCTCTTCTGCCCTGGGGTTAGCTCTTAGTGTCTACACTTACTTTACCAGTGAGTGGTTGAACAGTTACATAGATTATGTGTGAGAGGTGTAATTGCCTGCCACAGGCAGATTTTCTGAGGGGCCCTAACTCAGTGTCTTATTTTTATGTGCTCAGAACACTTACTTACATGTGTAAATAAGCTTGGTCACAAAGGCATATAGAAAGAGCCTTTTGCAGATTTAAAACTCAACCAATCTGTCTATTTCTGTAGGAGTAGTATGGCAAATGAACTTTGGTAAATGGGGTGGGTATTTAGGGGCTTATTCCATCTGTCACACCTGCACAGTGAAGATTCCTGGTGGAACTGGGTATCTCTATAAACAGTTTGATTTGGGTGGACTGGAGCAGAGCGAAGAGTGGGCAGTGTCTTTGACATCTGGGTTGGGTCTTGGATTTTCCTCCTTCCTCCCTTGAAGGTGAATATTCAAAGTAGCTTTTTCAAAGCACAGTACAGAGATTTTACTGTCACAAGCTTGGGAAGAAGGGCTGTTGTTTCTGTCTCCTGTGGCTAGGTGAGTGCTAAGCTCTCATTTAGTATTAATCACCTTTATTTAGAGGCATTTGTATGAAAGTTTTCATTTTGCCACGTTTTTATAATAAACCTGTGGCTAGGACAGGCATGTTTGTTATTTTTACTCCATCTTACTGGGGAACTTGCCAAAGGCGTGAGAATAGAGTCAGTCAGACAATCACGAACTAGGAATAACATGCAGTTTTTATTTTTATTTCTTTTTACAGTTACATTATCAGTGGTACAAATTGATAAGAGTTTCCTTCTTGTAAATGAAAACTGGATATCTTTTAAATTATATAACTTGTAGTATTGACAACAGTTTGCAGGCCTGTTTTGCAGGATATTGGACAAGGTAGTTAGAATGGTTCTTTCTGGCCTCAAATCTCTTAACCTGAATAGTGAAAGCTCGGGGGTCTACAGACTGGAAATGCTGTTTTGAATCACCTGATGGTCTTTTTTTCCACATATTGGGGTTAGGAATGCATTCTTCAGTCCTTATTCTTCCTGTAATTTGTAATCCTCAACCGACTTTCTAGAAGTTGTTTTCTCCACCTTACCTTGTGCTCTGACTGTCCTGATGTTGTTTTACAAGTTTCCTGTGGTCAAACAGTTTGCTAGAGTTTGACACATGTGGTAGAAAAGGAAAACCTTTTCAGACATCAAGTTATTAAAGACAAGGGGACACACTGGGAAAATAAATTGCCACCAGCATGAACTGAAGTAGAAATATTTGTTAACTTGCTGTCAGACACACATTTTTTTCTTTCCTGAGAAAAATTAATTTTTCTTCCATACCTGTTATTTTTTATGAAGAGTTTCTTTACTTCCCTTACTGTTTTGTTCTGAATCCTTTCAGACAACTTTGGGAAGAGCTTTCTCCATCTCACTATTATAATTTCCTTGGTTTGGAATGCTTAAATATTTGGGGGCTTTTTTTATAGAAGCCAATGTTTCTGACAGGTAAGAGGACAGAATGATATTGGATTCTAGTAACAAAGATTTGATATGTAAAGTTCATGAAAGACACCTCATCATAAAGAGCTTGATCTAGGGATGCAGTGGTCAAAGAGGAGAATTCTGTTGATTCCTGTGGCTTACAGTTAAATGCAAAATGGTGTTCTGCTAACATTCCTTTTAAATAATTCTTCACCTTTTTTTTTCAGGCCCAAAGTCAGGGCTCTCTTCTTTTATGAAGTCAAGACTTTGCACAGTCTGTCTCACATACCAGAGTTAAAAAAAAAAAAAAAAAACAAAAAAAACCAAAAAAAC